>CP141155.1:2420000-3020000 GCA_035233585.1 Antiaris toxicaria | reverse complement strand
TTTCATCTCTTCCATTCCTAGCTTTCTACCCGTATATATATATATATATATATACTTCAGGTAGTACTTGTATGCATTCTTGAGTTTGAGTACATTTTACAACATATATATATATATAGTTGTATTGTGGCAGCTTAGTAAGTGGAAGTTGATCGAAACCTGAGAGGTTTTCTTTTTAATTAATAAAGTAGATGCCTTTTATTTTTTTATGGCATACAATTTTACTTGGTTATAATGTTTTACTTTTGATAGAGTTATTTTGTGAAGTGTATAGATTCTTCTTGCTACTGAAGATGAGGAGTGTTATGACAGATACCAACATAAATATTCAGAGTACTAATGAAAGCATGCAAAATTGGCCTACCTTTCTGCATGGTTATTTACTTTCTTTGTCTATTTGTTACTTTTTTAATAAATGGTCTTGGACCTTTTTTTTTTTTTTTGGTGCTACGGAAGAAATTCCCTTAGATAGACAAGTCTTCTCTAGGTATTTCATGAAATCATAGCCGTAAATACTAGGCCTAAATAGTATTTAAGAGATTAGAATCTTTCCACTGACTCAATAATAAACAATTAAAGCTATTAGTTGATGGGTTCAAACTTAAAAAATTAAGTTTAAACTTAATTTTATGTTTAGTTTGTTAGTTCATTTTAAGTTTTTTAGTTTATGACTTACATAATATCTTAAATTTGAAAACACTGTTGACAAATCTTTTCTCATAAAAATAAATTATACTAACCACATAAAAAAAATAAAAGAAAGTACAATTTTTAATGTAAGTTTAAATATAATTTTTATTATTCAAACACTTTTAATTTAAAATAAAATTCTCTAATTCAAACTTAAACATCAAACACAAAAGATTCATTTCATGATTTCACTTTTTCTAAACTTAACCTAAAATTTCTAGCTCAAATTTGTAATTCAAACAAATCTTAATTTTATGATTATAAGTATAATTTAACACTAATTTTATACTTAATTTCATCATAAGTGACGAGAAGAATTTCACATAATATATCAAAAATAGCTTAGCCAAACAATCTACCAAATTATATATATATATATTTATATCTTTTAATTTAATATTGGGCTTAGATGGGCAATCCAATTGAGCCCATAAAAGACCCATTTAACTGCCTGTCTCTCATTTATACCTACGTGCGCATAGAGGGATGAACCAAAGGGAATATAATGACGAACAAAATTGTGTCTATTGTCAAATTATGAAATCAAAAGTAAGAGAGGAAAATAGAAAAAAGAAAATTTAAACGAACGCAAAAAATAAGGGTTAATAGCTTGATAAATCCTTGAACTTTTAAATAAATGATTGGTTAGTGCCTAAACTTTTTTTTTGTAAAAGGTCTCCAAATTCTTAAAAATGATGCAAAATGAGACTTAATACTAACGGTCGTTTATAAAAAGACAGAATTGACCCTGTAAACTGCACATGCGTTCAATCAAAGGGCATTTTAGTAAAAAAAAATATATTTTTCTTTTGATAAAACAATAACTAAAATTAAAATTATTAGAAAAATTAGAAAAGAAGAAAATAAAAAGGGTTGATATTCTCCTTCTCTCTCTCTCTCTCTCTTTGTGTGTGTTGGACTAGCCATTGTCTGTGCTCCTTTGTGTGAAGCTAAACCCAAGCTTCGCTCTAGTGCTAGTGAAGCTGAAGTTGCTTGAAGCAATGCTGGAGAGCTTCATAGAGTTCAATCAGGTCATACTCCTTCCCCATCCTCCTCCGCCTTTTGCTTCGACTTCCTCTCTTGGTCTTGAGACCACCTCTTCCCCATGCTTGTGTCGTGCAGCAACTTCATCTGTGTTGCTAGTTCAACTCCTGGTCCTGAAATGATGTTCTTTTTTGTTTTTGTTTTGTCTGATGATATGTCCATTTGTATGTTGATTTTAGGAATTTTTGTGTTGCAAAAATGTTATTGTTGTTTAGATTTGTTAATATACTCATTTGTATAAATTTTTGTGGGTTGTTTATTTCCTATGTTGCATTTGTAAAAAGTTCCTAAATATTTAATTGTTACATACCTAGAGCGTAATCTAGTTTGGTCTAATCCATTTATGGGTATTTAATTTCGATGAATAAGTTTAAATTTTTTTATACTATAGGAAATTTATTTACAAAGAATATTGTCTATTTATGATTTTTAGGCTATTGTTATGATTTGTGTTTTAAATGTTTGTTTACTTTTTGTACTTCAATAGTAATTTCAGCATAAAGCTTAAATGAGTACGCATTGGAGTTCACACCCAAATGCATTGTCACTGCCGTGTGCTCGGTGATCGTGGCCATCTCTCTGGCGGCGGAGCGGCTCCACCACCACTTAGGGGTGGTTCTCAAGAAGAAGAAGCTTCAAGGTCAAGGGGTTTTGGTCTGCAAAAGAGAAAGGGCAAGACGTAGATGAAGAACAAATTTTATTTTTGTTTTTTATTTTCAAATAGTTTTGGGTTTTTAGGGTATTTTGGTCTTTTTGACTAAGTTAAAATCACGTGATGGTCAAACGACGAAAGTCTGCCGAATTTTAGACGTCGGCTAACAAAAAGGATGTTTTGTTCTCTCTCTCTCTCTCTCTCTTTTTTTTTAAGTTTGGGAACTTTTTTGTTAAGAAAAATAAATAAATACCAACCAGCCTCGTACTTAAAAAGTTCCGGAATTTATGAGCTATTAACCCCGAAAAGTAAATTCGAACTTGGAAAAGATCTAAGAATATATTTGATTCTCTTCTCTTTCCCTTAGTTTTCCTTTTTTTTTTTTTTTTAATAATTCTGAAAATCTCCTTGAGATCGCAAAGCGTCAACCTTGGGATCGGATCCAAGAGCCGCCATTGTTGGAAGCCCCAGAGCTCGGAATTTTCTCGGAGGCGGAGATGATAACGATCCCCTATTTGACCGCTTTGACCACCTACTTCAGCTACGGATTGCTCTTCGCCTTCGGCCAATTCCGTGACTTCTTCCGGAAGATTTTTGATTGGTGGAGTTCCAGCAATCTCCAGGTCTCTTTCTTTTCTCTCATAATAATCTGTATATGGTAAAGAATACGTATATATATACGTACACATATATATATGTATATATCTATATTGTATACGTTTGTTTCGATGTTTTCGAGCTGGAAAATGATGGAGATTTTCGATGAACTAGGGATACGCGCCGATCTGTTTGGGATTTGAGGATTTCTACATTCGCCGTTTGTATCTTCGTATTCAGGTGCGAGAAATTACTGATTTGTTGGCTTTTGATTCTCTGAAGTTTGAAATGATTTTGAGGTTGAATCTTAAATGATGTAATCAGAGCATCGTTATGCAAAATTGACTACGTCTTGGTTATAGATTAACTGATTAATCACAAAGCAATGTCCGTTAAATTATAAAATTTTGGTTGGTTGTATCCCAACATTCAAGAATGTTGTATCCACCACCACCAACCCCCACACCCCCCACCCCACCCCCTACACCACCACACCCCACCCCCCCCCCCCCCCCCCCCCCCCCGCGGGCAAATGCAATACTCGAAAGAATTTGACAAAGAAAGGGATGTGAAAAAAACAAAACAAAACAAAACAAAAAACAAAAACAAAAACAAAAACTTTGTGAATATATCCTTTCTCTTGTATCTCAAAGTACTGTAATTAAAATTAAGGACAATGGTATGTTTCATGAAAGAAAAGTTTCATGAGACATTTTGAAACTAAGAAGTAACTTGTTAAGGGTAAACAAGCAAGGATAAATTGTCATTTTAGTTTTAAGAACCTACAGAATTTGTACATTCAGGCATTCATGATATTCATGATAAAGCTTTTCATGATGTGTATCAATGCTCGTTGAGGAAAATGATTATTGCGCAATAATACGGAAAAATATGTAGATCTTTACGTCCTTGATTATGACTATAAAGACAGTCATATAAATCTAATGCCTGATGTAGTAGGATATGTATTATGATGTGTTTTTATTTTTGTAGGACTGTTTTGGACGACCAATAGCAAGTGCTCCTGATGCTTGGTTTGATGTGGTTGAGCGCTACTCTAATGACAATAATAAGACACTAAAGTAGGTCCTCTGTATTGTATGAATGTTTGTCAAGTCGCGTTTCTTTAATTGTTTTCATTTATGTCCTCCAAATCTTTGGTATTTTGTGGATGACTCTAATTAACTGTGTCTTATCTAGACGAACCACTAAGAAAAGTAGGTGCCTTAACTTGGGATCATACAACTATCTGGGGTTTGCTGCAGCTGATGAATATTGCACCCCTCGTGTAATCGAGTCATTGAAGAGGTTTTCACCAAGTACATGTAGCACCCGTGTCGATGGAGGTACTAATGACATCTCGTAAATTTAATAGTCTTTTTTATGAGGTTTCTAGACCTGTATTAAATCAACTGTTCTACCAGGAACTACAACAATTCACAAAGAACTGGAGGAATGCGTAGCAAATTTTGTTGGAAAGCCAGCTGCTATAGTATTTGGCATGGGTTATGTGACAAATTCTGCCATCCTTCCAGTCCTTATTGGGAAGGTATGTGCATAAATTTGTTTAGAGTATTATTGTTATCTATTCCTTCATGTGTGAACTGCTTTTGTTCATGGCATTAATCTGCAGGGTGGGTTGATTATTAGTGACTCATTGAACCATAACTCAATTGTCAATGGTGCTCGAGGATCAGGAGCTACAATTCGAGTCTTCCAATATAACAGTAAGTTGTGTTGGTATTAGAACACCGAGCATAATGAATTCTCTAAAAATTTTCTTATGTATAATCGCTATATTTTCTTTCCTTTAGCACCATCACACCTGGAGAAAGTTCTGAGAGAGCAAATTGCTGAAGGACAACCTAGGACACATAGACCCTGGAAGAAGATCATCGTTATTGTTGAGGGGATATACAGTATGGAGGGAGAACTCTGCAAACTTCCAGAGATTGTTGCAATATGCAAGAAATACAGGGTAATTGCATCTCTTAAACTTGTATTCTTGAGCTCTGAACACCACAAATCATTTGACGCTGTTGTAATGATCCTTCACATGTTTAATTATTGATTTAATATTCATTTGATTAGCTAAATATCACATTTATTTTCAGCAAAAAATACCAATATCTAAATATCTTTACAGGCATACGTTTACCTGGACGAGGCCCACAGTATTGGAGCAGTTGGAAAAACAGGCAGAGGTGTCTGTGAATTATTAGGTGTTGATACTGCTGATGTAGATATCATGATGGGAACTTTTTCAAAATCATTTGGCTCTTGCGGTGGTTATATCGCTGGATCCAAGGTTTCTTCCAGGCACAACATCAACCATGTTTTGTTGAAAATGTTTAGAGTACCAAGCGATATAATTCTCGAGTTGATCATCCTTCTACGCATTCAATAGCTGATTGTTCTTGTCGTTTTCAGGAGCTTGTGGAATATATAAAGTACAACTGCCCAGCCCATCTTTATGCAACATCAATATCACCTCCAGCTGCCCAACAAATCATTTCCTCTATTAAGGTCGTTCTTGGAGAGGACGGCTCTAGTAGAGGTAAGAAACATTCCTCATCGTGGTTTAAACCATTTTAATATTCTTCTCCAATCTAGAGAATTCTCATTCATATGTTGATGACTAACCACTCAACACCACCAACCCCCACACCCCCCACCAACCAAAAACACAAATTTAGGGGCCCAAAAACTTGCACGGATTCGTGAGAACAGTAACTTCTTCAGGTCAGAGCTGCGGAAAATGGGCTTTGAGGTTCTTGGAGATAACGATTCCCCTGTAATGCCTATAATGCTTTACAATCCAGCTAAAATTCCTGCTTTTTCGAGGGAATGTCTCAAGCAAAATGTGAGTTTTAGGATTTTGCACTACGGAATATGTAAATAAATATATGTAATATATATTTGTTGAAGATTTATCTATTACACGTAACTTTTGGCTTACATATATAGTTATTCACATCAAATATTTCTATTACAGGTGGCTGTGGTGATGGTTGCCTTTCCAGCTACCCCTCTCCTTCTGGCTAGAGCACGTATTTGCATTTCTGCCTCACATACCAAGGAGGACCTCCTTAGAGCACTGGAGGTACATTTCTTCTTAAATCTTAGCATCTCTTCACCTAACTAAATACCCTGCCCGAATTGCCCACTCGATGCAATCTGTCTATAAGACAAACGGTATTTAGAGCTGCATGACTGATTTAAAGTTTGCGTCCAAGAATCGTTACGTAAGCTTGGTTGAGTCGAGAAAAACTAGAATACGATTTTGATTGCTTTAACACAAGATTTGAATGAGAAAGTTTTTTGGCTTATCGTCTCCATGATATTTTTACCGCCATTGTTGGTGACTTCTCTACTTTATTATTATTTTTTTTTGGCAGGTTATCAGCCAAGTTGGTGACATGGTAGGTATAAAATATTTCCCTGCTGAGCCGAAGAAGCAACAGAAAGAGAACCTCATTAAAGAGGAATGAAAGAATGCATAGTTTTTCGCTAGAACTGACCCTGTTAGGAGCTATAGATCTCTTGTACCCAACTAATTTAAGCTCTTGAGGGAAAAAAAAAAAAAAAGCTTATTAAAACGTCCATCTCTTGAGGCTTTTGGAAAGCCTTGGAGGGGTTTTCTTTTTGTATAAGATAAAGAATTTCTTGCCATGTAGTTATGATTCTTCCGTTCTTTGTATCTGTGGCACTATTATAGCGCGTTTCGTTATTGTAACGATTTGTTAGTCAATTTTGTACAGCTATAGTTGGAATTAGCTTGACACAATCATTAAGAAATTCGCGACAAGTAGACTGACCACGAAATTATTGTTACTGTTATTTTTACGGTTTGAAATCTACGACTCACTCACTAAAGAAAAAGGAAAACATTAACTCAAATATGGGAATCCTTAACCAAACCCCTCTTGTGGGTTTGATTCTCACTAGATTCTCAGAGACAGTAACATTACTCCTGTGACTTTGCGTACTTTGTTCGTTAATCTTTCCTATCAAGAACTAGCTTTAGGATTTCATCGGTATATGGTTCGATATGATAGGATGAGACAACATTAGCACCCAAAAAGCCATGTCATTCTAATGATTAACACGAAGCTTCCGTTGTTTGCGCCTATTTGGATAAAGACAAGCTTCATATAAAAACACTTGGAATGTAACAACTGAAATATGTACGAACAAGATCATTCTCCAGGTTGTCAACAATTTATTGTTGGATAAGAATAAAGTTTAACTTTAAGGTAACAACAGTTAAATGAGGATGTGCAATATATATATATATATATGATAAAAGAAAAAGGAAGAAAACGGGAAAATTAGGTGGCAAGTTCATTTATGTGATAAAAACGGATAATAGAAACGACATTTGTGAAAATTTCTTGTCGCCGAAGGCCTGTTTTCCTTTACTAAAGAAAAGGCATGGCTGCATGTAAATACCGTTCCTCATGGAAGGGAAAGCCAACGCTAATAATGATTTTACCACCTTTCTTGACCTACAAGGCATCACTTTCAAACCTATCAACGAGAATTATGGTAATAACTCTTCTCTCTATGCATTTCATTCCCAAGCCAGTAAGTCTACATGAAAGATGAAATTAGACAAACCGAAAAACGAAAATTTAACTAATGCCCCAACCCAAGTTTAGCTATACAACGGTTTGAAAATCCATTTTTTACTTCTCCAAACTTTTTCACATTTCCTCTTGCAATTTTTAGGAATCATCTGACTCACCGGCAGATTGAACTACCACTATAAAGCAAATAATATCCAGCAACTTCAAATGTAAATCTTATTGCTCCATCATTTCAGTATGGACGGTGGGTGCCTCAATAGTCATGACTAGAAACTGGTTATTGGATCACCAAGGCACGGCGGTTTTTGCTCCATATAGAACCTTAGCAAAGAACTAGACACAAATTAGTTTTTCTAAAGATACAAAGAAAAAAGGCTAACAGGCAATCAGTCATTGTTCCATAGTAACGTCTGGCGCGGCCAAGCTGATATGGTTTTGAGTTAATAAGAATAGGGCACTAGTTCCTCAATAACAACACAACTATAAAGAGATCCAAGGGCCAAAATTGCAAATACTTCATTCCAAGCTGTTCAAGAGCACAACAAATTAAGCAACTCAGAGATAAGAATCCAATTTTCCATAGCTAACTAACTCAAACCGAAATCTTCACGCCGGATTAAGTTATCAGAGATCAGAAACTTAGCTCTTCAAAGTCTTCTACTTTTTATAACCAAAACCAATTATGGGCATTTCTTTTCCTTTTTCACCTCCAAGAAACAAGACTAGCCATATCTACATCATACATACTAGCACAAACAACATGAACAAAGTTAAAACTACTACTAAAGCAAATAACAGAAAATCAAACTACTCAATTCAAAGTTGGAAAAACTTTTATACCAAAAGCTCAAACCAGTTCTTTTTCACTTCAGACATGCACTTACATTGCCATGGCTAAGAATTTTCCCTTTCAGCAACAAAAAGCAAGAAAAAGAAAAACCCCCCAACAAAACTCATGAAAAGCCCTTCCCAAGCTTCTGGATTGCGCAGAACATTTTCCTTCTCGAACCCACAGCATTTATCCCCATATCCTTGAGATCCTCCAGAGTTAACATAGGCAAAACCTCATCATCAACCTCATGAATTTCGAACACCGGTGCATATCGGCCTAACCCTAACCCATTGAGCCAGACCCTGACCCCATCTTCTCCACACCTCCCTCTTCCGCCGCCATTGCCGTTCCTGTCTCCGCACTTCCATTCCCTCGCTTCGGTATCGGAAGGACCCGACAATTCGATTCCGTCGTGGTGGTCGGAAACCCTAGCCCTAATTTGCCTCCGATTCCCGTGGTAAAGCACCTCCCTTTCGTTCCCAATCCCATGGCCGTCCACCGCCAGATTCTCCAGCGAGTGAATCGGACTTTGCTCCTTCAACGGACTTTCCGAATTCTCGACGTCGAAATCCCTGTTCCCGTCGTCGACGTCTTCTCCGGCGCTGTATTTCTCGTCTCCCTCTAGTAATACTCCGACTAGTCCGGCGTCTCCGCCGCCGCCGCCGCCGCCTTCGTCGAGCTTCGAGGAAATCCAATTGGATCTGATCCGCTTGGTAGCGAGTGTGCCGCGCTTCTTGGAGTCCTTGAGCTTCCAGCTCCCAATCGCCATGTTCTCGAGATTCGCGTCCCTAATTTCCCTCTCGTCCGGCTCTAGGGCATCGTGAGCGTCGCTGCCGGAGCTGAAGTTGATCAAAGACCGAGTCTTGGACGTCTTCGCGAAGTCTCTGTTGCTGCTCCGCTGGTTCTGGTTGTTGTGGCTGTGGTTATGGTGTTGTTGGAGGTGGTGGTGGTGGTGGTGCTCGATTGGTAGCTTCCACTGCTTGGCCGTGCGGCGGACATGGGAATCGTAGGGCTGGTCGCCTCCGATATCGCCCAATCGGACGCTCGGCCTCCGCTGCCGCTTCGATCCGACGGTCTCCGACGAGCCCATTACCAACGCTCCCCCTCCTCCTCCGCCTCCTCCGCCGCCAACGCTAACGGCGCCGACTCCGCCGCCGCCGCCGTTGATCTGAGCTTCTGGAGGCTGTATCTCCGCCATTTGTCTGAATCCCAAAAAAAGTGTTTCTATTCCTTTAATTTTTTTTTTTTTAAGTTTCTAGAGAGAGACACAAGGAAGTCCGTGTGCAAACTGAGAAGGATTTAAGAAAGGGAAAGGGTGAAGTATAAAAAGAGACTGATAAGATAGAGAGAGAAAGAGAAAGAGAGAGAGAGAGAGATGTTTGAAGCCAAGCTCGGGGGAGAAGCTTTCTGTAGCTCTACAGCTCCGACGCGTGTGTTCTTTGTTAAATGCTCTTTTTTTTTTAACCAAAAAAATAAAATGTTCTTCCTATTATGTTTTTCTTGTGCAAATATTACAAAAATAAAGGATAATGATAAGAGATATACCCTCACTTTGTATGTTTCGTACGTCTAATTTTAAAAAATAAAAAAAAATTTATTTAAAAAAATAGGTCTTCTTAAATTTTTATATTAAAATATTTAAAATTTTTTATCTTTAGAAAATAAAAAATGTGCTCTTTAGACATAAAAAATTTTCACTCATCCAAATAACTTTTCACTTTTAAAAAAAATTTCAAACAACTTTTTATTTTTCATATCTAAAAATTTTTCATTTTTCAAAAAAAAAAAAAAAACCTCTCATCCAACCGGAACCTAGACTCTTATTGATGTATTTATTGTGTTTATATTATGTTTAAATATAATACATTAGATGTAATTTATATTTAGAGAAAAAATATTTATATTATATTTGAATAGAGTGTGTATTTAGATAAAAAGTATTTGAATTATATTTTAATAATAAATATGTGATATAATGGGTAAAAATAGAGATAAAAAAAGGAAAAAAAAAAGAATATGTAATGTGATTAGTAAAATTAATAGAAAAAGTCAAATAATAAATAGTGATTGTATTAGATTTAAAATATGATGTAATTGATATTTGAATAAAATATTTTTTTATTTGAGTGAAAATTATATTATATTTAAATATAATACGAATACAATACGTGTATCCAACAAGGACAGTCTAGGTTTAATAATGTTTTTGAAATCTCTAAAAGTCATTTAGACAATTTATGATAAAAATATTATATTTGATAAAAAATTTTAAAAATTATTTGTCCAAATATTAATATATTTTAATAACATTTGAAAAAGCAAGAATATCTAGTTTTTATTTTTAGTTTCTACTTCTTTTTTATTAAAAATAAAAATAAAAATTATAATAAAAGCACAATCAACTCAAACTAATCCATAACCTCATAATAATTATGCATCTAATTTTGTCATAAAATACATAGCTTACTATTCAAATACAATTTTTTTCAACAGTGTTACGAAAACAATTACTATTCAAAAGTTTTTAAAACAATCACATCAACTTTTCAACTCCACTATTTATTTTTATTTTTACCAATCACATCAACTTTTCAACTCTAAATATATTTTTCTTCCAAACACACATTTCATTTAAATACAAAACAAAGACTTTTTAACCAAATACAATATTTAAAAAATAAATTTCATATAAATACAATCAAAATATAATGCATTTATCAAACGCCCCTAAACTTTCTATGTTAAATTCAAAAAGGCAACATATATAAATGAACTTAAGGAAACAAAAAATTTAATGCATGTCATATGTATTTTTCACAGCCAATTTCTCCATGTATCTTGTAATCTCTTTTATGAAATCAAAAGAAATAAATAATAAGGTTTTAATATATTTAAAGTTTTAGTAAATATTTATTTATCTAATAAATTTATTTGTTTCAATTATTTTTAAAATTTTTTTATTTGTTTAATTTTTTTTGGTAGAATATTATTTGATTTAATTATTTACAGTAAAAATGATCTTTACCTTTCTTTCTCTGTCTCTGCCTCTCTCTCTCTCTCTCTCTCTCTATATATATATATATATTTTTTCTAAGAACAAACATTTTATTTATTTGTTCATTTATTTAAACAAGATCTCAATAGGCTTGCATTGATGGCTCTTTTCCTTGGTACTTGTCGACAGAGAGCCATGCATTAAAGACTTGGAGGTTGTTATAAAAGTTCTTATCGTCTTGCTGGTTCAGAGCCAAACATGCTGCTACTACATTGACAAAACCAAAATGGAAATCATCAAATGAATTTAAGTTAAAAATAAAGTTTGAGTTTTTGTTTAAAAACTGGAAATTACCCACTTTGTAGACCCAAATGAATAAATGAGCCAATTAAAATCTTTAGACAAGACACTGATTGATGGAAGATAAGGCCACGGCCTTTTGAAGGCTCCATGGGTAGTGGTTTCATTTTTTCCTTTCCTTTCTTTTCTTTTCTTTATTTTTTTTTTAATTTTAAGAAGAATTATTACCAACAAGTCAAAAATATTTCAATTACATGTAGAAGAATAATAAAGAACAAAGAAAATATCAAATGAGAATTTTGGATAAGGAAACAAGTGGTCCTCAAATGAGGACCACTTGTCCCATACAAGTCCCAAGGCCATTCCAACACCTGGTTTCATAATGTTGAGCACATCACTTGGAATATTACAAATGCTATATAACATATCAGCAAAGTCTACAGTAGAAAATGTTGTAAAAACTGTTTTGGAAAAGGCTGGTTTTTGCTGTTCTTCAAAGCAATTGCTTGGAATAGAAGTAAAAGAATTGATTTTACAGTAGCATAACTAGCTAACCAACTCTAGTAAATTCAATCTTCAAATCTTAGACTACATTCTTTTCCCATGGGTATAGAAAAACTTACGGAAGCATAGAAAAGACAACTCTTAAATTTTGAATGGGCCAATTTTGTTGATGCCTCCCAAAAACTTTGAGCAGCTTCTGCTTTTGCTTTCTTCACCAAGAAAGCTCGCACTGCATCAGGTTGCTCTGAGCGGAGAATGTGAAATTAGTGACTTGAGATTTAACTTGTTGGCACAGTGCAGAGCATGCCATGCTCAGGGTTATGCTCCAGAGGGTACATGGTTGCGCCTCTTACATATTTCTGATGATCGATGGCAATTCTTCTGAGGTTTTCTATACGCTTTCGTTTAACTTGCTTCTTTACTATTGAACATGCACCGAGTGGATCTCCAGACCCAGCTCCAGCTCTCCTATAGGCATGAAGAAAAGCATAAATAGATGTTCAAGTTTCAAGTAAACAATGGTGTGGCTACATATCAAAATACCCCAATTGCAATAGAGTATCAATCAATTGTAATAGAAAGATCAAATGACAGGTCAACTAGATCAAGTAAAGAATCAGAAGTTCCAATACAAAAGTGAGCCAGAAATATATAAAAGAGTTTGCATTTAATCAAGTCAAAGTCTACGTCATCAATCTTCTTCTAATTGATTACCTTTATTTCAGACAACAAAACTGCGCGAAGTCTTTTAACTGCCAGGCACGCTATCTAGTTTTATATCAAGAAGAGCATTTTTAAAGATGGTGCATCTCTCATTTCATATGCCATAAATATAGAGAACAATGGCTGATAGCTTCGAACAACCGTTACCTATTCTTTACCATGTAGGTCATTATTTTCAAGAATCAAGTATTCTGGAGGCGGGTGACTCTACAGGTAGCTAAACACTGCTGATTTATGATCAAACTTCAGACAATTACCAATAGCTGCCTATTTCAATGAACCAAAAAAAACAAAAAAATCAAAGTTTTCAACAGATAGGAAGATGAAAAACATAGCACGTTCTGTTACCTTAAAATTTTCTCTGATGCAATTCTAGCAGCTTTAACTGTGCCTTTGTCCGGAACCCATTTCACAACACGGTTTGGATCAGCTCGCATTGGAGAATGGATTTTGATGAGCTTTACAAATCAGAAGCAAGCAATGTCAAATTAACAGTGAGAAAGATAATATAACGTATAGGTAGATTATATTACAACTTGAGATAATATCAAAGCAATAGTCAGAAAAATTCCTACTTCACCAAATGACTACTAGAATAGAAAGTTAAAAGACAATAGAAAGAAAAGTAATCCTAAACACTACCAAGAAATATGAAAGAAAAATTGTTTTTGAAATTGAATAATTTTTCAGTGTACAAATGATCTATCACCATGGCTTTAAATAGCCGAGTATTGCCTAGGGTCAACTATACAATTAATACAATCTCCCATAATTAGAATAAATGAATTTACCAAAAATAGAATGAGCCTAAAATAGACTGATTACCCAAGGATTCTATGACTAATTTACAACCTTCCCTAATTACACGGTTTCTCACACTCCCCCTCAAGCTCAACTATACACATTGAAAAAGATTGAGCTTGCTAATTAACCGCTCAAAATCCGGCTTCCAAAGACTCTTTGTTAAAATGTCTGCTGTCTGCTCGGTTGTTGGGATGTATATGATGCAGATTGTTCCATCCTTCATCTTTTCCTTAATGAAGTGTCTATCTACTCCCACATGCTTTGTTCTGTCATGGTAAACCGGATTATGACAAATGTTGATGGCTGCCTTGTTGTCACAAAACACCTTTATAGACTCCTGTGCTTCTAAGCGCAATTCAGTCAGTAGATTCTTTAGCCACAAAGCTTCACAAAGACCATGAGCCAAAGATCTTAGTTCAGCCTCAGCGCTGCTTCTGGCTACTAACGTTTGCTTCTTACTTCTCCATGTAACCAGGTTGCCCCATACATATAAACAGTAACCAGATGTCGACCGTCTGTCAATAACCGATCCTGCCCAGTCAGCATCAGTAAAGGTTTCAATATTCCTTTTTGTGGTTTTCTCGAACAGAAGACCTCGTCCCGGAGTTCCCTTTAAATATCTAAGTATCCAATTAATAGCCCCCCAGTGTTCTTCCTTAGGATCATGCATAAACTGGCTAACATAGTTCACAGCAAAGCCAATATCAGGTCTTGTATGGGCTAGGTATATCAATTTGCCAACTAATCTTTGGTATCTCCCCCTATCCACTGGGTTGGTTGACTCCTGATTATTAAACTTGAGATTGGGATCCATGGGAGTATCCATTGGCTTGCATCCCAACATACCTGTTTCTTCAAGTAAATCAAGGATATACTTCTTTTATGAGACAGAAATTCCTGCTTTACTCCTGGCGACTTCCATTCCTAAGAAATATCGAAGCTTCCCTAAGTCTTTCATTTCAAATTCGGATTAGAGACCCTTCTTGACACGCGACATCTCTTCCAAGTCATCTCCTATAAGGATAATATCATCAATATATACTATAAGGATGGATACCTAACCCTCTCGGTGTTTGTAGAAGAGAGTATGGTCAGCTTGAGCCTGCACATATCCTTGTCCTTTTACAGCTTTCGAGAAACGATCAAACCAAGCCCGAGGTGACTGTTTTAAGCCGTACAAAGCCTTGCGTAACCTGCACACTTTATTCTCATCATAGTTAAACCCAGGGGGAGGATCCATAAACACTTCTTCTTCTAGCTCCCCATTCAGGAAAGCATTTTTTACATCAAGTTGCTCTAATGGCCAATCTAGATTTGCAGCTAAAGATAAGAGAACTCGTACAGTGTTGATCTTGGCAACAGGAGTAAACGTTTCTTCGTAATCAATACCATACGTTTGAGTAAAACCTTTAGCTACTAACCTAACTTTGTATCTTTCAACTGTGCCATCTACATTATATTTCACTGTGAAGACCCACTTACAACCAACTATTCTTTTATCTCGTGGTTTTTCAACAACTTCCCAAGTCCCATTTTTCTCAAGAGCGTGTACCTCTTCAAGTAGGGCAGCCTTCCACTCAGGATTTTTCATTACTTCTTCTGCATTTGCTGGGATATTCTCATTAGACAGATTGGCAACAAACGTCATCAACTGTTCTGAAAGATGCCCGTATTTTACGGAGTTTGAAATGGGGTATCTTGTGCAGGTTCGAGAAGCTTTCCTGAGAGCAATACGATCCTCATATATTTCCGGATACGACTCCGAGACAGGCAACTAAGAGTGCTCAAGATTTTCGACATCCCTTTTTTGTTTCCTTCGAGAATAAGTCGAGAGTTCTTTTTTTGGAATTAGTTGTTTGTCTGGGAAATGATTTTCGGACAAGGGAGTCAGGAAATCGAATCCTTCACTACCTAGCATCATGGAATCAGAATTTGGCTCGTTTGCATTCTCCCCCTGAGGCAAATGACGTTTATAGTATGGAAGGTTTTCAAAGAAGGTGACATCAACAAACGTGAAGTATTTTCGCTGGTCTGGAGAATAGCATATGTAAGCCTTCTGTGACGAGGAATATCCTAGGAAGATACATTTGTGAGAGCGAGGATCAAGCTTAGATTGACCCTGCGAAGAGTTATGGACAAAGGCCACACAACCGAAGACACGGGATTCAAGGGTTGAGAATAATCTATAGGCAGGGTAGGAAGATGTGAATGTGTCTAAGGGTGTTTTGAAGTGGAGTACTTTGGATGGCATGCGACTAATGAGGTAGCAAGCAGTAAGGATAACATCCCCCCAGAAAAACTTAGGAACATGTGCTGCAAATAAAAGGGAACGTGCCACCTCCAGAAGATGTCTATTTTTGCGCTCCGCCACCCCATTTTGTCTTGGGGTATCAATGCATGAACTCTGGTGTAGAATCCCTTTAGTTTGAAAAAATTCCCCAAGAATGGAATTGAAGTACTCAGTACCATTATCAGTACGGAGTAATTTTTTTTGTGTGTCAAACTGAGTATGGATCATTTGGTAAAAATTTTTAAAAACTGCAGCGGTATCAGATTTGTCTTTAAGAATATACACCCAACTGACATGTGTATGATCATCGATGAAGGTAATAAACCATTTTTGATATTTAAGTGTTGGAACATGGGAAGGCCCCCAAATGTCACTATGAATCAAAGTAAATGGTTTAGATGGGCGATATGGTTGTGGAGGAAGAAATTGACTTGTATACTTAGCCATTTGACAGACTTCACATTGCAAAGAAATATTTTTGTTTCGGAAAAGAGAAGGAAATACATATTTCATGTAGGAAAAACTAGGATGGCCTAGACGATAATGTAATAACATTATTTGATTATTCAAAAAGACAGAAAGAGCACATGAACTATTCTCAGGAAACAAGAAATAGAGGCCGTTAAAGACTCTAGCACTGCCAATCGTCCTCCCATTTATCGCATCCTGAAAACACAAGAAATAGAAGTGAAGTTAACATGGCACAGGTTATCTGCTGTCAATTTACACACAGAGATAAGGTTGTGGGAAAGCTGCGGAACATGTAAAACATTTTTTAGACAAAGAGAGGGGCTTATTTGGATTGTGCCTATGCCCGCAACAGGCGAAAAAGAGTCATCAGCCACTTGAACCTTTTTTTGTCCAGAACTAGAAGTATAAGTCTGAAACGAAGTTGCACAGCCAATCATGTGATCACTAGCACCTGAATCCACAATCCACCACTCACCTTTCTCAGTCATGTCAGGCATAGGAGCACCTGAGATACCTTGTTGAGCTATAAGAGAGGTGCTCGACGGACGTGGAGAAGATCCATCAAGAAAACCAATTTTCCCTTTTTCCCGAATTGCAATGGCAGCACAACGAAACCATTGAAAAAAATTTCAGCCATTAAGTTTAACAGGGGTGATTTGAAGAGTAGGAGGTGTATTATCAAACATGGCAGTGGGAGCAATTTTGGGAATCAACTCAGACACCAAGGAAGGTGGGGTCGAGTTGCCTTCACCGCTTACTCCAGACATGGTTAACTTCTCAAAATTATCTTCTTTCGCTCTGATACCATAAAAGACAATAGAAAGAAAAATAATCCTAAACACTGCCAAGAAATATGAAAGAAAAACTGTTTCTGAAATTGAATAATTTTTCAGTGTACAAATGATCTATCACCATGGCTTTAAATAGCCGAGTATTGCCTAGGGTCAACTATACAATTAATACCCTAGGGTCAACTATACAATTAATACAATCTCCTATAATTAGAATAAATGAATTTACCAAAAATAGAATGAGCCTAAAATAGACTGATTACCCAAGGATTCTATGGCTAATTTACAGCCTTCCCTAATTACATGGTTTCTCACAAAAGTATATAAAGGTTTCAGAAAATATAAGAAGGCAAGGGAGCCCTAAAGAACTTACGCCCAAACATTCCATCAATTGGTAGTATGCCCGGCCATGCAAAGGAGTGTGACCTTGTCGAGATTCTGAGAAGTATCTAGTCCTAATATGATATTTATGAGTTAATTTTAAACATATCTAAAAATTATGAGAAACCATTTAATCATTTAACAAAAAGTACAACGGTGAATTTTTACCATTCTTTATAGCCTGGGTCCACAGTGAAACCATACATATCAACAGAGTCACATACAGAGAGAGCAAACTCAAGAGCCTTGAGCCCAGTTCCTTTTGCTGCAGAACCAAAGGAAGCGCCCAGCATGAGATACACGGGATTTTTAATTGGAATTTCCTGCACGATATGAAACCAAAAACGTTGTAACAAAGGTGGGAAGTAAGCAAGCCATTGACGATACGTTGTATCATAATGAGGCTACTAAAATTGAAACATTTGGAGAATACTTGTGAACTAGTTTTCATAACCAGATTGGATAAATTTTTGAATTTATCTCCCCATTTTCTCTGTTATCACAGACCTTCCTAAAACTCACGAACCAAAAACTTTACAAGTAAATGCATGTTTTTGCTAAATCTCTAAAGGTGGATGTATGATTATATGTTATGTTTACATCTATGCATGACCAAAACATGCATGATAAAATGAACTCCACCAGACAAAAAAGGTCTTCGTACTCTCCCACTGATTATAAAATAGCAATGGCCCCTTGCAAGTTTCTAAATAATTTCGAAATAATGACCTAAATAGTTCAATTTTTATTCGACTAAAATTGGTTGGATCATCTCTACCTGCGAAAGATTTATTTATTTCTTTTTAAATGATCACCAGTCAACATAAAACAATTAGTATGTATAGCTTAACCAAAGAAGAAAGCATAATAGTTAAGCTTTCACAAGGAAACAGTATATGAGAATATACATACCCGAATCATCTGGTTCATAATGTCATGAATAGTTGTTTTGACTATCAACACCTCCTTCCTTGACTCTGCAGATTTAATCCGTTAGCTTCTTCTAGAAAAATGCCTGATATTTTAAGTTACAAGAAACCTAGCTTCAACGAATGATACCATCTAACTCTACTACTTTATCCAGAGCTTTAGCAGATCCCCTGTTAAGAAGACGGAATGTACTTTTGCTGCCCACATACTCAGTGTAGTTCTAAAAAAGCAACGACAAAAATTCAGGGTAACAAACATTTTTAGAGTTAATAAAACATCAAATTTTGTGAGCACCAAGTAAAGTATCAGCTGCACCTGGATTGGTGCACCATTTTCTCTAAATACAGCATCGTATTTATCTATCTCCTTCCCAAATTTTGTTTTCAAAAGATCCCCTGAGTTTCCAATAACAGCACATCGTCCAAATTCCCGAGGAAAATATGGAGGCATTTCAGGGAGTACAAGTGACAGTTTGTCCATGCATAACCTTTTATTCTCGCAGCGGTTTCTGCAATATAACAAATCATTAAATCAAACTCATACTAGTGCCATTGATAACCCTCCTTAAATTAAATAACCGTATACTGCAACTGAGTCTCTTGTACATTACTTACAAATGTTGTCCTTTATTAATTCTACGCCATGCGTAGTCCTCCCAACCATTTGGTAAAGAATCAATGAACTCTCTAGTCAGTATCGTGGTACTATTCCGAACCTGAGCAATCAACTCACTGAATAACAAATCAATTGTAAAGCATAAAACTAAACCTTAAACAAGCATGTTAAGTGTTTAAGATTGCCTGAACCTTAAAGAAACTAATAACAAATTAACAACAAAACTCTGTGTATATACATTGTCAAAGAGTGCAAGCACGCAGCAATGCAAGATCATACAGACCCACCTGTTCCCATGTAGCCACAGCTTCGCAAATATTAAAGTCATATGATACACTTTCAAGTTCACCGGTTTTGGGATCTTTCTGTTCAATTATAAATTCCAAACAAAAACCTAGTCAGTGGTGAGCAATCATTAGAGAACGAACTTTCTTTTTCTCAAATCATAACTCATGAGAAATTATTCATCAGCCCAAGTACCAAGTCATCGCAATAACATGAAACACCCATCCAATAAACACTAGACATTTACGTGATTTACTAATGTCAGTTAATCCTAAACTCCTAATCACAATTTTCTTTCCTAATAATTTTTACCCAGTGATTAAGATAAAGCGGACATTTACAAATCACATAAATGTCAAATTGTATATTGAACAAGTCTACCACATAGGCACAATGATATGGCACACCCGGCTCACTTAAAAATTCGGAAACACAGGCATGGTCTTAGTTATTGCATATTCAAGAGAGAAACTTACCCATTTGGGAATGGTATCACTGGGAAATTTCATGGTGACTTGGCAATAATCTCCTTTACTAAAAGCTTGTAAACCTAATCCATTCGCACTCTGCATCATCATCAATTGAAGTAAACTACATTATACACACACACACACACACACATAACTATATATTTCTAAGGCGATAAAAAAAAAACTTTGGTATCATAGTTATAACACAAAATCATCAAATCAAATTTCAGAATAACAATGAAACGATAATTCACTAGATACAAAGTGATTAAGGACAAACTGAACTGTCCAAAAACACGAGAACAGAGAAACATTTCTGAGAAATATTCTTCAGAAGAAAAGAAACCGACCACACACTTCTGGAAATCGCTCTGCAGAAACTGCAAAGCCTCTAAATCTTCGTCCGAAAGCGAAAGTTTCCCATCTGTTGAAATCGACCGGCACTTTCATTACAGCTCAACAATTAAGCAGCATATATATAAACACAAACACATGAAAATATATATATATGCATATACATACGGAGGTTAGAGACACCGGTGATGTAGATGAAGATAGCTGCGAATCCAGATGCCAAAGCGACGACAAATGCGAGCTGCAAAAGCCTCATCTACCCGCCAATTGCACCAAAAATCCACTCCCACGATAACTATGTTGAGGAATTTCAGATAGAAAGACGAAGATTATTCATATAAAAATATATAAATATATGCGTGTGTGTGTGTGTGTGTGTGTGTGTGTTTTTGGGTTTATGGTATTTTTTTAGTGCCTGGATCTGACGAAAGACGAAGAGAGGGAAACTGACAAACTGAGGGAACGCAGAGAGAGAAAGATATATATTTATATCTACAGAGAGAGAGAGAGAGAGGGGTTGAAGAAGATCCATTTCTTCGTCAACTACGGCCCAATGTAAAATTGGGAAGTTTTTTGTCGTTTTCCAGTAATCCTATCGTTTAAAACTTTTTGTCGTTTTCTTACCATTTTGGTCGTCATTTTCTCGCTATGTTGCCGTTTGTTGTCTTTTCTCAGGCTACTGTCGTTCTTTGGACTTGTTGGCACTGCCGTTGTTGTCACATCTGTTTTATTCAATAAATTGCAAGTTCATCATTTTGATTTTAATTTAGTTTAACTCTGTATGATTTATCTTATTACTTTATATATTTACTTTTATTGTTTTAATACAATTTTTAATACAATTTACGGGGTGTTTGGTAAATACATTACATTTTATTAAAATGTAATTTATTTTTTTAGTATTATATTTGGTTGAAAAGTATTTGTTTTTTATTTAAATAAAATGTATGTTTGGATGAAAAGTATTTTAGACTTGAAAAATTGATATAATTAGTAAAAGTAAGGATAAATAGTAGAGTTAAAAAGTTGATATAATTATTTTAAAAACTTTTGAATAGTAATTGTTTTCATAACACTAACGAAAATGATTATATTTGAATGTAAAACTTTATATTTAATGTAAAATTGTATTATATTTGAATATGATTAAAATGTAAAACTTTTGCAAACACCTCCTTAAACTTAACAAATTAGAACAAAATAATTAACTTAGCTTAACATTTAAACTAAATCAAATTAAAAGAGTGAAGCAAATGATGAACAAAATGTTTCCTTTTTTTTTTTTTATTAATCTAGGAAAGGCAAATTATTTAATATTATGAAACTATTTGAAATAAAATATACACATTAATCGACGATCGATCGAAAATACTTGGTTTTGTTGTTAATGCGTCTCGATTTCATGGTTAGAAGAAGGAAATCAATGACGAGTTTGACGATAGTGTGATTTTTGGACAAGGTAGTTGGTAACTAGACCTAAAAGAAAAACCAAAAAGAAGAAGTACAATAGGTGGTAAGTTGATTTGATATATTGAAGAATATTACAAATAGTAAATAATATAACTTCAAGTGAGTGAAACAATGTTCCATTTTTTGCGTTAGAAACTACACCATTCCATTTGTAAGGATAGAGCTATTATACTAAACCAAAATAAAATAAAAGAAAAAACGGGCTTAGAATTTGGGTCTTTCATTGGGCTTAGGCTTATGGACCTCCAGACCTAAAAATTGAAGTGCATAACAGAGGAAGGAGAGGCATAGACTCAAGCCAAGAGAAGAAGGAGAAGACACAAATAAGTAAACGGTTTTGATTGAATTAGAGACGAAAAATGGCTGTGTCCTGTATTGTTTGATACAAGCAATATATACAGCAAATGTACAATGGTTGGTTCCTCAATACAAGCCTAGAATTATGGAACAGAATAACACCAAATATAACAGTGAAGATGCTTAAAGGTACACCAGTTGAATATATGAATTTAAACAAATGAATATCTAAATCTAAACTAATGAGATATTAGAGGATTATTTGCTATTAACAAGAACAAGAAATTGCTTAATTGGCCTTGCCCTTGGGCCAGTACTAGGGAGACTGCGATCGGAGTTGGCACTGTTGGTGGCGACATCCGTCGGATCATGTGAAGGACTCTAGCTCCGGTGAAGAGAGAGAAAAGAGAGGGGAAAGAGAGAGAGAGAGCTGGAAGGAAGGGAGAGAAAAAGAAAAGTAAGAGAGAGGAAAAAAAGATTAAAAAAAATTAAATCAATTTATAACATTATCTTCACGACATTTCTTATAATAATTTTTAAATTGTGACAAAAATCAATCGACATCCATATGACGTGTAGCCTAATCATCTTATAATTTTTACTGTTATTTTACTTTAGTCGTTCTTTCATTGTGTTGTAAATTATTGGAACCTTCGCTCAAGCCGTTGTCATTTTCTGTCCCTTTTGTTGTTTTTTGAGATCCAACTCCCTACTCCCCCAAAATAGCCCCCGTGATTAGGGAATCCCCGTTGGATGGTCTTGTCCACACTCAATCTCCAACACGAATTTATCATCGCTGATAAATATCTTATTAGTCTATAATTTAACAAAGTATAGTCAATCCCCGTGATTAGGAAGGAATCAGCCCATCCTCGTAGTGATAGTGTTATTTCTAAGGAAAGACCCAAGATTAACTTTTTTTTTAATTTTTCCTTTTTAACTCAACTAAGTGTGCTAAGCCCCTGTCTTTCTCTCCTCAGAAATAGAAAGAGGGACAAAAAAAAAAAAAAAAGTGACATTTAGTATCGGTTTTATTTGTTTTGGAAATGATTTTATTTTTGATATAAAGAAAAAATGAGAACGCTTTAGGATATGTTGAGATTGTTTTTAAAATTACATTTGATTATATTTTAAAAGAGATTAATTTTGACATAACGAAAAAAAAAAAAGTAAATTGTATTTGAATATGTTTATAAAAACATACATTATGTAGCCTTAAAAAATGAAAACGAAAATTAAAAAAAAAAAAACTTCTAATCGTTTTTATTTTATTTTAATTTTTGCATAAAAACTATTCTCATAAATTTTTATTTTTGTCATATTTTCAAAACATTTGCTAAACAAACATTATTTAAGAAAATATGTTTGTTTTTACGCCTCAAATTCGTGCAGGAACATTTCCAAAAACATTCAAAAGAAAAACAAGCACGCCTAACTTTTTCATTAATGGACAGTATTGTTCGAACTTCAAAAGGTTTGATACTTATTCAGGAAAAAAAAAAAAAAAAAGTTTGATACTTAATAGAATGTTTTCTTACCAATAAAATAAAATAAAATAAAGTTGATACCTGAGTTTTCCAACGAGGATTGTGGAGAAGTCGGCGAGCTGGGCAGGTAGCTCAAAGGACCGTCAACTTGATTAATTAATTTATGTTCTTTTGCTGAAAATGAACCAAACAGTTCAATAAGTTGATTTTTGTCAATTTGCCAAGTGTCACTAGCTAGCTTGTGGGGCCCAAAACTTATGATAAGTTTCAGATTTCCATATTTCTGTATTTGGCTGCCCGTATCACAAGTTTGATAAAGAAATAATAATGTGGACATGAAAATTTGAGATAATGATACGTATTATGTAAAATATATACATGTAACACCCAAATCTTAGTAAGAATAAAATTGAACGGAGTACATGGATTTTTCATATTTTTCAACTCATTTAATAAATATCGGTGGATTAAAAATTTTTTTTACTTACTTAATTAATCTAATATAGATAATTAATCCACTAGATTAAAATCCAGTTGGTTTAAGTGAGTTGGCAGTATGTGCATTTTGTTAAAAAAATATAAATAACTCTAAAAATTCTATCACAAGTAAAAAATTTTAGGGAAGAAAAAAAACTCATAAAATATTCTTTAAAATAAATTATATTGCACAAAGAAAAAATTTTAATATAACTTTATTCGTAATCCAACAAAAAATAAATACAAGTTATGAGTATCATCAAGAAATATAAGGATATTAAAGTAATTAATAGTATTTTTCACAACATCATAAAGAATTACACTTATATTATATATTCAAGTAACATATTCTATATATTCAACTAATTTGAACAACACTTAAAAGATAAATATTATTTAAAAAAAAATCAAATGGAGTGAATATCAGGTGAAATAGGTGGGTTTTTGAGGTTTTTTTAATCCACCCAATCAACTAAATATATAAAATCAACTCACTCAATTTCGATTGGATTAGATAAATTTTAAGTGGATTCGTTTGATCATCGAGTTTGTTTGTTCGCTCCTGTGACTTAGTATTTGAGATAATTTATAGCTTAGCTAGGGTGGTTCCAATATTGCCCTATTACTCTTAACAAATAAAGGGACCATGTATAAGATTTTTACCATCTTTGCTCATATAAAACCCACGTCTGACTGTCTTATAGATATCTCTCTTCTTCTTCTTCTCCTTCTTCTCCTTCTTCTCCTTCTTCTTCTCAACGTCTTTTTCAAACTATAAAAGTTAGCTAGCAAGCTATAAGATCTACATGACTTTCAACCCTCAAATGTGAAAACTACCTTTTTTTTTTTCTTAAGTGAAAGCTAACTTATAGCTAGAAAGGACGAAGATATGCTAAAGATTTGACCGAGATATTCTATATTTTGTCGAATTCTACAGTACATTAATAAATATCATGTCAAAGATTTAAAAAAAAAAAGGTCCCAAAAATCAATCATAGATCACAAGTAAACCTTATCAAAGTTCATAAAATAATCCTCCAATTAAGTTTTGGTTAAATGACACTTATGGATTCATCATTTGGATTCAAGGAAAGAAAATTGAGGACCAAATAAATAAATATGTGTCTGTATATATATATATATATATGTACACACACATAGAACAAGTGGGGCTAAAGTTCCCTTCACACCAAATTTTGGGACAGCCCATGCCTTAGCTGCAAGGGGAGATATGGACACCTCCCTATTAAACAATGTCACCTTCCTCTCTCTCTCTCTCTCTCTCTAGTAGACAAAAGGGACAAGGCAATTCAATGTGCAGGGGGCCAAGCCATGCGGGCTTGCCCCTCCATGGCCCGGTGGGGCCCCACCGGCCTCGCCCACCGCGGTCTGCACCGTCCCGAAACCACCGCAACTAGACTGCTCCCGCGCCCCCAACTTGGGGGCCTTGGCTCTGCGCGTCTCTCCGCATATATATATATATATTTTAAGACGTGTTCACATACATAATGAATCTACATTATGTATCATTATCAACAGCACCCTCTCACGTCCTTGTCTATCTAGTCCAAGGAAAACAAAGAAACCGAATAATTGTATATAGCTACAGGGAAGCTTTTAATTAAGAGTAAAATGTGTACATAGTTTGTGATGTTTCTCTCTCTTTTTTTTTTTTTTGTTGGCTAGTGCAAGTTCGGCCAAGCAGCCGGAGACATCACCCCGCGACATGTTTTCTGTCGCCTTTTCTATGTTTTTCCGGGGAAGTACGGTCAATTTATTGACGAACCCTAGCTATTCTTATGTGTGTGTGTGTACACACACACGCACAAGTTGAAAAGAAGAAGAAGATCATAATTACCCCATCTGTGGCTCAATTTTCGTTACGTTATATGCATAATATATGTGGTGAATTAAGTTGAATAAGTTTGTGATAGTTTAAAGAGGATTTAAGAGAGAGAGAGAGAGAGAGACTAAATAATGGTAAACTATCTTTTTCGTGTACTTTGACTCCATGGATGACCAAAATAAACTAATAGAAATAAATGAAAAAGACAGATCATAGTCTTTTGACAGGGATATTATCAAGTGGGAAAAAGGACAGAGGATGGGGAGTAGACGCAATTAGACTGTGAGGTAATTTTCTTTGGAAATTGCAAGAACACTATGATAGTGACCGGTTTGTTTCCGTCTATTTCTCTTTCTCTCTCTCTCTCTCTCTCTCTCTCCCTCTCTCTCTTGGGTAGTACTACAAAAAATAATTGCAAAACATTACAATAGATCATCATGATTTTCAAAACTAACTGCGGATCTATTTTGATATGACAATTTTTTCTTTTACTCATAACAACGTTGAATTATTTGAAATCAATTTATACATAGTAGATATATGTTGTCCATATACCAATTAAGCGAGGGTAAAACAGACATTTCAATGACTGTTAGAGTAAGATTTACCTTATTGGAAAAAAAAAAAACATGGTATGCAGTTCAAATTTTATATTTGATATGTACCAGTAGTTTTCCTTCTAATTATTTGTTATTTTAATGCTTTCAAGAGATTTATAACATACTTTAATATAATTGCCAATCACACATGCTTTAGGTGTTGTTTTTGGATTGAAATCTCTTGTTTAATTTTGATGTCTGAAATCATATCTAATCAATTATAATATGACATATTATTAAAAAAAATTAGATTTCAAGACATAAAAAATCAGTTGTAAAACTTTTCAAACTTTTAAAATGATACGATATAATATTATTAGTTAGCTACTATTTGAGACACAACAAATTAGATAGAACATTTGAACCCGTTGTTTTCTCTCTTTGTTTAATAGTTAGCTATTGTAATGACTAATGACCAACTTCATTGTACCAAGATAGATCGTGATTAGTTCTAAGACATTTTAAATATCAAGAATCAAAGTGAGACTTGATAGAAAAATTTGGGTTTGGGTTGTGATTTAAGTTAAGTTGTGCGTTTGGCATATATTTAAATTCCTAGAGTTAAAAAGTGTAAAAATTTAAAATGTATTTCAAAAAGTTTATTAATATAGATCATATTTCGCTTGTTTTAAAATTTTATGTAATTTAAAAAATATATATCTTATTTTTATTTGTATATATAAAGTTATAAAGTTATAGACTTTTAAAAATTTAGTTTTTAAGTTATATAATTTAAACTATTAAATAATGAAACTTATTGACTTTTTAGAAAAATATAAAAATTAAGTTGTGATTCTTAGGTTTGGATTGTAGATCCAAACACAAGCTTAATGTAAAATTTAGGATCATTGTAGATCCAAACACAATGTTAATATAAAATTAAGGACCATTTGGATATTAATCACTTTTTTTTTCCCAACTTTTATTTTCTTTTATGATAAAATGGAATTAGTATGTGGTTGTACTCAGGGACTGATTTAACCTAACTGAAATTTTTTTTTTAATTGCGCCCCCCCCCAACATTTTTATAATTTTGTTATTTGCCTTTACTAAAAATAAAAAATTATCACATGACTCTCAAGTTTTTCTATTTTTTCCCACTAAAAATTGAAATTCTCATGTAACTTTTATAAAAATTTTACCCTTTAATTTTTATACTTTGATGGTATTATTATTTTTTTAATAAAAATAAAAAATTTGTTATATGCTCCCATTAAAATGTTATTCTAACTCCACCCCTAGTTGTATGGTACTTTTAATACACAGACCTCATGTTAAAAAATTAGGACGCGTTAAACACATAGGCACACAAAAAGGAAGTAAAATGTAATTATGAGTTTTGTAGCATTTTATTGCCTAAAAAGTTTGTATTACACATTAAAATGCTAAACATTAACTAATGTGTCTTAAATTAAAACGTATTTGTCACCTATTAATTCCATAAATCAAATCAGATCACTATTTTGTTTTGTTTCGTTTTGTTAGCCCGACAATCTGAATCCAACAGTTAGATCCTAATAATCTCAGCACCAACAAATTAAAACAAAAGAAATATGTAACATCATTTCAACACATAATTATCAGAATCATTAACGTCTAATGCGGCCAATCAATTATACGACTAATAATTAAACTAAGATTAGATGTTTTACACATTTTCTTTCCTTATCGTCAAGATCATAGATGTGAGGTTCCCTAGTGAATATTGCTCATCGAAAAAAGGAAAAGAAAAATTAAGAGCCTTTTTTTTTATTTGTTTCTCTGACCACAGAATACGCATGGATGTCCGCTAGCAAACACAAACACACAAAGCCAATTATCAAACTCGCGATCAGTCTCATCATCGTATCATGCATATATAAATATACATATCTATATATTCTTTTTTCACGTCCGTACATATGTATATTATATATAGATCATAATATATGATATATATTTTATAATATATATTATACATATATATATTCATGACATGCCATGACATGTAGATTTTCCCAGCCATATCATAGCATTACAATATATATGAGATGCTGACTGAAGATGGAAAAAAGTGTACGTACCCCATTTTTGAAAAGAGATACGACAGGAAAGCTTGAATAATTGCACCGAAAAACAATGGAATTTAAATAAAGAGCTAAGCAGTATGGCGACGAGATTCTCCACGTTGACGTTAAAAAGCAAGTGATGTGTCACACACAATATTATCTATACACATTTTTTTACACAGACACACACACGCACACATATATAGCTCATCATTCTCGATATTGAAGGGTAATGCGTGTGCGTGTCATATTGGAAAGTTAGCAAGGAAATCTCCTGGTCAGATTACGTGAACACCTCAGAAAGAAAACCTGCATTGCCATTGGCTAGCTTTATACATATTAGACAAATCGCACAGGAAAAACCTTGTACGCTAAGTGTGAGTATATATATATATATATGTTTTTTCTTCGTGAATGTTGGAAATTAGATGAGGCTAAATGCGTAAATATATTTTGGACAAGTGCCTATAGCTTTTTTCTTTTTATTTGATTGTGTTTTCTTGACAAGTGTCGAACTGGTGTGGACATTGCTTTGTACAATAACTCAGCTCATGATCTTTCGAATGCTGACTTGTCATTGAAAAAAGTTTACTTGACAGATTTGTACATATCGGAGATATATATAGATACACACACATACACACGCGGATGGCCTTTGCTTTGGGTTTGGGTGTATATAGTGTTCCGATATATGTGGGACAATTGGCTTAGTGATCATATCCCTTTGTACATAACTTTATGAATGAAATTATCTAGAACTTCAGTTTATCATTTTGTTTATTGTACAAAGTTTGCTTAATGATGATCAGGATCATATATACAACATAAGTCACAACTTTATGGAATCATCTAGAACCACACTTAATCATTAAACATTTATAATTTTATATGCAGGATACGGTAATGATTATTATAAATTTTTATGCTGTTTTATATTCTGATACTAGTTATTTTTTCTCACAGTTTTATTTATAATTTCATATGCTCGGTCTCTCTCTTTAGGATCATACTCATATACAAAGACTTTGAATCGGAAATCTTCGTCGACATAGTATATGAAATTAGATCTCCTTAATGTGGATTTTGCAAAGCTGTCGATGATAATATTGAGTATGCCTAATAAAGACATTAATAGCAGTTTTTCTTTGACTATGATGATTTTTTTTCATAGGGACAGAATCCATATAAAAATAAGAAAGTAGAAGACATGGGGCCCTCTAAGAACAAATTCGTGCGTTTGGTGGAGCTACAAATCTGAGCTATACATAGCATTAATTGACTAATTTGAGCAATTAATGGCATTAATATCCAGATTGTATAAGCTAGTTAACAAGGCATACTAAATTTTCACTTTCATCAACCTTTTTTTTTTTTTAATTGCCTTCATCTAATTTGGAAGCTCTTTTCAGCCGAGTGGCGTTTTTTGGACGCTTTGAATAATGAAAAAAGAAACTCATCAGGTGGGCCAATTTCATTTGTTTGGTCATGATTTGTAGAAAATAGGGCAAAAAAAAAATAAAAACATAAATAAAAGAGAAGTTGAATCATCAAGATCCATAAATATGTGCGCATATATACATGTGTATATTATAGTATCATGACCACAATCTCGTTCTCTTTTCATATTAGAACACTTGTATACATAAGGCCTCTCAGAGCCTTTAAAAGAGATAACAAGAATGAAAAAGGAAAGTTATTAGATGTAATTATTTCTAGAGCTGACAAGCTGTTGGCTATTTGTGCAAGCTAGAGTTGAGGTACTGAACATTTTGCCAAGCAATAATATTTTACAGTAAAAGGTTAGTACTGAAATTTTAAACTGGGACATTCACCTAAGAAATTAAATGCGAATGTATCTTTATATATGCATGTATATATTTATATCGATTGGACCACATAAGCAAGAGGATGGTCCCGTTGTTTCGAGAGATAAAACGAAAACATGTGGGGCAACATGAAAAAAACAGGTGGAACACAAAAACCACATGGATTGTCTTCCTCCTACAGTCTCTAAAATGTTCTTTTTAATCTTCTTCTTTTCCCAAGTCCACAGTCTTCTTTCTTGTTTTCCCTCAAAGTTCTGAGGAAGTGGATATATGTATCATTCTTTTTTCTGCTATAATGTACTTCTATATGTTCTTTTAAGAGCAAATAATTAATGTTTTTTTTTTCTTATCAGTTAAAACTAGCTTATAGGAAACACTTCATATATACAATAATTCCCATTCCAATTATGAAAACTTCGAATCCCGAACTTAATCATTAGTAATTCTTTATTTAAGGACTAAGGTATCCGTAACACTAAAGTTTTGGAATCTAATTAGGTTGTAAACTTAAAATTTGTCAATCCATGATCCAACAAACACACTAATTTGTAAATTATATTATATCCCCTACTCAGAGAATTTAAGCATCCAAAGCTCATCAGCAAGTTTCTTTTCCAAATCCAGTAATTAATTTCATGGAGTTTCCCTTATAATATATCTTAAGAAGAACTGAAGCTAGCCTCCACTCAAATTTATTAAAAATAAAGAAAAAAACAAAATAGAGATAATCGGAATCCCTCAATGACGAACCAAACACAAGATAAAGTTCATAGAAACTAGATTCTAAACTAGAATTGGATTCATTTATCCATATCATCTATCAATATGTTTCTTCATATGTTGTTGAGTTCCTATAATCTATATCCCAAAATCTTGAAACCGGAATCTCTACTCTACTTTCTAAGTACATGTAAAATTATCAAGTTTTTCTTTTGGTCCGTCGTTTTTGATGTTTGAAACCTCTTCAATATCTCTAGCACTATTTAATAATAAAGAAGGTGTATAATTAGTTTATAATAGGTTTTTTTTTTTTTTTATTTGGCTGGCATGAACATTCTTTTTTCTTATTCAATCTGATCTGTTCAAGAAAATCTTGCCACTCCAATTATAATTACGATAAAGATAATATTTTTTCCTTCTTTCGGTGTGTCGCCAACTCATAAAATATCTGATGTCCAAATCATATGATCAATGAATATAAAATTATGAAAGTTTCATTTCTTATTTATGCCCAGTAACTATCATATGCAATTAGCACTTAGACCAACGTGGTCAGCATATGGGATTTATATAAGGTGATATGGCCTTGTTGGGCAAGTCTCGAAAATCCAAAATCTTTTTAATGGAAGTCCCTTTCAATAAGCAAAGACTTGTCTATCTACTTCACTTATTTGCCATATTATTCCCATGAAAAAACCATGCAAAACATTAAAGCTCGAAACCTAAGTTATACATGTTTCATGGCCCATTTGGTAAAAGCCATGGCCATATCTCTGAATGTGATATTCACGTGACCTCAGAACATAAAAGTCTGTCCTTGCATTGAGTTTTCTATTTTGGTCATTTACTATGGCACCAAATCTGGCCTAGTACTTATTGTTCTAGGCAAGGGCTTGTTTATACCGTTTCGTATGTTTATAATACAATCTTTATTTATTTATTTTTTCTTATGCTAATTATGATAAAGTCGTATATTGGGAACTCAAAAGAGTGGAAAAGGGAACGCAAAAACTGTAGTAGCAATACTGTTGTATACAGATGGGCAAAGGGGGGTTCATCGTCTCAGAAACCTCAGTCCACAAAAATCATGACAAAATCCAAGAGATTCCCTTACAAAGGCAACTAATTAAAACCAACAAAATACAAATGCATTTATACATATATATTGGCAAGTCGTGTCAACTACAGGGACAGAATCAACTCCTGCCCTCTTCTTCTACTTTTTTTAATTTTTATTTTTAATATTTGGTTGCTAGAAACTCCTGCTCTCCTTTTCTGTTTCACATTTCTTAGCCCGCAAAGTCTACTAACAAAGTAAGTGGGCCATAACGGTAAAAATAACTGTAATAACAGAACAACTGTGACAACAAAGAAAATGCAAATTTATTAAAGGCTATTTTTAGATAAATAGTCTCATCATATATATATAATGAAAATACAACATATGGCCATATTTTACATGGAAAAAAAAAATAGTTTATTTTTTTCCAATTACTAACCACCACTAGGAGAGGGCCTTGGAATTTGTGCATGCTAAGACTAGAGGGAGTCAAGATGGACAGGAACAAAGGATCTACAAAAGATCTGGTCTTATTTGGTCGGTTATGTCTGTCCTTTTCTTCATATATAATAAAGTTTTTCATATCATATGATCCATATGGATGCTCATGAAGCAATTCTGCTGCCTCTTTATTCATGTTCGGAGTCCACTACAAATCTATTGGGACTTGGGAACCAGTGCCTCTCTCAAGAATCCTTCTCCATTGGAACTAAATACTTCACATTTCTTGGTCTCTCTTTTTTCCTCTGATTTTTTTCCTTTTTTTTTTTTTTTGGCCTGCTTTTAGATTTTTCATCACTACCTGCAAAATAGGGATTGGGAAAAGTGCATTAGTCAACAAAGTAGTTAATATATATAAGTCATTTCTACAGTCTCTTCATTACGGCTGTCCATTTAACATAACAGTAATAATTAGTTGATTTATCTGATAACTTATATATATATAAATTGTTGTAGTTGGGTTTTTATAATACATATGTGCATGCATACGTGTCTAAAATGTATTAAATGAGACAAAATTTAGAGGGCTCACTATGTTGGTAGGGCAGCTTTTTGGGTCGTTGGGTTATATTAATTAATTGAAAGAACACAAGTTGCTGAACCCAGATGGATTAAGAAAGCTTTGTCTCTGATCTTCCACATCCCACAAGAGAGTCCCATCCTCCTGAAAATGAAATGTTTGTAAACGTTAGAGAAATGTTTTTGCTATAAGTAAAAAAAAAATGTTTCTTTATTTTAACCAAAAATAAGCTAACAACTACAGATATATATATTTATATATTTTTTAAGATAGAAATATGTATATACATTAGAGAAAGCACTTGGCCTCAGTCCTTGTAGCAAAAGAGAAACTGAGTTGTCCAAAAGAGGATAGCCATTGGCTGTGACATTGAAGTTGGCGGCTTGGGCGGCGGTGTTATCTGCTCCTGCGAAAGCCCCAGCCGTGGGCTGTATTTGGCTACATTGTGGCACAGATGGAATTTGTGAAGCCAAGTTGTTCAAACCCTAAACATGTTTCCAACAAATTTGTCAAACACAAACATGTATTATGTAAAATTTTTTTTAAAGGAAAAAGAAAGGTTAAAAAAAATAAACATTTTTTTTTTGTTCCTTTTCTAGTATTACCTCTGGTCTGACCAGAAATGCATCAAGGTCCATTCCAAAGTCATAAAGCATAGGATTCAATGAAGCAAGCTTCATTGAAAGGAACTGAAAAAAGAAAAAGGTCCACACATTATTATTCGCCAATTAAATACCACAAGCTATGTTATGTATTACACATATTCATTAAACATGATATAGTTGTCAAGATAATAATTATAATGGAAAACAGTTGCTTAACGGTACCTCTACTTGATTCTGTAGGGACTGAACATAATTGATAATCTCATCCAACATGAGGGCCTTTCCAGTTACCTATTGTAAAACAAAACCACATGAACTTGTCAGGGAAAAAAAAAAGCGAATTCCAATTACTTCTAGCTAGCTAGCTAGCAGATAATTATGGGGTCACTATTCTCTTAGTTGATGAGCAGAAAGACAAAGTAAAGACAAGGGAAGGAACTACTATTTTTTCCATATCTCCATATATATATATATACACAGATATATATATTATTCTTATTACCTTTTCACAACCAGGAACAAGTCTTTGCAACATCTTCATCCTCTCACTGATTTTCTCTCTTCTAACCTGAAAGAAAAAAAAAATGCAATTTCAGAATAAGATTTACCAACACATATAGAATGTGAGCATGAACAATATTTATATAGAGTAAGTACTTAAGACATGACAGAAATATTGGTCCTTTGTGGGGGATAAAATGGGCAATCTCAAAGATTGTTGGACACAACTGAATGAATTTATTAAAAAAGAAAAGAAAAGAAAAGAAAAGCACCCTCTCTGCAAGGCTGTGGCTATCAGTTGCTTGGCCCCTCCTTGCCCTAACATGAATGTAGCCTGTCGGAGGCTCTTCTTGACCCTTTTTCCCTTCTTCATTTCTATTCGGTTTTTGGTTCTTCTCAATATCTTTATCTTTCTCATTACAATTCTTTTGCTTCTTTCCTCTTCCACAAATATCCTAACAAAAAAAAGGGTAAAAATTAAAGAAAAAGGTAATATTTAACAAAAACCAAGAAACCAAAAAAAAAAAAAGTTCGAATAATATTGAATTTACCTTGAACTGATGAGACGAATTTGAGGAGGACCCATATCTGTTTCTTCTCTTCCTGGACTCCATGGGAGGAGTAGGAGTAGCAGTAACGGTAACCTTCTGTGTGACCTGCTCCCCACTCTCAAGCTTGTTGTTATCCACAACAGTTGAAGAGTCAGTGCTGTGTTTGTTAATTGTCACAGAAGGCTCATGATCATGATCATGATCATGATAATCACTGCTAAGAGCAACCTTTGTGGAGCAGCTACTTATTTCAATAGGGATTCCATGGACATGATGATGAGATATTGAGAAGAATTCAGCCAAGTTTCCTTGATCTGGTATACCACACATATTGTTACTACTACTGCTATTGTTGTTGTTATTCTTGATTATGGAAGAGCTGTTAGTTGGCAAGAAAATAGGGTCAAGAAGAACCGGGTGGTGTGAATATGAAAAAGCAGCCATATTGCAGAACTTTTTTTTTTGGAGAGAGAGAGAGAGAGAGAGAGAGAGAGGGAGAGAGAGAGTGGCTTTGGAATTGAGAAAATGAGAGAAAGGGAAGTTTTAGAGAAGTAGTAGTCAAGGGAGAATGGAAAGTTTGGTCTGCCACAAATTAGGATATATGGCCTTTGCTTATATAGAGATCGGGACTATATAGAGGAGATAAAAGGAGGCACGCTAAATTATTATATTATATTTTTTATTTTTTATTTTTGTTAACTCTTTCATAAGTTTCTCTGTGCAGTTGACTAGTCATCCGTCTCTTTCTCTTGTCATTATGCACAATTGAATGAGGAGAGGGAAAACCGGAAAAATAATAAATACTCAACACCATACATCGGTCGTTAAAAGGTCCATCTTTCACATCGCACTAATCCTTCCAATTTTAATTACTCCTGAATTAGAAGTACCGTGGTTTTTTTTTTTTTTTGGGTTCAATTATTCTCTAAACTACTTATAATAAAAGTTTAAAAATATTAATTGTTAATAGAAGCCGTTGTTTTTGTTTTCATTAATTTTTTAATCGTTAGATTTGAATAATTTTGTATCTGCATTATAAATTTTTCATGTCAATGCTCGCATATATGTTATTATGAGTTAAGAATTTTTTATGCATGGAAAATTTAACCTACACAAAATTATCTATAAAAAAAAAAAAGATATGTAGAGAAACAAGTACCGCAGCTTCTTTGCTAGTTAATGAGCTTGACTTGATTAACCTTGTGGTGAGCAAACTTTTTCAGTTTTCAAAGTTTAAAGGTAGGAATTATTTGTTGTCAAATCAACGTGACTTTTAGTGTCTCTTATGGGAAAGACACGTTTACATCATTTAAACATAAATCTAAACCTAGGTTTTCATAGTTTTGCTATTAGTAAAACATTGATTAGTTTAGATTGTGACGTTAACTATAATCAATTAACACTTTTATCTTTTGGTTTAAGATACCGTAGATTCTAGTGGTTAAAGTGAATAAAAAAGGCTCTTTTGGTGTAGATATGGCACAAAGGACAATTTCGCCTTATGGGGATAAATTGGAACAAAAGGCAGCCATTGGATATCATCAAGTTGAAAAAAGAAAAAAAAAGAGAGAAAAGAGAAAAATGTCACTATCTCATTAAATAAGAGGTGAACTTGGACAAAGAAGAGAAAACCTTCAATCTCTCTCTCTCTAATTCCGCAACTCGTTTGTGGGTAAAAGAAAACATGCATTTTTGTGTGAAGTACCTCTCTCTCTATCTTATCTATATATTATTTTCTGAGAGCTTCCAACTAATAATTACCTATACTTTCCATTATTGAAAAGCATATTCAACTTGGAAAAAACACCCCAAACGAAAGAAAGTTATTGGCAATTCGCTTGTAACATTTATTGCATAAGTATAAAAGAAAAGAATATTCTAATTTGATAATTATATAGGCCGCGCGATTGGTCATGAAATTCGTATAATGTGAACAGTTTTCCAATTTAATAAAGTTCTTCCTTTTTCTTCTTATTTTATGTACTTCTATTTTCGTTTTCAATAATAGACAAGAAGATTAGAAGGAATTAAGTATAAGCAAGTTTAAACAAGGTACGTAGATTCTGTGAAGAAATCCAACTACTAGACCAAATTCCAAATGATGCTTGGGCTATACAGCCAAGCGCCCATGTATGGCTATGAACATCTGATTGGGCCCAAATAATTTCTCCCCAATATTTTTTCCAATATATATATATATATATATGTATACATATTTTATTTTCTAATGGGAATCATTATGGAACATGTTGTCAGGTGGCCCGTTATTGAAGTGTTAAGTTGAACTTTGGCTCATCGTAATGAAATTATATACATATACACGTACACATACATTATATTAACCTATTACCTATGAACATGTACAGATATATATATGTACTGTATTTGTTCATATGTGTTCTATGCATGATTTTATATACATATACTTATATATATTATATGTATTATGCAGCATATGCACTAATGAAAAACTTCATAACACTAGTCCTTTTGAAGGGGGCAAGGAAGAAAATCTAGCCAGATGCCAGTTTCTAATAATTGAACATGAGGCTATTTTCAAATTGGAAAAACTAGGCCCTCTATTTGCCTCAGTGAAGGATCATTCTTTACTTTTTAATTTAACCTAAATCCATAGAAAAATAACAGCGTTGCTTTAATATTCATATTAAAGCTAACGAAGTAGCTAGAAATATTGACGAGTGTCCATGACTCAAATATATATATAACACGAGCCTCTTTAAAGAAGATAGGCTTAAAATTCCGTGTGAATCTTACATATGCATAGAAAATCTTAAGGGTTAAGCAAATAATCCACAATTATGGACTAACATTGAACGACATAAATATTTCGTGACACTTTCTTCTTCTTTAGAGCGTGTGTCTCCTTTTAGATGTCTATAGTGGTTAAATTCTACTGATTAACCTTTCTTAATACATATAGAAAAATAAAAATGTAACGCCGATTTTTAGATGTGATCATAGAGAAGCGTGTCTACAATGAACAATAAATATTTGCGTCGAAAACGATGTGCATCATGATCAAATGCCACTAAAAGCTCATGAATATTAATTAATCGGCTAGTAGCTGGAAAATAGTCTCCAAGTGCTTCACATGGCCATTGTATTTGAGACCTCATTTACATGTCAAATAACTTTTTAGAAATTAACTCTATGTTAGTAACAACCGATGATTGTGACATATGGTGACATATAATAAAAGAATGATCTATATCAAGACTTTTTTGTCTATCATTTAGAGATCAAATCCTATTATCTACTATCTACTGTGAAGATGAAATTCAACCTCTTTAATAACCTGCCAAAATGGGGTGGATCTCGATGAAACAACAATAGCATGAGCATGTGTTTCTTCCACTTTACGTTCTATAAATGATATCAACATATATTTATTTATAAAAGGTTTAGAACCTAGTCAAAAAAGTGAATAGAAAAATTATATGGAGAATCTTTGTTATTAAGTAAAGAATAAGATTAAGGAAAAGCTGTGATTTCATGTGATAATGACATGACATATGTGGTCGAATAATTACCTGATTTCAAGGATCTCTGGCCTTCTCTTCTTATTGGGTATTGAAAAATCAGAAACTGAAAGAGAAGAAACTGACCACTGTGGACAGGACTGGCGATTCAGGTGATCAGTCATTGACGTGTGGTTTTGACAGAAGCACTATGGCAAAAAAGAAAAAAAAAGGTAAGAAAAAAAGAGACGTCAGAAAGATCAGGAGACCTCATTTTCAATGCTGTTAAAAACTAATCCCCCATTTAATTGGTTTCTGCTGCTCATAGTATTTATTGCAAAAGCATTGGCGTGTCAATTTAAAAGAACTACTGCTAGAAAACCCACAAGAGAATATGAGCTATAGAAAAAAAAAAAAAATAAGAGGGAAAAGAAAAAAGAGAAAACAAACAAAAAGAGAGATGACAATTAAAAGGAAAAAATAATAATAATAAAGAGAAGAGAAGAGAAGAGAAAAACAGAAGCTGCCAATATTCCAGGTCCTACAAGGGCAAATTAACTTCAGATGTAGTACTCTTTTGCATCAGCAGATGTGCCCACTGATTGTCATTTAGTAGGGAAATTCATTTGAAATTTAATTTAGAATTTAAGCTTGTTTTCGAGGAATGACTACTATGCCTACGAAGTTCCCATATGCTACTATGATATTGCAGTAAATATAATAGATTAAGGTTGTTTTGTGTGTAAAATTGAATAGAATTGTTTTGGATTAAATTAAATACTGGATATAAGGACTTTGTGAGCTATAATTACTTATCCTGTAGAAAAGATTATTATGGTCGTGTATGCCTATCTGCATGTATGTCGGTGAATATCAGATCATTATATTTACAGAGGTAAATACTCGTTCATTCAACAACTCGACAATATTTGAATTATTTACTAATATCATTTAACCATTTTCCTCAATGTTATCTAGTAGTCACAATTGCTAAATCTACCATATTGCATGAATTAATACAAATTATCAAAACATGAACTATTAAATTAGATTTCTCAAAGAAAAAAAAAACTATTTAATAATTAGAGATGAGCCACGAGTTTATAACTTAATATATATGTTTATATATAAAACAGATCTACTAAAAAAATTTCTCTTATTTTGTGTTTGGTGCACCCATTAGATGAAGAAATCAATAATAACTATATTTTAATGCAGATAAAACAACTTATAATAAAAAAGATAAAACTAATTTGGAATTAAAAACAAGAAGTATTTGAATATTTTTTTTTGAGTGCATGCATTGGGGAAGGGAAGAAAAGCATTGAGAGTGAATAATGATCAGTTATATCCAAATTATTAATGGATAACATATCCCATATGTGTTTCAAAGAGATTGTTAATCCCACTAAATAGGAAGATTTAGGATCCCGTCCCAAATAAAGTGTTAAACATGGAATTGGAAATTTGTAATCCAATCTCATCTCTAATTATCATGCACTCCAAACATATGTACAGGATTGCTCGTACAGAGAAAATTAAAGTTTAGATTTTCAAACTCAAACAGATATAATATTATAAATATACATGTTAAGGAAAAAGGATACGTGTTCAAACGAACGAATCATCTCATTCACCCATAGTAGCACTATATGTTGATTTATAAATATAAGTAAGATTTCATGTCTGACATTTTTATAGAATGGCTCGTATAATCTAAGGCTAATGACGTGTGATTCTAAGAATCTGTTTGGTATAGGAAGTGAAAAGTGAAAGGAAGGAGAGGGGTGGATGGATTATTAAAAGAATTTTTGATATTCATAATTATTTGACATGAGAGAAAAAAGAAAGAAAGATGTTAGAAGAGAGACTCTCAATCCTACAAAACACCCTATAATTTTGATTTCTTCTAAATGGAAGAGATTATTAGAGTTATTTCATATCAAACAACATATAAGAAAACAGATCTTTCTCTGTCCTCCTCCAATTCCCTCATATAGGTGATCTACCATTACCTCCTTCATACCAAACATAGTATAAGAGAATGTTAGAAGAAAAAAGTAGAATAAAGGAGAATGGTAGAGGGATTAAAAAAAAGTATTTTGACATTCATGGTTGTTTGTTATAAGAAAGAAAAGAGGATAAACGAGAGGAACTCCAATTTCTTTAAAACACCACAATTTTTTAGCTCTTCTAAATTGGAAAGATTGTTAAAAAATTGTATACCAAACATTATAAGAGAAAGGACATCTCTTTAACACTTCATTCTTCTTATTTGCACTCATTTCTATCAAATATAATATCATTATATTATAAAACATTTCTTTATATAAACGTTACTTGCACCAACAACTCCAAATATAGTATCCTATCATACATAAAATTACATGTAAAATTGAAGAAAGCTGCATAAATCTTTGGAAAAAAAATTGCATGTACCGTCGAACAGAAGACTATCCATATATATACATATATATATATATGTATATAAACAATACTTTACGGCTTCCGCATGGAAGACTATTCTTACATACATACATATATAATACAGTGCTTGATATAAATGCTAACGTCAGTTATGCATAATGAAAAAAAGGTCCAAAATAGCAAAGGAAAATTTATCCCAAAAAAAAATAGCAAATGAAAATGAATGAGCGGAAAGGACGAGAATGAAGTCATGACGTAAAGTACTGCACATTGAACAGCGTTAAGTACATATTTTTATATTCATATATTTATATATATGTGTGTGTGTATACATATGTGAATTATACATGAGGAGGGTCGGAGTTTTGCAGATTCAGCTATGGCTAGGGTCGCTTTTACTTCGCCTTTGGCTTGATTTGAAAGTACGGTTTTTCACCAGACCCTTTTTTTTTTTTTTGAGGCCGTGATGTAAAGGGCATCATCATAATAATGCATGCATTACGCTAGAATCGTGAGGTATCTTTCAGTCTTCAGTCTCAGCACCCCCTCTCTGTGCACTGAAAAGGACCATTCAGGTTTCAGAAAGTTCACACACAACACAAACAAATATATATATATTTCATATATATATATATTATATAATTATAAGACCTTTCTTTTGATGCCACACTGATCATCTCCAGTGGTCCCAAACATATCAGGACAATTCAGAAAAAATGTTTGTAGAACTACAGAAACAAAAGCCGTGTTATGATGATCAGAATCACAGAATACAAAATATTATCACAACTTGCTTAAATATTGGAAGATAACAATTAAGTATACGATTTAAATTAGTTTTAGATAACTTTTTATCTGTAAGTTTGTGAAAGTATGACTTTAAAGAATGTGTGACTTTCGTGTCTTACTAAGGGCCTACATATAAGTTTATTGTGACTTTTGTGTCTTATTAAGGGCCTATATATAGGTTTATTGTGATTAGAGTTACGTGTGGTTAGAGAAAATAAAAAAAATACCTTCTTTTTGAGATAGTATGGGGGGGATAGATAGACAAATAATATAAGAGGTTTAGATAGAGAGATTTATGAGTGTATAATTTTAAATTTATTAGTAAGAATTTATTCTTACTCTTCCATAGACGTAGACAATTTTGCCAAACTAGTAAATCTTTACTTCTCTTTTATTTCTGTTTAATTTTAATTTTTTGCTGCATGTTGGGTCTTGATAAAAAAAAAAAGATGAGTAATGAAAATTGAGAAGAATTAGAAGCAAAAGTGATAAGTATTATTTGTTTGAGTTTGACTCCGGAATTAAAATATAGTGTTATAAATGAAAAATCTCTTTTTAAGTTCTAGGAAAAATTGAAAAGGTTTACATGTCAAAATCTTTAACAAATAAATTATATTTAAAGAAGCAGTTATATAAGTTGAAGATGAGTGAATAAATTAACATTAGGGATTATATAAACAATTTTAATATGTGTATAACTCAGTTGTTAAGCGTAGAGGTCAAAATTAATGAAGAAGATAAAACAGTGATTTTATTGACCTTCCTAACCAAATCATATGAGACTTTGATAACTATATTATTGATTAAAAAAAGTACATTGATTGTGGATGAGGTATCAACTGCTTTGTTGTATACTATAAATATAAAACAACTTGGTAGTTCGTTTCATACTGAACAAGTTCTAGTGGTGAAATTAGATTTGAGTAGGGATGGGAGTAAGATACAAAGAAGATATTATGAGAAGAAAGATAACCATTCTCAGTCGAGTTCAAGGAAGGAAGTTAATTGCTTTTACTATCATGGGAATGGGCATACAGGAAAAATTGTTAAGAACTGACGAAACACTTTGAAGAGAAAAGGAAGCAGAAAGTTCAAGAGATAAAATCCACAAAAGTTGTTGGTGATAAGTTTAATGGTGAAGATGATGTTTATTCTATTATTACTGATAAATATATTTCTGACTTTTGGATTTTAGATTTTCATATGTGTCCAAATAAGGAGTAATTTGTTTCTTATGAGCATTGTGATGCTGGTATTCTTTTAATGACAAATGATTTTAGTAATAAAGCCATTAGAGTAAGTATTGTGAATGTGAAAATATTAGATGGAGTTGTGAAGACATTGGAGAATAATAGGCATGTTCCTTGTTTAAGAAGAAGTTTAATTTCTTTGGACGCTTTGGACATTTTGGGTTGTGAGGATTTTGCTAAAGGTGGTTTTATAGAAGTCAAGAGAGGAGTTTCAGTTGCTATGAAGGACAAAAAAAGTAGAGAATATGTATCAGTTGATTAAGAAGACTATTATAGGTGGAGCTATAAAGGTGAAGTCACGTTAAGATAGATTTACAACCACTGTGAAAGAGTGTAAAAAGATGATAAAGGGAAAATTACAGAGACTTGTGCTAGTGAAGACAAAGCATGGAAGAAGAAGAAAAGTTCTCGTATCAAGTTTGGAATCAAGTTTGATGAGACTTTGAACTTGATACATGTTTATTCTTGTTAAGCATGATTGTGAGTTGAGAGAGTTCGAGTCAAGGTCGAGATTATAAGGTATGTGATTCAAATTAGTTCGAGAAACTTTCTATTTATGAGTTTGTGAAAGTGTGAGTTTAGGAATGTGTGAGCTTTATGAAAGTATAAAATATTATGTCTTATTGAAAGCCTATAAATAGATATATTTTGATTAGAGTTATGTGTGGTTAAAGAGAATAAAAAAGGTGCCTCCTTTCTGATCTATGTGTGAGGAGAGAGATAAATAAAAAGTATAACAAGTTTTGATAAAGAAAAATTGAGAGAAATTAATGAGTGTGTAATTCTAAATTTGTTAGTAGAAAATTTTATTTTTCCACTCTCGTAGATGTAAATAATTTTGCCCAATTACTAAATCTTTATCTTCTATTTTATTTCTGTTTAATTTTATTTTTCTACTGCCTGTTGAGTGTAAAGGTGTTTTTGCCGACAAAAACTAACCCACACAAATAAATAAGCTACCTGTAGTTGTGAAAAATAAATGCTATATAGATCATGATTAGTATAATCTCCATAAACATCTCGATCAATTCGACCCGATTCGGGTGTATATCCTCACTAGCATCCCGACTCCACCCGATTCAGGATGTAAATAAGAGATGGCACTTACTTATATTTCACTACCTGATGTCCTGATTGATCAAATCGAGTTGGGTTGTATAAGATTATTCAAATAGATTATGATTAGGAATTGTTGTAGATACCATATACATAAACGTAGTTTTAATTTCCATGAATGCTACTGCTGTCCACTGTATGGCATTCGTACTATGTAAGTACTAGAGGCTCTATTCCAATATGACGAGGCTCCTGTTTGGTACCGAATGCTTATGATGTCGATGATTTCGTAATAAAGTATAGCCCTTATATTTCAAGGAAAAATCAGTTTTTTTGTTTTATAGAAAAAAGGGTGCTGTTCATTAAAATGACTGATTACCAAGTTAATCAATGTATGGTCCGTCGATCATTTGAATGACATTGCTTAAACAGTGATGGACTATATAAAAAAAAAAATCGGTTTTTTATTAATTTAGTTAAAACTTTAGATATTTACTAAAACAATGCGTAAAAAGGACCATTTTTCCATATATTTGATTTGGTAAAAAAAATAATAATAAAGTTTTGAATTACCATTCATATTAGTGCATGTTACAATAATTAGTGAATATATTTCTTTAACAACATGCTATATAAATATGTATGCATACACTTCGAATATTCCATTAGCATCATTGATCTTTAGTACTGGACTAAACGACCAGAAGAGAAAAGAACAAAACAGTATACATTGAAAGTTTATCCAAGGTCTTTTCATCAATTAAATTGATTCAAGTACATCATGGATCGAGATGTTACTTTTATTTTTACGTTTAATTCACCCTACATTTTTTTTTTGGTAAATATTGACTTAAAATAGTTAAAGACACCGACTTAAAATAGATGTTCTTACATTTACCATACATTATTAGTTTAAAATACCGACTTTGCCTACATCTTGGATCTTTTTATTACAGGATCACAATTAAAAATTCAATTTTCGCATTTAAAAATATTTTTGAAGATTTTGATGACTTTATTTTTAATGATGACAAGACAACACATGCGATTTGCATTCACAATTTTGACTCCTGAAAGTTCTATCCAACCAACCAATGCTTATCGAAAACCCTAACAAGAATCTAAAGTAAGCTAATATTATGCGATCTTATTGTTAAAAAATAATAACAATAACAATGCTATGCCATAGTGATAAGAATTAGACGCATTGATTTTACATTATAAGAACAATAAAATCATATAGAAAAATTAACAAATATAAGCATGCAAGATTTACAAAAGATCATCTCAAATATGAGATTTCGTCCACTTTTAACTGTAGAATAATTAATTATGATCATCAAAAAGTTTACAAGAAAAACATGCACGTCCTCAAACTTTATATATATATTTTTCTCTAACCTGGTCTCTCATAATAAAAACTTAATAATAGCACCCGTATTTCTTAGGACAATTGAAATTATAAATGTATAATTTTTAAATTATCCTGAATGAAAAACTATCATTGGTGTAGACTTTTCGTGCACTCCGTCCTTGATCCTTCCTGCCCCCTTCCAATGCCCATGATGTACTAATTACCGCGAAGGTTGATTTACAAACTGTTTATAATTATACATATATATATATATATAGGATATTAATTATACTCCAAGACTTAACACATATCCCCCCCGGCCAAGAAAACGTCACTAAAACGAACACATAGAAATTTATAGGCGGTAGCCAAAAAAAAAAAAAAAGGGGCTTAAGGCCATGACAGATTGCACGTATTTTAGCCGGTTAGTAATTGTAATGAGTAAACATTATAATTACCAAATGACAAAGCACTTGATCATGGTTGTATTGTTTTTCTTCACATTTCTTTTTCTTAAAAGTTCAATCAATAAAAATCGTAAAAGAAAACTGTTAATTCAGAGAAATTTTGCCAACAAAATACTTTTAATTTCCTGGATAGAGTTTTATCTTGCCAGCCTCCTAAGTATTATTCTGACTTTAGTGGGTGTACATTCGTAATTTTCAACACGCGGTTTGTATTTTTTAAAAAATATTTTTCGCGTCTCATTATTCATTTTCCTTGTGTTCATGAGCATGCCCAGTTCCATTAAAAAAAATCGATGGAATTATTAAAAAAATAACTGATATACAATATGGATTTGAAGTAATTAGAAATCAATTATATAATTACAAATATAGCTTAATAATAAATCTAAATCTGATTCTATCCAAAGTAAAGAGTTTAACTCCTTATAATTTAAAAATATATATATATGAATAGTATTGTTAAGGACACATCCACTCTAAACTTTTAAAGGCCAACGTAATAATAAGTTATCATTTTAGTAGTTTTTTTTTAATTAATGCATGTAGTTATTATATCAATATAAAAATGATAACCCACTTATCATTTAACATGATTCTTAAAAGTTAATATTAAAATTTGTGTCCTTAACGTTTATCTACATGTATATATAATTGATATACTAATCATGAAAAGCACCTCATAGAATAATGATGTAAAAAGGCCATACATATACACACATATGTATATAATGCATGCGTATAATGTAGCTTATAATTAATTTGTGCAAGACTGCCTATCGTCGAGCACGCGTGAAAGCTATTAAACATTTTCACTGTTTGGATTTTGTTTCCTTACGTGTGGTTATCGATCTTTTATTTTGTGCTTGTTGTCATTGGTTGAATGCTCCTCCAATTGATTACATATAAAATCCTATAACTAATTAATGGCAAAATCATTTCTCTGTATCTAGCTAGAACATTCCTTCTGAAATATCCTCATGATCATATAAAATATCATATAAGTATACACTTCACTTTATAGATTTAGATTAGTTGATCTATGCCATCAATCAAATAGGTTGATCTTGATTACACGTGATGATCGACATGGATATTCATCACGTTTTAATACACACATATATCCATATATACATATGTGTGTGATCTGGCCCTAATTTTTTTTTTAATAACTTAAAATAAAAGTTTCAAACTATATATTTTTGAGCGTGGTCAGGTGAGATATTATTATTAAATTATCTTCAAAGACACACATGTTGCCGTAGGCTCATCATCATCATCTACCATGTACATGTCTAACGTCTTATATACACATGATTGATTATAAATGCTATAAGTTCATGTATCTATAAAGTTCATGCTAAGAAATACTTCTGCGTATTGTCTATTTTCTATTGTTGATCATTACCTAAAACTCGTATTAGATTACCTTTACCACTGCAGTTATTAATCATGAAAATTAGCCATGAGTGGCATATTGTTTGGACAATCTAGCATATAACTCTTTATGTAAGACCAATTAAACGAGTTTTTGTCACTTTGCTTTCATAAATTTTTCTGATGCCATATCATAAATTGATTTCGGATCAGGAACCAAATAAGTCCTTATTGTCCAGCCAACTCAAACATAGCTGTCAAAATTATTTGGTCGTTAAGCAAATAAAAAAAATAAAAATAACAAATAAACTAATAATAAAGACAAAAAACAAAAGGGGTTCTTAGTTAGAAAATTTATGAAAGCAGAGTGCCAAAAACTTGTTTAATTGGTCTCACATGAAGAGTTACACGCTACTGTACAAACGATGTGCCAATCCTTCACACACTCAAACCTAGCACGATAGTCTATTATTGCTAGGCCATCCTACTCGCTCCATAATTCATATATGTATCAATATCCATATACACGTATGTGTATAGGCCCTACCTTTACACGATTAGTACAAGTTATTATACTGGCAGTCAAAAGGCACACCTGCCGTGGGCTCTTCATCATTTACCATGTGCATAACGTTTTACACACACATGATGATAAATGCTATAAATTCATTTATAAAGTCATGCTAAGAAATACTTGCGTGTTGTTTAGTTCGTATAATTTGACCTAAAACTTGTATTACGGTTTAACTTTTCTGTTACCTCTACTAATCCATGAAAAACCATCAGCGAACACATAGTTTATACAATAGTGCCAGTATCCTTGGCCTAACTCTCCATGTTGACCCAACAAGTTATTGCCAATTGTTTTTATATTATATATTTTTTTTTCTAATACCAAATCATAAATTTGATTTCGGATCAAGAACCACATAGGTCCTTGCTTTACCGAAGCCAACTCAAACATGGCTGTCAAAATTATTTTCACGATTAGAAGATGGAAAAATAAAAAATAAAAATAAAAAAGACAAAAAGGTTTCTTAGTCAGAAGCTAAGGATCATTAACATTGAAAGGTGCATTGCCTAAAGGTTTAGAAGCTAGGATCTATGTCAAAAGCTTTATGGCTTAGATTTCTTTTGGGTAGTCAAACAGGATCCCTCAGTTGTGACCGAAGGAGCTCCTTAGAAGATGATAAAAAAGTTCACTGAAGGCCCTATTCTTTGAATGAGGGATGAATCATCTCAACTTCAACGAAGGTACTAATGACAAGAATACGTGGGGGCGTTGTCCATGCACTCAAAATTGAGTACTACATTAGCATGGACAAGCCTTCACATTTAAATCTCTTAAAGAGGGTCATCAAGCGCTCAAATTTTTTATGATAGTTCTATTTATTACTGGTAGCTCACTCTAGATAATAATGTGTATTGTTTAAATTAATTAGCTTTCACTACAACAAACAGAATTTTTTATGACAATAAAAAGTCGTTAAAAAAAAAAAGGAAAGTCATTACAAATATATTTTTTACGATAACATGTCATCGCATATACATTTTCGCTAATAACTGGTTATAAATAGATTTTTTGTGATGACAACCTATTGTCATAATTACAATAGTGACGATAGTCGTTGCTAAAAGGTCGCTTCAACTACATTATCGAAGGTTTGATTGGGCTAACGTAGCATCCATTTTGTGTAACGACAAATTCAGAAAATGTTGTTGTAAATCTATTTTATGTTGATAACATGGCATCAAATATTTGGACGACAATTGGAAAGTCACTAATATACATAATTTTATTGTTATTTACGATGACACATGTCGTCGCAAAAAGATTTTATAAATTTTTGTTAATAAATTTTTTATTAATTTATTATTATTTGTTAATTATTTATTTTTATTAATAAATTTTATTATTATATATTTAAATTCAAAATTAAATATAAATATGTGAATTATAATAATAATAATAAATTATAATATTAAAAAAGGCATATGATAATAAAATATTTCTTTAATAAAAAAAACTAAACAATATAAATTAAGTATAATATATAAATGTGTAAAAAAAATTTAGATAAATAAAAACAACTAACGATCTAATCCCCAAAATTGACATAACAAGTGTCGTCGTTATCATCGTTGAGTAATATCTGGAAAAGGCAGAGGTACTAAAGGAACATAAGGCTCGGGGCAAGTAATAGGTGGGAACTAGATATTTAGGACCATCTCGGCCATCAGCACTTGCATCATCTTCTGGCTCTCATACAACTGTAAGTTTTGCTCGTATTATCTTTGCAAATATTGTTTAACGTGCGAATCAACATGGGCCAAAGATGTATTGTCCAACATAGGCCAAAGATCAACACGGGTCAACACGGGCCTAAATTGGCAGCAGAACTAGCATCATCGTTGTCATCGTCGACTAATACCTGGAAGAGGCAAAAGTACTGGAGGTACATAAGGCTTAGGGCGAGTAATAGGCAGGAACTAGATATTTAGAGCCATCTAGGCCATCAATATTTGCATAATCTTTTGGCTCTCATACAATTGTAGGTTTTGCTTATATTATCTTCACAAATATTGTTCAACATGCGGATCAACACGGGCCAAAGATGTATTGTCCGACTAGGAATTAAAGGATGAAAAAGCTTTAAAGAGAATCTTGTGCGGGAGTGTAGGGCCTACTCCAATCTTATATCATCTACGTGTACCTAATACATGCTCTATAATTCCCTCCTTATTTACCGAAGGTTACATGGATGAACTGAAATCAGATTGTGTGTTCTGGGTTTCTCATGCTATACAATAAAAAAATAAACATATATTATAAATACACAAACTAATTTGAATAAGAAAAGATAATATTAAAAAATAAAAGTTCTTACAAAAAAAATACTCAGCTTAGGGGGTTAACCTAAGTATCCTCAAGACGATACATGTTGCCTCAGTTGTTTATGGCAGACATCGACTGCTAGGTTACCATGTTGACTTGTCCAACAATTTAAATATGTTAATATAGTATATTCGATTACTAAAGAAAATTTTTACATTGATAGATATTAAAAAACCTTACTAACAATCTTTTAATGATGCTGAGCAATCGATATCTAACTATATAAGCTTGATCACTTCTAATTGTTATGATTACTTTTGTTTGTCTTTGACTTTTTCTGTTTATAATTATATTCAACGTTAATAAAATTGAAATAATTATATATAATTAATCACCAGCTTAGTAGATCTACAATTATCTGAATTTTGTCAGACATAAACCTATCACAGTAAGGATCTTAGTGATCATAAATCCTGAGGTTAGTCAGAGAGTTGACTCTAACTGCCTTTTCTTTTACTGCCCTACCAAGTTCTTTGAAGGGGTCGTGGAAGTCACCCTTCCAGTCCTTGTAGCATTTTGAAGCATCCTTATCAACTATAGAACAGAAGATACCGTCCTTGTAATTGTAATTAATATTAAATTAGTTGTGCAACACAATCAATGTGCTAAGTAGTTTTATGATGTATAAATTTAGAAAAAATTGAATAATAATGAAGTTGGATGATACAAGTACATAATCCTGAATTAGATTTGACCTTTAATACAAGGAACAACTGTAACAGCATGTGTTCCTAAATGATACCACTAGTCCTTGGATGAATTGAATATCACAAATCAAAATTAGATTTTACCTTTAATGTAAGGACTAAAATAGATTTTGGAATTTTTAACTATAAGTGCAAAAGGGAATACCAAAGTCTCATATAGAAAAAAGATAAAGAATCATAGCTCTTAATAAGAGAATGTGTTTCTAGTAAGCCAATGATGTGGTAAGTGAAGAGCGCACGTAGCATGGGCAGTGGGGCTATAGAGGCGCTTTTAGCGTTTATTAGACATATTTGCACTTGGCATGTGGACATAACGTGTGTCATGTGGAGATTAAATATTACAATTGATATTTATTTTTTATTATTATTATTATAAAATAAAAAATAAAATAAAATAAAATAATTTTAATTTTAATTTCAAATTTGGAATTTTTGAAAAGATGCGACTCTTCAGAAATAGCAGTAATTAATATGATTAATTGTAACAAAAGTTGCATATGTTGATGAATGTATGCCATTAAGTCTTTATTAAGGGAAAATCTAAAAACGTTTAACATAATTTTTTCTTTTCAGTTTTTTTTCTCATTTTCTCTCCCAGACATTCAAACTTTGTTCTTATTTTCTTTTGGTAAATTTCTAGTTTTGTTTGCTAAAAATTTATATGAGGCTTGTCGTATCCTGAGAGTGATTTGTTACTGAAACCCAAAGTAATCTCTATGGAAAGGGTGCAAATAACGCTTTAAAGAAAGTGTATTTCATTATGTGTTTTAAGTCTCTAATATTTTTTCAATAATTTTAAAGTGTTATTTACATGGAGATCGAAACAACTGTTGCCCCCATCAAACTAATGAATCAAGATCTGATCAAACCGGATCGTTTTGATGGAACAAACTTTACTCGTTGGCAAGAAAAATTAAAGTTTCTATTGACTACACTAATGATTTTCTACGTACTTGATTCTGATTTGCAATCAATTCCAGAGCCCACTAACAAAACTCCAAAGAATTGAAGGCTGAACATAAGAACCATGTTAAAGACAATTTCATATGTCGTGGTCACATTTTCAATGCCATGTCTAACCGTCTGTATGATCTCTACATAGATATTACATCTGCAAAGGAGATTTGGATTGCATTGCAATTTAAATATAAAGCATAGGAGGAAAGTACCAAAAAGTTTCTAATTTCAAAATATTTTGATTTTAAGATGGTTGATGATAAACCTATTTTGCCTTAAGTTCATGACTTACAAGTTATTGTTAACAAACTAAGGGATGTGAAAATAGATCTTTTTGAGTAGTTTCAAGTTAGAACAATTATTGCAAAATTATCGTCGACTTGGAAAGGTTATAGAAAGAAGATTCTGCATCACTCCAAAGATTTTTCTTTGGAACAGGTTCACAAACATCTTCAAATTGAGGAAGAACTAAGGGCATGAGATAAGAATAACAATTCTTGTGTTGGCACCTCCAAAGCTAATGTTGTTAATAAGCTCAATCTAAAACAACTACAAGATAGGAAATTTTTTGGGTTCTAAGAAGGATAAAGGAAAATTCAAAAACAACAACAACAACAACAACAACAACAATGACAACTCTATAAAATAGAGTTATTTTACCTCTTTTTCATGTATAAAAATCAGCTTATCCTTAAGACTTTTATTTGTTTTTTATTTATTTTTTGTTTTGTTTACCTTAATTTAGATTTTTTATAAATTTTATGAGATTTTAATTTAATTTTTCTTTATTTTAGTAATAGTACATTAAATAAGTTTAAAATTAAATATTTTCAATGAGTTTATCAATATTATTTTATTTTGGAAATATCTAATTTTAGTACTTTGTATATCTACGTGTCAAATAGTGATAAAAAATCATTTGTTGAAAACGGTTCCCACAGGATGTTACTATTCATAGCGACAATTCAATCCCTTAACTAGTCTTATTTTGATCCTTTCATCGATATAAATATTTTAATAAAAGAATCACGTAAATCGGAGATTGTATGAAGAAGTTATAGTAAATTCTAACTTCAAATCTATAAAGAGATATTTAGGACCCATGTATAATTACCTTTTTGTTTTTATTTTTATTTTTATTTTTATTTTTTCTTTTCCTTTGTCTTTTCTCTTTTTTTCTACTGCTAGTTTCTTGGCACCGAAAATTATTGGTGCCCTGTGTATTCATGCACTAAAAAGTACCACTTGATCTGTGAGGGAATAGTGTCAATTTTTGACTTGTAAAATATAGCAAGAGAAAACAAGCAAGCAAAAGAGTAGTGAGTTTCGAGACTTAGGCCTTTAGTGTAGAGCTCCACTTGGAGCATATGTTACCTATAAATTTGTCTCTTTTTAGTTTGATTTGTAATCTTTGTATCAATAAAAAGAGAAGTTTTTAGAAGTTCTATTAGCATAAATATCAATAACTTTTCTAGCCTCTTTCCTTTTATTTATGTTTAATTTGTTTTGTTGTATTATTTTATTTTCTTTATGAATTAAATAAATTTTTATTGGGAACTATGACGTAGTCTTATTATGATAGTTTAATTAAATTAAGCATATTGTTATATTGTCGTATTTGTTAACGTATTTGTTCTCAAACTTAATACTTTCAAATTTCTGACTAACTTTTGAATGAATTGAGGAACAAAATAAAACCGAGAGGAGAATTTTATGACATAGCTTTGAAATAAATACCATAAAATCTGTGATAGAATAGAGATATATTTATCTATTTTGTGTGGTCATATTATTAACTATTACAGATTTATCAAAAAACACTTTTTATAATTAAATTTAGATTTGTATATTTACTATTCACATGTATGAACTATTCACATATATGACACTATTTATATATATATAGTACTATTCACATACATGATACTATTCATCGTGAATTTTAATTTATTAATCCTTTATGTAAATTTAATTATAAAAATTGTAGAATTTATGTATAACTTGAGAAAGAGTACATAAAGTAAAAAGTATAGTTGACCATCAATGAATATGAATATAAAATCATAATAATATACTTAAATAAAATTAAATCTGATTAATTATGATAAAATCATAATTCTTGGCATTTGTGTGTTTGCTTGTGTATTATCAATTTATGTTTATTTATTTTTGAAATTTTATTTTATTTTATTTTTTAATTAAAACATTTTTTGATCGCTCAAATAAAATTAAAATTAACTAATTTTAGTATTTAATAATAGTATTCTCGTGAGAACAATACTTTATTCATCACTTTATTACTTATTCGATTCGTGCACTTGTGAAAATCTATAATAAACATCAAGAATTTTAAAGGTTGTTTCATTTGTGACAAACTAGGGCATTATACTCGAGATTGCAGGTGCAAAATGACCCAAAAAATGAGACAGAAAATTCTGTTAAAGAAGAAAAAGAGATTGTTCTTACTGTGAGCGAAATCAATATCGTCCATGGAAAAGTTCTTGGATGGTGGTATGATACTTGTGCCATTATTCATGTTTGCTATGATAGTCATTGTTCAAAACCTATCAAAAGGTTAATGGACAAGAGATTCAAATGGGAAATGAAGTTTGCTCCAAAGTAATTGGCAAAAAGAATGTAGAACTCATTTTCACTTTTAGGAAGAAAATTACCTTAGTCAATTAACTTCATGTTCCTGATATGAATAAAAATTTACTTAGTGAGGATCTTTTAGGAAAACCTGATATTAAATCTATGTATAAATTGGACAAGTTAATTTTGTCCCAAAATCATGTTTTTATTGGAAAAGGTTCTTCGAGTAAAGGAATGGTCAAACTTTGTCCTAATAACAATAATAATGATAAGAATGTTGCTTTTGCTTATATGGTTGATTCTATTTTATTATGGCATGGTAGATTAGCACATATTGGAATTTCTACTGTGAAAAAGATGATTACATGTGGATAGTTTTCATGTGATTTTGATAAATTTAAAAATGTAAAATTTGCATTAAGTCAAAAATGGTAAAGCAACATTTTCATAGTATTGAAAGTACATCTCAAATATTAGCTCTTGTACATATAGATATTTGGACATGAATGGTATGTTAACAATAGGCAATAATAGATTTTTTTTTTACTTTTATTGATGATTTTTTTAGTTTTACATGTGTCCATAAACTTAAAACCAAAGGTGAAGCTTATAATGTGTTTAAAGCTTACAAAGCAGAAGTTGAAAATCAATTGGAAAGTAAAATTAAAGTTCTTCAAAGTGATAAAGTTGGTAAATATTTGATTTCACCCAAATTATGACAAAACAAAGCAGTCAATTATAGCACAATTGAGACTGTCGATCTCATTAGGAGGTAATAAAAACAAAGAAAAGAAATTAGTGAAACAAAAGTGTTAGAGAGATACACGATCAAACAAAGAAAAAAAGAAGTGTTTTTGTAATTTTAGAGCAATTTAATTGAAAGATAAGGAAAAAAATTCAATTGTTAAAAATGATAAGATATTAAGAATCTCCTATATACTTTGTTCACTTGTTTAGATTTTGATTCATAAATTGACTCAATTAAAAGTTTCACCTCCCAAACAATCAATTAAAAGATAAGATTTAAAAAACATCTAAATTAAATGTATTCAAGCAAATAAAATTATCACATTAAGAACTAGGAAAATTTGTCTTGTAAGAAATCTAAATGCAACAATATGTCACCGATGATAATAAAATAAAAAACTATTTATAAAATTATATTTATCAATATATTGTATCATGCAACAATTATATAAAAAAGGCTTGACTAAATTTATATAAAAGTTGTTAACAAAATATATTGATGTGAGAAATAAATAAAATAAAATTATTTACTCAAATGTATAAATCTTTCAAACCATTAGAGAGTCAAAACACAAACAAGTTCAGTACACATATAGGATCATCTCTAATCTCACCCAAGAACTCTAACATAACTTGCAAAACATTCTCACAAAATTCTAAAGAGAAAATATGAAAATGAAAGCAAAGTAAAAATGAAAGAGAAAGAGGGTATCCCCCTCCTCCTCTTTAAGCCTCTCCAATAATACCTATTTTATAAGCATAATTTTATACTATTTCATTTAACCTCCACATAAACTTTTAAAACTTACTACAGTATTCGATGCAATCACGACTTTTCAAACTTACTACAGTGTTTGGTACACACACAATATAAATTTTTTCAAACTTACTACAGTATTGCTATAGTACTGCTATACTGCTATAAAATTCGACGCACACTTGCTACAATATTGCTACAGTGCACACACTTGCTACAATAGCTATAATAGTACATTAGTTATAATCCGGTGCATGAAATTAGAAAGAATCCAGTGCAATAAAATGCTTAATAAGTTTGGTTTTCACAATTTCCTAATATGGATAGTGGTGCTTATTAAAAAAAACAAAGTACTAAAATTAGATATTTTCAAAATAAAATGTTATAAGTAAATTCATTAGAAATATTTAATTTTAACCTTATTTATTAGAAAAAGATAAGATAGAATTAACCAAAATTAAATAAAAACTTCACAAAATTTAAAAAAATCTAAATTAAAGTATACAAAAAAAAAGTAAATAAACAAATAAATAAATAAACAAATAAAATTCTTAAGAAAAAACTAATTTTTATACATGAAAAAGTAGTAAAATAACTCTATTTTATAGAGTTATCAATATTTCTCAAATGATTTTAATATTTTTTGTGAGGAACATGGTAATGTTCATGAGTGTTCAACACCATAAACACCTTAACAAAATGGTTTAGTTGAACGAAAAATTGAACTTTTCAAGAGATGATCATGTTATGTTGTTGCATTCTGAGTTGCCATTAAATTTATAAAGAGAATCATTATTTACTGCATGTTGTATTCTTAATAGAATTCTTTAAAGAAAAATAAAATTTCTGTATATGAGTTATGGAAATGAAGAAAACCTAGTATAAGGTATTTCAAAATGTAGGGGTGTTTGGCTTATTACAAGAACACCGATCCTAAAAAGAACAAGTTGGGTCCTAAAGGAATAAGATGTGTTATTTATAAGATATGCTACAAATTGCAAGGCATGTAGACTCTTAAATTTAGAGTCTAATGTGATAATAGAATATAGATATGTAGAGTTTTGAAAACTTATTAATTTCAAGAAACAACTCTCAAAAATCCATTAATGAAAAATCTCAAGATAATACACCTTTTAAGGTTGTTAAGCAACCCGATGAGCTGAGAAAAAGCAAAAGAATTCTAGAAGGAAAATTTCTATTATTCTACAAGTTGAGGATGATCCTAAGACTTACAAGAAAGCTATGGCTTTAAGGGATTCTACTTTTTGGAAGGATGGGATGAAACATGAAATGGATTCTATTACCACTAGGTTTTAAGCCCATTTGTTGTAAATGGGTATTTAGAAAGAAGTATTATATTGACAGTACTCTTAATACCTTTAAAGCTAAATTAGTAGTTGAAGGTTATCAACAAAAAGAAGGAATTGAAAAAAAGATTAAACACACTTGGGATCTCGTTGATTTACCATTGGGTTCTAAGCCTATTGGTTGTAATGGGTATTTAGAAAGAAGTATCCTACTAATAATACTCTTATTAACTTTAAAGCAAATTTGTAGCTAAAGATTATTAGAAAAAAAAAAAAAAGAATTGACTATTTTGATATATATGCACCTGTGGAAAGAATAATTATAATTAGAGTTTTGTTTACTCTATTATCAATCTATAATCTTTATATTCATCAAATGGATGCAAAAACTACTTTTTAAAATGATCTCAATGAAGAGGTTTACATGGAACAACTCAAAGGTTTTGTTCTTTGTGGAAATGAACGTAAAGTGTGCAAGCTTGTTAAATTATTGTGTGGTTTAAAACAAGTACCCAAAAAATGGCATGAAAAATTTGATTCTACTGTTCTTTCAAATGGCTTTCTACATAACACTTTTGATTAATGCTTATATACAAAGGTATGCAATAAGTTTTATATCTTTATTTGCCTTTATGTTAATGATACGTTACTCATTAGCATTGATATGAAAGGCATAATAGAAACAAAGAGGTTTTTCCCTTCCACATTTAAGATGAGAAACCTTGGACAAGTCAATACTATTTTGGGTATCAAGGTGATTCAAAATAGTGGGGGTTACACTTTAACTCAAGCCCACTATATTAAAAAAATACTTAACAAGTTTAGTCATTTAAAAATTAAGAAAGCTAATACTCATTTCCATCCAAGTATAATACTTGCAAAGAATTATGGAAAAGTAGTGGCTCAAATTGAATATGCTAGTGCTATTGGTAGTTTAATGTATATGGCAGAATATACACAACCTGATATAGCATTCGCAGTACGTAAATTTAGTAGGTTTACTAGCAATCTAAGTATTGAGCATTGGGAAGCCATCAGTCAGGTTTATGGCTACCTTCTCAAAACAAAAAATCTTAGTTTATAATATTCTATATTCCCTATATTCTAGAAGGATATATGGACGCAAACTGGATATGTATAAGAGACAACAAGTCTAACTCAGGATGGGTTTTCACTCTTGGAAAAGCTGCAATCTCTTGGAATTCTAAGAAGCAAACATGTATTACTCAGTCAATAATGGAATTAGAATTTGTTGCCTCAGCAACAGCGGTGAATGAGACTGAGTGGCTTAAGGATCATCTTCTAGAAATCCCATTAATTGGAAATTATTTATTTACGATTTCCATACATTATGATAATCAAGCTATTTTAGCACATGCATATAAAGAAGTATATAATAGGAAGTCTAGAGATATCAATCTAAGACATGACTATATGAGGAAAATAATCAAATATGGAATTATTTCTCTTATATTTGTGAAATCTAATCATAACCTGACAGATCCTTTTACCAAACATCTTATAAAAGAATTGATTAGATCAACATCTAGAGAAATGAGGTTAAAACTCTTTGAATAAAGTTCATCAATAATGGCAACCCTACCTAACATTGCGAAATGAGTAATTTAAGATTCAAAGGGTACAAACAAGTCATTAATAAGTGAAGAGTATTCAGCACTAAACTAATATTGCCCTGTCTCGGATGACTAATGCTGATTGTTACAAGTTGAGAGATGAGTTTGATGAAACTCTTAATGAATTTCAATGTATAAAACAAGTATATTAAATGTAACAAAGATATTAGAAGAACTTCACCTATGTGAATTTTGAGGCACTTTTGCCTCAAAAGAGATTTGAAGTTCACTCTTTAAAGTTCATGAAAACAGGATAAGCACATGGCTAACAAAGGTATCATGTGAGTATTGTTTAGAATATAAGAATATAAGAGCGTTTATGTGTGTAGTATCACCAGTTTTGTCAAAATAATAACTGATTCAAAGTTTCAAGCTACCTGAGATTTCGACTTATATCTTGTTATACTTACATTAAAATAAATTTAAAATTAAAAGATGTTTTACTCTATTCATAAACACCATTATTGATATCTGGAAAAATATTTTGCACTTATATTTACAAAGTGGATGATTATTGAAATTGTTTAACTATAAGTGCAAAAGGGAATACTAAAGTCCTGCATAAAAAAAAGATAAAGAGTCATAACTTTTTATAAGAGAATGTCTTTTTAGTAAGCTAATGATATGAGAAGTGAAAGAATATACTTATACAATTTGCACACGCGCATGCGCGTACACGTGTGGCTTAGGCAGTGAGACTATAGGGTGCTTTTGGCACTTATTAGGCACAATTGGCACTTGGCATGTACAAGTAAGCTAATGATATGACAAGTAAAAGAATATGTCTATACAATTTACACACGCGCATGCATGTACATGCGTGGCTTAGGCAGTGAGGCAATAGAGGTGCTTTTGGTACTTATTCGGCACACTTGGCACTTAGCATGTAAGCGTGACACATGTCACGTGGAGATTAAATGCTGCAGCTAATAATTATTTATTATTTTTATTAAAAAAATAAAAAATAAATAAAATTGTTCGAATTTTAATTGTAAATTTTGAATTTCTAAAAAGATATGACTCTTTAGAATAATAGCAATTAATATGATTTTTTGTAACAACAATTGTATATGTTGATGAATGGGTACTATTAAGTCTATAAGAGAAAATCAAAAAACTGTATATGTTGATGAATGGGTGTTATTAAGTCTATAAGAGAAAATCAAAAAACATTTAACATAATTTTTGTTTTCAGTTTTTCTTAACTTTCTCTCCTAAATATTCAAACTGTATTCTTAATTTTTTATGTGAATTTCTAGTATTGCCTACTAAAAATTTATATGAGATTTATCATATTTTGATAACGATTTACTATAAAAATCTAAAGTGATCTCTACGGAGTAGGCACAAATTACATTTTAAAGAAAATATATTTTATTATGCGTTTTAAGTCACTGTATTTTCTCAATAATATAATCTCAGCTAGCAATAATGATTGTAATTCTGTACAAATTTTCCTTTTCCCTTTTCGTAAGAGATATCGTCGTACATGATAGATACAGCTTTGGAAATGCAAAACACATGGTATGGTTCAATCAAAGCAGACAAGTAGTTACGGCAAACGTTCGACAAATTTTGCAAGAAAAAACAAATACGTTACTTCGGCCAATTGATATAAATATAATGCACACACATAAATGTAGACACTTTTCTATACATATAGTTTGAACCATAAGTAAGTCATGATATACATTTGTATTGATCACTCATGCTACCAAGTGCCGACCGACTTTTTCTTCTTGTCCTCCATATGACATTTTGTACGTCCAAGTATGATGTTGATTTTCACCACATAAAGATAAAAATCGTCCTTCATCATGAGTACACATATGTATATATATATATAATCATATTTGCGTATATACAATATAAATGTGTTATGTATACACACAATGCATGTAGCCATGAATACACATTCATTGCTAGGCCAAAAATACAGGCCTGCAGATTTTTGTCCAGGCAAATTATAATGGAACTTAGCATCTTAAAATCTTATGTACTTTTTGAAGTAATTATAATAAAACTCTATTCTTAAGATATCATATTAAAATATCTCCATTTTTGAATAATATTATATAAATGTTGATATAAAAAAAAGTATGCAGTATTTATTTTATTCTTTTATCATAATTGATATCATTTTTTGTTTATTTATATTCTTTTATTTTGACATTAATGATGATTTTTTTTTTTGATAAATGTGAATTACTTTTAATAAACTCAAACATATTTTCACCATAATTTGTATTTATTTTTTTTATCTAATTATCATAAAAAACACAAAATTACTATTATTGATTTTCACAAATGTACAAATCGAACAAGTAATAAATTGATGAGAAAAGTATCGTTCTCATAAGGATAATATCGTTAAGTATTAAAATTAGTTAATTTTAATTTTATTAAACAACTAAAAAATATTATAAGTGAAAAATAAAATAAATAAATTATAAACATAAATAAACATAAATAAAATAGATTTACTTTTACAAATACACACTGTTGTACCTAACATTCGTATGTTTTCGGAGCAGAAGCATGGGTAGTTGGCACAGTTTTGGCACACGCAATTTCGGCGTAGAGAAAGAAGAAAAAGAATAGGAAAGAAAGAAAATAAAAAAAGGAAAAAAAGGAAAAATTAATTATGCATGAGTCTCAATCATCTCGTTATTGATTCAAATGTAGAATTTATCATAATTTTTTAATATGAACTCAGGTTGGAGTGATTCCTTTTTTTAAATATTTGTATCGATAAGATGATCGATATAAGATGCTATAGTTTCCTTGTCTTAAATCAACACATGAATTTTTTATCACAATTTGATACTGCAAAAAAACAATGTGCTAAATTAGATATTTCGAAAATAAAATGTTATAGATAAACTCATTAAAAATATTTAACTTTAAACCTATTTAGTATACTATTACTAAAAGAATTAGATAAGATAGAATAAAGTAAGATTAAAAAAAATATCACAAAATTTATTAAAAAAATCAAAATTAAAACAAACAAAACATAATAAATCATAACAAATAGAACTAAGTTAATTTTTATGCATGAAAAAATTATAAAATAACTTTATTTTATAGAGTTATCAATTATCATAATGAATTAGTAATTTCCAATATAAGCACGTTTTAACCATCAAAATATCTACACAATATAACCATAAAAAAATCTAAAATTACCATATAGAACCTTATGATAACGACATAATTATAAAAGTATTATATGATTCAAAACGAAAAAAAATATATATTATGATAATTTAGACCATGAATATTTCTTATTGTAAAAGTCAAAATTTTCCTTTTATATAATCTGACTATTAATATCATAAAATCAATTTTAATCTAATTATTTAAACATTTTTTATTTCATTTATTTCCTTTTTTATAATTTCTTTGTATTAATTCTAAATTTTTTATAAAAGATAATATTATCTTTAAAAATACGATTTTAAAAATTCATATAATTTATAAAAAAAGATTTTTTTTTTATTAACATATATGCTTGTGATTATTATAAGCTAGCATGAGAGTCGTAAGGCCTGTCAAGCCAGGAAGGCGTTTAAGGCAGACTAAGTGGATTATTAAGATTTTATGTGAAACGTATAATTTTGATAAGTTCTGGATTGTCCGGATTTATATTTAAGTAGGAACCGCTATTGGTATTTTTTTTCACAATTATATAAGGTGGACCTTATCCAAAATGGTCGGTTCTGCAAAATATCTCTGTGCCCCCGTTAAGAATATAGTGTCCTAGAAGAAGTATTAATGGAAATTGAATTCATTTCCTTCTTCGAACATTTAGATAATTTCAGATAATATAGACCAACAAATTAAATGATGGCTAGCTTATTATGCAACTCAAAGGTATCACTCAATGGATTCTAGTATTGACTAATGATAACTTTGAAAGCAGTGAACTAAAATTAAACATGTGCTGTTTTTACTGCTACGCATAAAGGAAGTCGATTCGACTGGTGGGGGAATTGGATATATATATATATATATATATTTGTTAAGGAAGCAAAAATTTTTAACTAAAATTACAGTGTTAAAGAGGTTGTGTACCACTTTTTATGTTTAGTAATTCATTTGTATCAATTTGTATAAAAATTATGCTTAACTTTTTAATTAAAATGATTGAATTTCAAAATTTATAAATGACATTCCTGAAAATCACCTTTTACAATGTTTTTGTTTTCTCTCTTTAAAAAAAAAGAAAAAAAAAGACACTTTTTTTTTTTCACTTTGTTAATGGTTTCTATGTATTGTATCTTTCCTCGTTTCTTATTTTTTTTTTCAAATAAATCAAATATATAAGGAGTTCAAGTCGCTTTTTTTTTTTTTTTAACGTAATAGCGTAATTGATTTTTGCTTTATGTAAGATTTTTAAGTTTAAAATAAATATTACAAATTCAAATTATGATTTCAAGTTATGAAAAATAAACAAGTCTTATAAATATTTCTTTTGGAAAAAAAATTTTCAAAAGCTTATTTATTGGGTAATGATTTTGATCAACGCGTTAAGTTAATTGCTATCCCGTTCACGAAACGATCTTAAAATGACGGGCACAGAAAAACGACAACACAGTGAAGACTGAGAAACGACAACTTCTTAACAAACGACTTGGTTCAACAAACAACAACACTTGTAAAAAAAAGAAACAAATGAAGAAACGACACGAATTGGACAACAACACTATGCTTAAACGACAGGAAACAAGAAAAGACAAAAAATAAGAAAGGATTTGGAAAAATGACTAGGAACGTGAATAACCGATAACATGGAGAATAAAACGAAAATGTTTGGGACTACGACATTTTGTTAAACGGCGGGTTCAATGTACGGAAACATGCTGACAACTTACGGTCTTTGCAAAACGAAATGAGCATCAGTGTGTGTATCTCTTTCAACCGGAACACATTTTCCTTTCCAAAAGGGAAAGGCAGTAGTAAGAAACGACAACAAAAGTCTAAACACGACTAAAAGGATGAAACAAAATTATATGGAAAGAACTACAGGTGCAGTCTGCAGTGTGAGGACAACATTCAGAAAGATAAACCAAAAAAAAAGAGACGAAACATTCAAAAGAAGGGAACGGACCGGAAAACGACGATTATTTTAAACGACATAATACTATGAGACGTCATAAAAAGGAAAAACATAACAAAAGATGAAAACAGTTCGGAAAGCCATAGCCATAAATTTAATTAATAATCACTTTAATCGAACCTTCTTAATTTTAAGATCATTCACACTTTAAATAATGAAATTTAAGTTCTCTAATTTTTCCGATTATATTTGTCTCATTTAATCAAAGTTATCAGAATTTGCATCATTAGAAAAAGGAAAAATGAAAAGTTAAATGCAGTCGGGACTTTTTTCTTTTTTTTCTTTTTAATTTTAGTAGAAGGAAAAATAAAAAGTGAGACTTATTCCTCTCTTATATATATATATATTTTAAACAAAAATATTAATATAATCAGTTAAAGTAAGACCAATTCAATATTCAAGGGATAAAATGAGAATTTTCAAATTTTATAACAAATCAGGAGTTTTTAAAATCAAGAAAACAAAACGGGGGTAACCCGATGATTCAGGGCACAATCCTTCAATAAATACGAAAACGACAGCGTTTGGTTAAAGTTAACATTATGGAAGAAAACGATACACTAGAAGAAAAAATGAAACAAAACGACAAAAAGAATAAAACAACAACAATCAATTAAAAGAAAAACGACAGGGTTCGACTTTCGATAACAAAGTGAAAGAAAACGACACCTTAGAAGAGGGAAAAAAAATGAAAGATAAACAACAATAATGAAAAACGACAGCAATTGCCAAACGACAAGAATTTAAAAACGACCACAAAAATCTGAAAACGGGGAAACAAAATCCTAAACCCTTAAAATTGAGAACGTCCCCATTCTCGCAGGGTTTTAGCTCTGCGAAAGTGAATTTATGAAGCAGCTCCATTTTCCACATTCATGGCGGTCAGGGGCCTAGCTATCACCTGCCGATCGAGAGTTCCTCTCCACAACCCTCTCTTCCAATGCGTTCGCAAGGCAATTTCCTTGCGTCTTATTACAGGCCTTTTATAAATATACATATATATATGTGCGAATCGCTTAACCGTTTACTTGATCGATTTCACAGGTGTGGCCGTGCTCAGTCGCGCCCGTTGAAGCTTTTGAGGAGGTTGAAGATCAAACCAGAGACAACCTTCATAATTTGCTTCGTGAAACAGGCAAGTCAAAAAAAAATTTTTTTTTCCGAATTGCTAACCAACAGAAAATTTTTTTGGTCTCTAGTGCAGAAACAAATAATTCTCATAATTTAGTTCATTAAAGAGGCAATTTTTTATGGTTATTTGTTTTTTTTTTTTCTCTGAAATAATTGAAAAAGGTTGGATTTTGAATTGGAAATGCACAATTTTTGGGTTTGCAGGAGTCAATGATTCGCATAATTTGGTTCATGAAATAGGCAAGTAATTTTTTTTCCCTCTTGTCGTCTGTATATTTCACATTTTTAACTGGAAAAATTAAAAATTAAATAAAAATTGAAAGTTCAATTTTTGGGGTGCAGGGAATGGTCAGGTGCGGGAGTGGAAGAAGTTGAATTCCAAGGAGCTTGGAATTAGCACTTCTAAGATCACCATGCCCACAAGAAAGGTTCTTAATAGTCTCAAGCAAAAAGGTATACATACATACATATGTGTGTGTGTATATATATATATATATATTTAGCCCTTATTTCCATTGCTATAGTATAGGGGACACCACTGTTTTGCTTTTGATAGTGGCAAACGTACAGAAGTATTAAACTGGTATTCTTGCTGTGTCATTCAATTCGATTTGTATAAACAGTCGAAAATGGGAGAAACTTTGATTGCACCACATGTGGGAACCATGAATTTTGCATAAAATTGGATAGTAAGTTCTTTAGTATGACAACAGTGACACATAGAACTGAGAACGCTTTGTTTAATCCGATGTTGTTATTTTGCTTACTTCTTGTAGGTTATGAGGTTTACCTTGTGGGAGGTTGTGTCCGGGATCTTCTGTTAAAGCGGACGCCCAAGGACTTCGATGTAATAACTACGGCAGAACTGAACGAGGTTGCCATCAATTTCTAACCTAACGTTGTTCTAGTTAATATGGCCTTTTCTTTTTTCCTCCCTTGGTGAACTCCGAGTCTGAAGTTTACTTAACCATAAGAAAGAAACAAATTAGTTTACACTGAGAAAATGTAGGGTCGTAAAGTCTTCTATGTGAATTTTAAAAAACTTTTCAGTTGTCTTTTTGTAACATAATGTGGTGAACTCTAACCTTTATTGGCAGGTGAAAAGAGCATTTTCATGGTGTGAAATAGTGGGCAAACGATTTCCTATATGTCATGTGCACATTGAAGATAGCATTGTGGAGGTTTGTCGTTTTTGTTTCATTTAAAAATGTGTTGTGGTTTTATTGGTTTTTGCCTTCTTTTTTTTTCTTTCTTTTCTTTTTAATTTAAAGTAAATTTGCATCCCCTGCGAATAGGTTTCAAGCTTTAGTACCCGCCAGAAGATTCTTGGTGGGGATGTACGTCATCGTTTTGTTAAACCTACTGGCTATGATGACAAGGATTATGGGCGTTGGATGGATTGTTTACGACGGGACTTCACAATTAACGGGTTGGTCTAACAGTCCCTGTAACTTGGAAGTTCATTTATGTCTGTGTAGTGATCTTTACACTCTTGCCCCCGACAACTTTCTGGTTTTCCTTTTACCACTTACATGACACTGCAGCTTTATAATTTCCTATACTTTATTTATAATTCCTACACCTGTTCTCTTTCTGTGTGCAGTTTAATTTTTGATCCTTATGCGAGTATAATATACGACTACTTGGGAGGAATTGAAGATCTAAGAAAGGCTAAAGTGAGCATGTATTATTAGCAGTTGTGGTTTCTTAACTAACTTGCTTGAAAACGTAGATTGTTCTCACATCATCTTCTGTTGGCATAGGTGCAAACGGTGATTCCTCCAAGCATTTCGTTTCAGGAGGACTGTGGTGCGTTATAGTTATTCTTTGCAATTCCTTTGGTTTCTAATTTACATGAATGCTGGTAGAGTTATTTGGAAGGTGATATCAAACGACACACCTCTTCCACAATATGATAGGCACTCTTATTTACCAAGCTATTTTTTCTCCATTTTTGATGCAGCTCGCATTCTCCGTGCAATAAGAGTTGCAGCTCGTTTAGGATTTCGTATTTCTAGGGAAACAGCTCATTCTGTTAAAGATTTATCTGGCTCAGTGGCAAGACTTGACAAGGTAGTTAAAGCTGCCTTGACTTTTATTATTATTGTTATTATTATTATTATTATTATTATTATTATTATTATTATTTTATGCATTAGACATGCATGATGTTCTTAAATAATTTGTTAGCTTTTTCTAAACTGATTTAGGGAAGGCTCCTGATGGAAGTAAACTACATGCTAGCATATGGTTCTTCTAAAGCTTCTTTGAAATTGTTATGGAGATTTGGACTCCTAGAAATAGTTCTACCCATCCAGGTATTGATATGACATTTCAATTTCAGTTACTTGTTAAACATGGTTGATGAACATTTAATATGGATGAAAATTGCAGGCAGCATATTTTGTTCGCAGTGGTTTCCGGAGACGTGACAAAAGATCTAACATGCTTTTGGTAATTAATACAACTTCTCTATTATTCATTGTGCACTTGTTTAAAGTAATAACGTGATTACTTCTTTCTTGTTGTCTGTTCATGTTATCTTATAGTTATAAAGAGGTTCGGGAGCTGAATGACAATTAACCTTATTTACTGTTACGGTGTTTCAATACAGTCTCTGTTTTCTAACATGGATAAACTTTTGGCACCTGACAAGCCTTGCCATAGCAGCTTATGGTAAGATCTTTTGGATAAAGCAATATTTATCTCAAATCCTTATGCCATGAAGACTAGATGTAGAACAGGAAAATTCTTGAACTAAAATAGGGAAAATTGTTTGTGACTGCTTGGTTGGTTTGTGTATAGAGGTTTAGTGCTGATTCCTTGTTCGGACTTCAGCTACCATAAACCTCCAATGAAGCTGTGCGTAATATCATCTGATGGGTTTATGTGTTCAGGGTTGCAATCTTGGCATTTCACAATGCATTGTTTGACCAACCTCGGGATCCCTTGGTAGTTGCAGCCTTTAGCCTTGCTGTTCACAATGGTGGGGATGTTGCTGAAGCCATACAAATAGCCAGAAGGATCACGTCACCACATGATGCTAGCTTTCATGAATTGCTAGAACCTCAGAGTTTAGAATCTCAAGAACTGACAGATGAGGTTATGGATCTTGCTGACTGTGTTAAATGCGCACTCTATGGTATGACCGATGAGCAAGCTGTTTCTCGAGCGATGGCAGGGTATTATCCCAAAGCTCCCTTTTCTGATTTGGTGAGTACTTCACCCTTGGTTTTCTCTTCCTTTTTTTTCCCCATATTTTGAAACCAGTTTTGGAATGCCTGACCTTTTCGATTTCAAATAGCAGGTATTGATCCCACTGGGATTATATTTGAGAGTTTGCAGGGTGTTTGAATGTGTGAGAGACCGTGGAGCTCATGGATCTGTGTCAAAGCAAGGTAGCAAGATTGATTACAAATCATTAGCTATGGGATCCCTGCCAGAAGTTCGGCATGTTTTTGCAAGGATTGTGTTTGATACTGTATACCCTCTAAAATTAACTAATGATCATACTGAGTAGTTGTTTTGAAGGAAACCAAGAAAAAGAAAATTCATTTTCTGGTGCAGAGCAATCAAAAATGTAGAAATTTTCTTGATCTCCACTTGCTATAGATGATACAAGTATAACAACTTTGTCGCTGGATGCTATCGATGGATGAGCAAGGCCATTGAGCCTCTTCAACGTTACTTTACCCAAAGTTGTTTGTCTCCATCGGGGTTTGCAGGATTGCCCAGAATTGAAACTGGTACTTCTTTCTAGTGTGGATGTGATTGCAAGGCGAACCAAATAAGCCTAAGAACCAAATCGTACTTTCTTGATCTCCACATGTTATAGATGATACAAGTATAACAACTTTCTAGTATGGATGTGATTGCGAGGCGAGCCAAATGAGCCTAAGAACCAAATTGGTACTTCTTTCTCCTTAACCGTTATAATTCTTTATTGATCTCCACATGCTATAGATGATACAAGTATAACAACTTTGTCGCTGGATGCTATCGATGGATGAGCAAGGCCATTGAGCCTCTTCAATGTTATTTTACCCGATGTTGATCATCTCCCTCGGGGGTTGCAGGATTGCCCAGAATTGAATTTGGTACTCCTTTCTAGTATGGATGTGATTGCAAGGCGAACCAAATGAGCCTATGAGATACCTCCTTGAACTAGTATATGCTAGGCTGTGGTTATATGTAGATTTTATTTCTTGTGATCCGAAATGCCACAGAATACAGTAATGGCGAACGGCTACAAATTCACATGTAAAGAAGTATAAAATTGCCACCTTTATATAACGTTTTTATTACATAAAATTCTTTTGTGAAAACTGACCTCAAAAATGTAACAAATACCGACTCTTGAACAATACGTCTAGAACAACCCTCAACAATTAAAAGTTACAGCAATGCAATAAAGAATAATGTCCAAAGCTAAACCTCTCTTCAGTAGACTACAGAAGCTTGTCCAAGCCACAAACAACACACACGACTCACACAGAAGACTACACTAGCCTAAGGAATCTCTCGGTGAAGGAATCAGCAAACATTAATTATTCATGTATCAAGAAAATTATGAGTAACAGAAACTCAATTTCTCACGGCTGTAAACGTTCGAATTTTGTCAATTGTCAGCCTTTAAGTTCAGTTTTTCGCAGGTGCACTGGCGGCTGGAGCAGGAGCGACACCACCAGTAGTTGGCCTAGAAAATGAAATTCCTCGTCATTTATAAATTCCACCAAAAGAAACCATTGCAGTGTACAGTTTTCAGCCACCACAAGATTGAACAAACAAGACAAAACATGGGAGACGAGCATTAAAAAAGAGTTGCTGCAAGCAAAAGTAAAGAGGGGAAACTTACAGCCCAACAAAAACTTTAAAAGAATCGTAGATGCCCCATTGCACACCAGTAAGTGTTCCAATCATTACTATACGAAGAGGAAGACCACGGGTGAACAGACCCCACAATCCTAGCTCCTTCACTGCCTGCAAGACGTAATTTACGACAGAAGAAAGCAAGTGAGCTTAGCTAGAAATTCGTATGAGAATTCTTTGGTATAGTAAATATTATATACGTGTAACGTATAGATATTATCTACTTGTACTGTGCAGTTTTCAAGTGTTAATTCATCATCGATATGAATATAATTTGATCTGAGATTCATGCATGTACTGATATCTATCATACTAGTTCCCAAACATATATGGACTGCCTAGAAAAATATATATATATATATCTACTCACATCACGAGCAGTAGCTCCTTTGGCATTGTTGAGAAAAGACACCAAGTTGTCAGCAGGGTGCGAGACGATGGCACATAATATACCAGCCATATAGCCACCGGCAAAACTCACACCAAGCTGCAAAGTTGAGCTGCACTGGTCTTTAGGCTTGGGGATGGCATACTTGTACATCTGCTCAACTATATTCTCGAAAGTTGCAAACTTCATCATCGTATCTGGCAAAAAAAAAAAAAAAAGGAATAATGTGAAACCGGCATTACAAAAGGGAACCACAAACATGCCAACGTAAAAGCAAGATGCAGGTTCACTAACAGAGGCAATAATAATCACAAGCAGAATAAGACACATTTTACAGAAGCATAGGCTTAAGGGAATCGTCAGGACTCGATAAGAGTTGTAGACTGACGACAAAAAACAAAAAAAAATTACGAGGTCATTAACATATTGAAGAAAAACATCTTATGTGATAAATCGCTAAATAAATGAAAATAAGTCAACTTACAAGGAATCTGGCGTCCCCAAAGAGGAACAAGCCCCTTGTACAACCTGCAAAAACATCACCAATCTCATAAATCAGAAGTTTCACAAAGCACTTTTCCATTCACCAACCAGACGAACACAAAAACTCCAAATTCATTACCCAGCAACGCCTTCGGACTTGACCAACTTCGGCAATCCATCAGACAGACCTCTGGCAAAGCCAGGCTGAGTTTGGACACGAACTTTTACAGCCTCCATGGGGCAGAGGGCAACATCAGCAAAGACCTCAGCTGATGCAGAGCCCGCGAGATAGATCAACGTCTTATACTTAGCCGCGTACTCAGGCCCAGCAATGTCGGCGTAGTACTTCTTGAAGAACTCATAGAAGCCATATTTGAAGGCTCCTTGAGCACTGTAGCCGAGCAATGTAGGCGCCCAGCCCTTAAAGAAGCCCTTAATGCCTTGCTCCTTAAGCAAAACCCCGAATCCCGAGGTTATGCTCTTGTACTTAGCTGGGTTAATCTGTGTTAACAAACAGTAATACCAGTCATTAGGCAATTTCCAAATAGAGAAAAATGCCAAAAAAAAAAAGTCAAATGAATGATCAAACCGTTACACTGTTTTTTAGCAAAACAAAAAAACATTTAATACTGTTGACTATTTCCTTCCCAACAGGCCGCCTTTCGAAAGTTCAAACGCCTCAAAAAAAAAAAAAAAAAAGGTGTTCTCGAATTCTAGGGGAATTAGGAATTTGCTTCCGAGCTTGTGGGGAGTCTGGTCAAATAATTTACAATCGAACCGCCCCAAAAAGTGCGATTAATAAAAATTTAATTCTAGAAGAACTTCTTTTGGATTTTTTTTATTTTATTTAATTTTTTGGTTTGGCAGCAGACAAATTCATTGCTAGTTCATATCACAAGATAAACTATAATTTTTAATTTAAAAAATTGATTGAAGAAATCAAAATAAGATCTTTTCTTTCGTAATTAAACTACAAGATAACAAGGAAAAAATAAATGAGGAGGGTATTTGACTATCAAACTTCCTTTATAATTTTAGAAATATTTTTTATTTTCTTCTTTGAAAGTAACTCAATTTCAGTTTAACATTTTTAAGAGGCGTTTGGTAAACGCATTGCATTTTGATTGTATTTGAATGAAATTTGTTTTTTGAATGTTGTATTTGGTTGAAAAGTATTTGTTTTGTATTTGAATAAAATGTGTGTTTGGATGAAAAGTATTTTAGAATTGAAAAGTTGATATGATTGTTTTAAAAATATTTTGAATAGTAATTATTTTCGTAACACTATTGTAAAATTTATGTTTGGTGTAAAATTGTATTGTATTTGAATAAAATTAAAATTGAATATTTCTCTAAATGCCCCCTTAAATTTTTTCCTTTCCTTTTCAAAAAACTAAAATTTAAAAAATCGGCGACTCTTTTATATTTCAAGCCAAAAGTGTGATGATTTATTTTTTTAATTACATAAAAAAATAAGAGTAGCAAAATGATATTTATATTATTATTCTTTTTCAAATGTATTTCAAAATTTTATAATATTTAATTATCATATTTCATTTTCAATAAAATATACATTTTTAAATATTCCTTTGTTTCCAATCAAAAAATTTTAAAACTCCAACCATAATCGGTGTTCCAACCAAACACCAAAAAAAAAAAATCCGAAATGAAATATATATATGTATATACATACATATGGCCTATATATATAAAGAGAGAGAGAGAGAGAGGAGAGACCTGCATGTTACATTTAACGAGATCGAGGGGCGTGACGGCCGTGTGCGTAGGTCCGCAGCTCAAAATGCCTCCGACGGTACAGGCGGCGTAGAACGCCGGCGAGAACATCTCGATCTTCTCCCTCGGCGCGGGGATCACCAACCTCTCCGACGTTGTTTTCGTTGTCATCGCCGGCGCCGGTGATAAACCGGAAGTCATTCCGCGGTTCGTCCGCGCGACGGCGTCCAAATCAAACAGCTTCGAAGAAGAAGAAGAGTAGATGAAACTTGGGATGAGAGATCGCCCGCGGTCTTCTTGAGAAGCCATTAGAATTCCTGAATTCAGCTCTGCAGAGAGAAAATTTGATGAGAGAGAAGGAGGAGAGAGAGAGAGAGAGAGAGAGGAGATTGGAGTTGTTCGCTGTAATATCGAAAGCGTTACTGCTTATGCCCTTTCTTCGAAAGGAATTGGCTCTTCCTAAATGCGCGCTCTTTTCCGCGTATATATAGAATTTTCCAAGTCAATTTTTCTACGCATTTACCAAAAAAAGGTCAATTTTTCTACACTTTGGTTCTGATTTGTATACGACATAAGCCTTTCTTCTTCTCCACGTTCTTCTCATGGTTTGTGTCTTTTTTTTTTATTCTGATTGTTAAACTTCATTATATTTATATTGTATTTAAATATAATACATTAAATATAATTTATGTTTGAAAAAAAAATATTAACATTATTTGAATACAATATATTTGAGTGAAAAGTATTTAAATTATATTTTAATAATAAATGTATGATGTAATGGGTAAAAATAGAGAGAGAAAAAAAGAGAGAAAAAGAATATATGATGTAATTAATAAAAGTAATATAAAAAAATAAAATAATAAATAGTGATTATATTGGATTTAAAATGTGATGTCATTAATATTTGAATGAAATACTTTCATATTTAAGTAAAAATTATATTATATTTAAATACAATACAATTTAAATACATATACTAAACATACACCAACAAAGTTCTTATGTTTTGACCTTGACTTTTACATTTGTTTACTAAAAAAAAGGACAAAAAAACAAAAATCTAACAGATACTATTTAGATAAAGTGCATTGTTTTATACTCTTCTCTTTACTCTCTACAAGGTAACAATTTGTATTAAAGCGTTATATTCATATTGTGTTTAATCTCTTTATTAATATGATAACTTTTGACATAAATACGATTTATTTAATAATCATGTTAAAATATAAAACTCAAACACAACCTTTTAATAAAAAGATTTATTTATATTGTGTTTAATAATCATGTTAAATATAAAAGTCAAATACAACCTTTTAATAAATACGATTTATTTAATAATCATGTTAAAATACAAAACTCTCTACAAGGTAGTAATTTGTATTGGAGGGTCAAATTCATATTGTGTTTTATCTTTTTATTAATACGATAACTCTTGATATAAATACGATTTATTTAATAATTATATTAAAATACAAAACTCAAACACAACATTTTAATAAAATGATTGACACGACACGTGTAACTCGTTTGTCAAATAGATCATAAAAGTGTCGTATCAACTAGTCAAATCCACTTATTAAAATGATCATAAAAGGGTTATTTAACCTATTATTAACTAATTTAATTAACCTGTTGTTGACCAATTTAACTAATATATTATCAATTTTAATACTAAAAAAACTCATTAAATACCTAATTGATAACCAAGTTATAAAAACTAAATTAATTTAATTATAACCGAACTACACCTAAACTCAGTTCAAAAAAGATAAACACTAAACCAAATTAAAGTCTACAACCAAATTAAGTTCATAACACAAGTCATAACTGAGCTTGAATAAGTAAATAAGTCTAAATCTAGGTTGTACCATGCATATAATTAAAGACTAACAAAATAAAAACAACATCTACAACCAAATTAACACAAATTAAGATAAATACAAAACCAAATTCTACACCTAAACTCAGTTCACAAATAATAAACATAAAATCAAATTAAAGTTTACCACCAAATTAAGTTCACTGCACAAGTTATGACTAAGCTAAAATAAGCAAATATATCTAAATCTAGATCATACCATACATATAATTAAAGACTGAAAAAATAAAAACAAAATCTAGATTTTCTTTTCTATGTTAAAAACTTTTAAAACATATATATAAAAAATAAAAGATACATTTTATATTTAAAATTTGAATTTTAAAAACTTAAAATTAAAAATAGTAAAACATTATATAATGTATATATAACACCATAAACATATTAGAGATTATAAATGAGTAATTCATGGATCGTGTTTGTGTCAACCTATATATAACTTATTTATTAAATAGACTATTTCGTGTCAGTTATTTAACCTATATACATGTAGGTTCATGCGGAGTTGACCTTTTATTTAATCGTGTTTGACGGGTTCAACCCTTTTAACCTAAACCCATTTAAGAAAAACCCAAACTCTATAACTTCATGTAAATTTCGTGTTGCGTTATTGTATCATGATCTAAATTACCAATCCTAACTCTCCATATTTCTTTATTAATTAAATTCTTTAATAATGAAAAATCCCTCACACAAAATGATATAAAAAAATTAACAATAATACGCTTAATTACATAAATTAAACTCAATCACAAAAAAACTTAATTATATTCTTCTTTTTGCTTTCTACGTACCTATATATGAAATTTCTAAATAAATAACTTAAAAAATTATTACTTGGAGGCCTGCAACAAAAATCTTAATTTCTACCGTAATCTTTATTATTCAATAAATAGCCCCAAAAAAAAATTTGAGATATGTTAAATATTGCAATTGATTTTTTCATTGTATACTTTTTACATTATATTTGTTTTTTGTTCTCTTTACATTTTTATTTCTCTTTATGTATTGTTTGTTGGTATTTTTTTCTTTTTTTTTTCTTTATTCTTTCTAGTTTTATATATTTTTGTTTTTTTGTTATACATATATATTGTTGTTTTTATTATGTGTATATATATATATAGATATATAAAGATGTTACATGTTGTTCGTTTTTATTTTTTTATTTTTTTTGTAAAATCGTGATTTTAATCTATATATAAATATGTTATGTTTTTTGTCTTTTTTTTTTTCTTTTTAAAACTTTTTTTTTGTAAATTTTTTAATTTAATCTACAATAGAACATTAAAGTGAAAAAATAAAAATAAAGTTGATATGAAAATAAATTCAAAGTGGCAGAGTACTATTTATTTTATAGTAATTAGGGATAATTTTGAAAATGAAAATAATATATATTTAGCAAATTTAATTATTTTAAATTTAAAGGGGTGTGAAGAGTCAAAAGAGGTATTTCAATAAGACGAATTTAACCAATCTAGATTATGAGTAATTAACCAATTTAAAATTATGACAAAAATATCATCATCAAATTTAATCTTAACACTTTTTATAGCCTCTCGACTATTCAGCAATGAGGTCAACAATATGAGGGTATAAATCTTGTCATCAAATTTAATCTAAATGTATTGAATTTATTCAAATATTCTATCAACAGGGCATCTTCTGTAATTTTTAAATTAAATAACCATTTTTTGTAAGATATACCATGTTATACGCAAAGGGTTTCTTATATATGTTTGATGGCACTTTCATCAACCCAATTGTGATATTTTCTACCATCACATTAACGTTGTGATGCACTCTTTTTAACAGTGTCAACCAGATCACACCCAACACCTATCGATCAAGGAGATTCTACTCATCATTCGTTATTCGTTCTAACTTCTTATTTAGCAGAGGTAATTACAACTTTTTACTATAAATTTAATCCTCGATCCACACCCTCTAAAATGCAAAATCCATACTGTTAGATTTGCTGATTCCTAGCGACATTCCTTCTTTGATAGCCATCACTTTCGGTTGCCCCAATACCAATTATAAAGAATTAGCGTCTTAATTTCATATCACTAACAATAATTAAATCACATAAAAAATAAATGATCACAAAACATGTAAAATTTTATACAAGTTCAAACTCAAAATTAAAACTACTACATGTACAGTAACTCACTATGATTAAGAAGTTTACCCAAAAAAAAAAAAAAAAGAAAGAAAAAATTGCAAACCCTCAAAACTCAGTGTTTTTTTTTTTTTCCTCTAATTTCTTTCATAAATAATCCTAACAAGAGCACCCCTGTATAAAGAGAGAAAAAAAAAGGACAATCGAAATAAAAGGTGTGAAATCTCCAAAATAGTATCAAGATTGATCTGCGTAATGCTTGTCTGTAGAGTGTCTCTTTGTAATTGAGCTTCACTTTCTAGCTTCCATTAAATCGGATGGGATTCTGGACCCAAGCTTTCGGCCCCTTATTTCCATTCGAGGGATGGTGAATCAATGAGACATCCAGCTGATGGAAGAGACTACTTCCCTAAAGCACCGGAAGGGGGATCAGTTGATGTGTCGCTTATTTTTCCCTTCTACCTTTTTTCGTCATGATTTCTCGATATTATATATATATTTTTTTTCAGAAAAGATATTGTAGTTTAAATCTTTATTTCAAAGTATATTTTATTAAAGAATTTTCCCTTCTCCTTAAAAATTTTTTTTTTTCCTTTATAATTTATATACTTATTTAACCTTTTTTTTTAATTTAGAAAGGTGATTCGAAATCTACTATTTTGATGAAATTAATTAAAATTCATTTTCACTATAGGAAAATTCGAAACAAAAAAAAAAAAAAAAAACTAACTTAAGACACACGTGTTTGCACGTGCTTATAAACTAGTACACCCAAACGACACAAAATTAGAGTGTCGTACGTGAGGTAGTATCAAAATCATCTTGCCCGGTGATGAAGAGACAAGAAACAGACAGAAAAGCTAACGGCGGCGTTGGCAATGGCGGTTTCTCTTCGCCGCTAAAACCTTGGGGCATTATTCAAGACTTCATACACAAAGAAATCAGTCAGAAGAGTTTGTTCTGTTCAATGAAAGCAGGAAATGGGATCCTACAAACGCGGCCTAGACACCAACCGGAGCATCACCGTTCAGACTCGCTCTGTCCACCAACGTCTCCTCCAATCTCTCAACTTGGGAATCACTAGGTTTCTCTCTCCTCTCCCTCTCTCTCTCTAGATTTCCCCTTCTTTAACCTTTTCTTTTTCTTTCCTTGTCAATCGGTGTTCTTCTTGTGGAGAAAGTTTCGTTCTTTTTGCTTGATTTTGTAAAACGGGTTTAGCGCATAAATGAAGAAGTTTTCTTTTTCACGTCTTTTTTTTTTTTCCATTGCATGTCGGTGAAATTTGTTACAAGCTCTGTTCTTTTGCGTGGTTTTCTGAAACAAGACTTTTTCTTGCAAATAATTCTGAACCGGGAAAATCCCAGATTTTTGGGGTAAATTTGCATTGAATTGGAATATGGGTATGTTATGGAATAAATAAAGAATTATTACTTTTTAAGTTGGGAGTTGAGTTGTAATGTTTAAACAACTAAAGTTTTCAATTGGGATTCTGGTTGTTTCCTGTTTAGACCGTAGAATTAGTGTGTAGATAAAGCAAAATTCTGATTTTGTCTATGCCTCATTGAACAATATTACCATTGTAGGCCTCATGAAAAGCATGGAAGAAAATGGCAGTGCACAGATATTCAGATACAGAAACAGTTGGTTCGCTTGATTTTGGAATTTTTGAGTTCTGTTTCTCGAGCAATGTTACATGATCCACTTCTTAAGGTATATAATTTCACAGCAATTATCCAAATGTGTTGTATATGTATTAAGATATGCATCTAATTTCACCTTCTATTTTTAGGGTTCCATCCCTGATGTGGTTGAAGCATTGTTGTGGATTCTTAAGTGCAAAAATGAGGTGATATTGAGCAAGGCAGTGGACGCGACGGAAAAACTCGTTAGCACATTACCGTCCTCAATTTTGGAGGCTCTGGTGCTAGATCTGGTTATTCCTTTGTCGTCCTTGCTATCTTACCATCAAACGGAAGTTGCTACTTCATGTGCAAAGGCTTTAAAACTCACTCTATCGAGTACAACTATTACAAACGAAAAAGAAGTTTGGGATGCTCTGAAGAGAACGGATTGCATTCGTCATGCTATTAATAACATACGGTCTTTCTCTGGAGCTACAAAGCCAATTGAATATTTCCAGCAGATGGTTGCACTATTAAGTAAAGTACTGTTGAGGTGGCCGTCATCTAGATTTTCTGTCTGGAGTGATGCTTTACTGATGCAAACTTTGTATGCTGCACTTGCAAAGTCAGATTTGGATCCTTTCGTCAAAGTGGAAGTTTTGAGATTGCTTTCTGCCATAGGTGATGAACTTACTTGTGCTGAACCTTCTCCCAGCCCACACCCCACCCCCGTGCCGCCCCGCGCCCCCCAACCCCCCGTTCTGTCTCTTTCCATCTAAGTTATAATCATCAGCCTCTATGTAGTAGGAATTAAGATTTTTTTTTTTTTTTTTTTTGAATCTTTACCAGCTTTATGCAGTAGTGGAGCCATGAAACTTCTAGAAAACGTAGAAGCCCTTCTAGAAGCAATGGTCCAATGCATGGACAGTTCACAACCTTATTCCATTAGAATGGAAGGATTCAAGCTTGCGCAATGCTTAGCTGTAACGACAGTAACTTGTTCTCTTCACAGTTATAGTCTAGTACAAATAATGCATTAAGCAAGTTAGTTATTTTTTTTGTTTTTGTTTTTGTTTTTGGTTTTTCTTTTTGGTTCCAGATAAGTGAACAGAGGTTTTTCAAAATGATGAGCTTCTGTTGTGAACCTTTTGTTCAAGCCATAGTTTCTGGGATGAGAAAACGGCAGATGAAATTAAAAAAGGTTGGCAACGAACAGACATCTTTAGTACTGGAGGCATGTAGCTTGGCTCTAATTACTCGTTGGGGAGGTAAACACCACAAATATTTCTGGAAACATGGAATTGACGAGGTCCTCATTGACCTTCTTGTAGAAAATTCTCATAAACAACTGCATGAAAATCCCGTATCGTTAAGAGAGCAGATATCTATTGCTAGGGAGAGTCTTGATTCCAATTGTTCTGCCGATATAAGGGATCAAATCTGGCAAATTCTTGGATGTCTGGTTATGCATTGTGAGGAAGAATTCTTCCTTAAGAGACATCAGAATAAGCTCGCCATTGACATGCTCATTACATGTGCTTGGTATTATCTTATCCTTGGAAGTTGCTTGTTTTTTCTTACTTATGACGCCCATAAATAATTGTTGTTTTCTAGGGGCCTGAATATATTGCTTTTCAAGTCCTTCTAAATTTAATTATTTTGCAATCGTCATTCTAATTTATCTTTATATTTCGGCAGTGTGGCCTTTGTGGATACAAATGAGAAACGGATCTGTTGTAGCTTACAAAGGGAATCAGTAATAAGGGTTGTTTTGTTGATGATTAATTCTCCATGCACGTACATTGCGTCAAATACAAGATTCGTTTTGTCTGAATTACTAAAACCAAATGGCAGGGACATTTTAAAACAATTGCTGTCTTCACTAGAAGCTATACCCTCCAAGAACAATTTTGATAGAGTACAGATCATGGTTTATACAATGGCTTTGACATGTTATATAGGTTTGCCAGAGTTTCGAATGCAGGTTCTTGAATATTCTGGGGTAAAGATTCTATTTACGCTTGTAAGGTGGTGCTTAAGCAATGGCGTTAATGTGGAAAGATTAGGATCCACGTGGTTTTCGCATAATTCATTCCTTGACCGTGCCTGTTGCATTTTTTCAGAAGACTGGGAGGGCAAAGACATTGTTGCACTTTATAGTTTGTGGGGGCTAGCTGAGTTGATAAAGCATTCTGCACGCATAAATAATAACCTAGAAATATCTTCTGGTAGAATGACGTATAGCATACCTGAATTATTGAACAATCTACTGGAGATGTTCATTAGCACATCTGTTTCCAGCCCTGGGGTACGGTTGTTTGCTACTTATGCTCTTAGTTCTCTTGGGTTTTATGGTTTTCCGAGCAAACTTGGGAACAGGATTGGTGAAGCACTTAGTGACAAGAACCATGCAGATACAAGATTCATTCTCGCAAATGGGGAGTGTTTGAGTGTTCATGGTGTTATTCTTGCTGTTCGATGTCCATCATTGCTTCCCCCTAAAGAGCTCCATCCTAGTGAAGAAACTTCTGATTCGTTAGTTCCAAGCTCTACAATCATGGGTGAGAGGGTCCAGAAAGAAATTCGATTATCTGCTCATGTTGATCGCCAGGCATTGTTCAAGTTGTTGGATTTTGTATACTTTGGATATCTACAAGCAGAAGAAGAAGTTGTGAAGAAGTTGAGAACACTTTCTAAACATTGTAATCTGAAGCCTCTGTCACAAATGCTTTGCGGCAAAATTCCAAAGTGGAACACTCCATTCCCCAGCTATGATCTTTCCCTGGCTCTTGGTCCAGTTGGACATCAATTTTCGTAAGTTCTGCGCCTTGGTGGTAATCTTCATGAGAAAGTTTCTTCGCTTCTTTTTTCGTTTGATTTCAATTAGATGTTCAATCTTCATTATATAGGAAGAGCTCCACTGAGAATACCTACTTTGAAGGCATAAAATTATCTGAGGGCCTCTTGTGTCTTCATTGAGAATGTTTTCCTTGATTGACGGTTCAGCCAAGAACAACCTCTTGGCCCAGTGACTAAATCCATTGAAATCACTAAGCCACACATTTATCCCTGGTTATGGCCTCAAGCTGTCTGTTACCCTCTTTTAAATCATCTGGAACTATGCAAAAGAGAGACAAAATCCTACCACTGCACCCATACGATCAACTTATTGGATTAAGGGGCATTTTGTAAATTTTAGAAGACAAAGTTGTTATTGAGAACGCATCTTGAATTGTGAAAATATTTGAAAATACCATATTCATGCAACTGCTCTATTTAATCATACAAGAATAGTTGTAATCTTGTACTTCTGGTTTCAGGGACGTCATCATCCAAGCTAAAGAAAATGAATCTCTAGGCTGGACATGTGGAGTTTGCTCTGGTTTCGTGCCACACATGCATGTTCACAAAGTCATATTGGCATCAAGTTGTGATTATCTGCGAGGTTTGTTCAACTCAGGGATGACAGAAAGGTGCTTGCCAACTTGTTTTAGTCTATCTGAAGATATTCCATTGCATTGAAATTTGAAGATGTTATTGTGTATCTCTTGTCAACTAGCAATATACTTGGAATTTGGCATAAAAGTTACAGGCTACCCTTCTGTTTTTCACTGTTAATTTTTCTCTTCAGATTTTTTCCGTCATTGTGTTCTTTTCAAATCTCTATTACCCCACCTTCCCATTTTAACTTTAATTGGTATTCGCAGCCGTTCAAAAACTATAAAGATTGATATTAGTTGGGAAGCGATGGTTAAATTGGTGGCGTGGTTTTATTCCGACAAGCTTCCAAATCCTACGTATAGATGTTTATGGGACAATATGACTGTTGAAGAGAAGCTTCATGAACTACAACCATACGTGGAACTCTGCTGGCTTGCTGAGTTTTGGTGTTTAGAGAATATTCAGAAAGCCTGTTCAAGTGTGATTGTATCTCATCTCAGCTCATGTCACTCAACACGACAGTTGTCTGTTAAAATAATGCAAATGGCTGCTAGTTTGTCGATGGAGGATTTAGTTGAGGTTGCAGCTACTTGTGCAGCTCATTTCTTTCGTGAACTATGTGAATCTGGTGAACTCGAAGATGTGGATGAGGTGCTAGTTGCTAGGATTCGTGCCGCTTCTGTTATACTTTCCCGAGGGCGAACACTCTAGATGGTAACACTATTAAGATGAATTGGAGGGTCGAGAGAGATCGGAACCATGTAGAGTAATACCTATTGAGAGCTTAGAATGGAATGGCTTGTTCGGGTATCAATGTAAGAAATGGTTTTTATTGCCGGTCATTGTTAGATTTTTTTTTTTTTTTTATGCATTAAATTGTGCCCAAATTACCAACTAATTTTATGATGTTAACTGCAGGAGCCACCGACATTTGATGAGGAAAATTGTTTGTAAAGCAAGGTGTAAACATGGAGTTTTGAAACCGTGAGAATAGCTTCAGAAAGTTCCTTTGCAATAAAATTCAAATAGGTATAGTTCTGATGATTGCCCAATGTAGATAATCATAGTCAGCAGAGTGTGGCATATTCTAGGAAAGTAGTCATATAATTCAGGGCAGTTTTGTTAGGAATGTTTGTTAGGGGCATGCCATTGAAGAAATAAAATGTAGTCGCTTACACACATTAAAATGGACAAATGAAAGTGAAAAATATTTAGAATGCCATTGAGGATTGTTTCTATGTTTGGTTTTACAGCGGGGACTGGAATTTGAACAGTCCAGCAGCCGCTCCTATTACAGCCATGGGGTATTTTCTTTTTTCTGACTAAGAAGTAAAGTAACAATTTCACGGCAGAAAGGCATTCCTTGCTCAAACTTAGGAAATAATGAACAGTAAGATTATCCAACTAAAATAATTTGTGGAGGTAAACTAGAAAGGATTTTTTGGTTCTTTGGTGACAATATTCTGAAGATTAGTAAGATAAAAGATAACGGAAAAACCAAACTCGTGTATTTGGATCAAGTATAAATTATAGTTTATTACTATGTCGAAATGAATGTTCTTGTTCACAACTCATGATCGCATCATATCCCAAACTTTTCACCGTTATCAGAAAATACCCCCTGCAAAACACAATTTAACTTTGTGTATTGCGACAAATAGACCAAGAAACGAATCATCCATTCAGGGGAAAATCGAATGGCAGAGGTGACACGTGAGAAGAATCGAGCAGGTCGGGGTGAGCAAAACCGAAACTTCGCAGCACCTGATTATCCGCAAAGTTGAGAGCCCTTTGCATGCCATTCCAACAAGCTTCCCAAGTGTAGACAGGGTTGTGATCCCCAGTGCATGGCTCACACCCAGTGAAGTGTATCACAAAAGGCCTCCTTATCACATCCTTCAAATACTCCTCCCTTTTCGCACCGTAATATTCACTCACTTTTTCCGCATGCCTCCTCCTCAAAACCCCAACTCTTCTCTCAATCTCTGTGTACTCTTTGGTTGTGTTATCAAGCCCACCAACCATTCCCAACCAATAACCTTCCAAGTTGTAGTCACTCTCTAAGTAAATCTTGTCACCCCATTTTTCCTTCTCTTTCAAGAGAAGGAAAATCAACCCTGATTGGTCATCTGACTCAGGGTACAACTTGTCCTTGAAAACCAACTTCTGGGTTCTCCCCCATTTCTCATACTCTGGGCTTTGTGGGCCCATTCTAGCCCATTCATCAATGAGGTCCATGGACCATTGGCAGTTCCTGATCAATAAAACGCCGGCATTTAGGCCAGTCCAGCTCTTCTCCTCGTAGATGGCATGTGACCACCCATGAACTACAAGGTTGTGCTTGTTGTACCTGTGAGAAAATCATATGGCTCAGATGAAGTGAAAGCTACTCACCTAAATGAAATTCATGTGTACTAAAATATTATATCCATCTCGTGAAATATTAAAATGTATATACTTTTGTTACTTTTTACCGCGAGCCGACACTAAATTTCATTAATAACTGGCTGTATTTTATCCTTTGGAACAGGGCCGCAAATTTACGAATTCCTCTTTTTCAGTTAGATGGTGAGGTAAGTTGTCCTCTAACTAGCCTGCATTTTTTTTTTCCAGAGATTATTGTTAACAATGCAGATTGATCCAACAATAATCCTGACTAATTAACCTGATTAAAATCATGATGGTACGATCAACCCGAACTACCAAAATGTTGATGTGAGTTGCACCCATAGTCTCTGCTATTAACATATGTTTGATCAAGACGTACACCAGTAAAACTGCAATTGAACTAGGAAACTATTCTCTCTTTCCTATAGAATAGCATAGCATAGCCCTCTAAATAGTATAACATAATGCCAAAATATTAAGCGGAATAGCACTTCAGCTGAAGAACTAGTGATCACCCAGGTTCGAGTTCATAAGCAGTGGCAATTTTCGTGTAACTTACCCATAAAGCACCTCTTACCTATAAATCGATAAACATACATCTCTCAAAATAATCATTGGCAAATATATATATATATAAATACCTGTTTAACAATAATTCTATCCTGACTTCACCAAAATTATCAAAAAAGAAAATCATAAAGTCACTAATTTCCTGGATTCTACCCTTATGCATAAATATTTCACACAATTAAACCAGAGTTCTACAAATAAATATTGAGTACCTCTCCAATGGAAGCTTGAACTCCATGTCAGTAAAAACAGCATCAGAATCGACCCACCAAATCCACTCAGCTTCCGGGTGGGCCAACATGGCGGCTTTCACAACCGGGTACTTTGCCCAGAAACCAAACATCTTAGGATGCAACAAAACATTATTGTAAAAAATCTCAATCCCATGTAAACGACAATAATCGACCTTGTTCTTGAACAACCTCAGAAGCAAATGGTCTCCAACTCGATTACCACAAACCGACGACTGAGACCCCGTCACCATTAAAACTCGTTGCTTCGAATCGGTGTTTACCAAGTTGGGGTGGGATTTCAGCCATTGCTGTCGTTTCTCGTCCCAGTTCTTGACGGGGTTGTTGTCGTTTATGGAGTAGCTGAGGCTCGGGTCGTCGTAGAAAGTGGAGAGCTCCGGTGGGTCGTCGGTGAAGAGTTGGGCGTTGAAGGTTCGAACGACGTCGTTTGCGGGGGTGGTGGTGGGGTTGAGGAAGGAGAAGAGTGCCCAGATCAAGGAAAGTGCCAGGGACACTCCGCCGACGAAAAGGAAGCCGTCGGCGATGAGGGAGGAGGCTCTGTGGACGAAAACGGTGCGCTTTGGGGGAGGTTGGAAGTGAGGGAGTTCTGGGGAGACCATGTTTGGAGGAAATGGAAAATTCTTTGGTCAGCTATTGGAATTCCACAACTGCTGCTACTAGTGACAAAATGATACCTTTCCTTGGTTTTCTGTTTCTTTTCTACTTGAGGAACCAGTACATATAGAGAGATTTTTTTGCTTTGAAATTATATATGTAGATTAATATGAGCTAAAAACCGGTATGTTATTGTGAGAAGCATTTTTATATCATATACAAAGTAGAAAATTTTTTATAATATAAAATAAGAAAATGATCGAGACAAAATCTGTATTTATCAAAAATCTACTTAGTGAATGAAAAAACAAAAAGGTAAAAGTAAATTGGAGAAGAGAATCAGAGAAGAATGGCAAACTAACTCAGGAGCAAGAAGAGAATCGGAGAAAAAGGCTTGGGGAGTGTCTAAACGCAAGTTTTTTTTTTTTTTTTTTTTTTAAAGGAGAGAGTTATTAATATTATTTTATTATTTTATAAATGTTGGTGAGGAAAATGTGGGAAAGGGCAACACCAACGTGGGGCTTGGCTTGCCCAGTCGGCCCGGCATCTTTTTTTTTTTTTTTTTAATAAATAAAATTTTTTTGGGTAAAAGTGAAATTGGGTAAAAATTAGGGATAATTCCATTCAATCAACTTCCAAACATAGGAGAGGGAAATCCCTATACAATGTACAATGACTTCTTCTTCTCTCTCTCTTTTTTTTTTTTTAATTTTAGGTGAAAGTGTAATTTTGTAAAAATTATGAAACAATCCTGTTAAATTACCTCTAAGGGATAAGAGAGGAAAATCACTGTATAATATATAGTGATTTTCCTTTTCTCGATAATATATATAGATAGAAAAAGAAAATCATTGTACAGTCATTTCCTTATTCCCTTAAGTATATATAATAATGTGTGTGTGTATTCATCTTATTTGTCTGTCTACAACGGTGTGGCCAAGTGGCCAGCCACTGCTGTCCCATTAGCAGTAAATATAGACATCCTTTTGGATTTTTCAAATGTTGGGTCCGTAATTTATTGAATCTTCAATAGACTTATGGAGATAGGGACAGCAGGACCCCAAATGATTCAAAAATAGAAAACAAGCAAATGAATTTTTTTAATTGCAAAAGAAACTATAAATGATAGAGAAAGATGGTAATAGGAATTTCAAAATAATATTTATAATAAGTATTTTTTTAAATTATTTAGATGTAATAATTATAATATACTTTAATACATAATATTATAGAATAAAAATTTTTAAAAATCTAGAAATTTAATTTAAAAGAAAAAACTCAAAAACCCCGTTCTCCCGTCCAACAAATGACCCCAAACCCCTTGATTTGGCTAACCCAAAGGTTTTTTTTTTTTTAATTAATGTTTCTTGAATTTTGTTTAATATATTAGTCCATGCTTCTATGAGATAGAGTGTATTATAACAAGTAAATTTAACCTTTTAATTACATTTAAACTATTAAAAAAGAGTATCTATCGTAGGTATTAGTTTGAGATTCCTCTCACAATCTTCTCCTAAATTGTATAAGACAAATTTTACTTTTGCTTGTTAAAGATTGGTGCTTTTGTAACTTTACTCTCCGAATTTTGAAAACTGGTAAAAATTTTCTCTGAATTACAAAATGTTATCATTTTTGCTTCTTCCATTGTTTAGATGAATGGAATATTCTCATAAACTTTAATATTCTTATAATTTTACCCCCAAATCTTGAAAACTGGTGTTTATACCTTACAAACTTTAAACTAATAATTAAAATTCCCTTCAAACTTTAAATCATTATCAAAAACACAATTTTTTTTCATTTATTTGCCATATAAACTTGAAAAAACTTTATTTTTATCTCCTAAATTTTAATGCATTTGAAAGTTAACTCTTTAAGTCTAAAAACGATTAATGTGTTGATAAATTTATTTTTAAATTTGAAGTAGTTACAAGAAAAAAAAAAAGGAATATTTCTATTTAGATCTCTTGATAGATTTTTAAGGTTATTTTTATCATTATATAGATTTTAATTTAAATTAACTTTTAATTAGACTAGTATCATATCAGTTTAAAGCTAATAAATATATGTGATTTTATTAATAGTTTAAAATTTGAAAGATATAAGCACTAGTTTTAAAATATAGGGATAAAATTTTAGATGTATTAAAATTTAGGGGATAAAAATTAAGTTTTTTCAAATCTTATATAAACAAAATATGAAATAAGGGATATTTTTTGCTAATAATTAGAAGTTCGAGTGATCTAAATATATGAGTTCATTTATTTTTTTTATTTTTCTTATAATGACTTCAATTTTAAAATAAAATCTTATTATTCTTGCTAGCAATTTAAAGTTTAAAGGGGGTATAATCACTAATTTTCAAAGTTCAAGAGAATAAAATTATACAAGTATTAAATTTCACGGGGAAAAATAAGAATATTTCATTCAACTAATAAATTAAGTAAATATGATAATATTTTATAGTTCAAGAGATATTTTTATCAATTTTTAAAATTTAGACAGTAAAGTTATAAAAACACTAAAATTTAAAAAGCAAAGATTAAATTTGTCAAATTTTGCACTTGGTCTTCGCGATGAAGGAAAAAAAAAAAACCTAAAAATAAAAAAGGACGAGATAGAGAACCATCTTAGTTGATGAGGCAGGTCGGTTTTGTATCAATAAACAAAGTGGTTATTTGGTTATTTAAAAGAACATATATAATGTTTTCATGTATAAAAAGTTGAATTTATTATTCAAAATTATTTCTCAAATTTATGGTGCAAACGGAGCTAAAGCCGGAGAACGCGCTGTCTGTGTACTTTTCTTTTGTGTGTCGTTTACTCAAAACTGTGGGTTTTGAGTGGTTGTGTTGCTTTGCTTTGCTTTCATTGGTCGCCGTCCACTTTGTTGGACAGAACGCTATGTCGTTTCTTTTATCTTCTCTTGTCTTGTTGGCCTAGCTTAACGAATAGAGCTAGGTTAAAGGGAATGAAAGAATGACTTGGTCATTTTTGGGGCATTATAGCTTGTAATCAGTCCCTCTCTGATTCAATGGAACAAATATTCTGGCTTTCTACGAGAGGGCTGGACTTTTTTCCTGCGTGTATGCAAGGAATCGAGGATGTCTGTGTTTAGAAATGGCACCAGCATAATGCAATGCCTCATTTAGTTGCCATTAAAATACAAATGCTTATACATTCTAACTTACACACTAAGTTATATTTTGATGTGATAATTTAATCCTGTCAATTTGTTAGGAACTCAATTCTAATATTAATTTCTTAATATCATCTTATATTATAATAGGTGTTATCTTTTTAACAATTAAGTGTGGTGACCTAACGGTAAAGGATTATCATGATGAGTCAATTGTGAAAGAATTGAAAGTTAAACGACTTCTTAAGAGCTTTAAATATAAAGGTTTTTTTCTTACTAACCCAGTCCTTAATTTAAAGTAGTAGGGATTACACCCCACGTCTCTTTATTGAAGGGTTAGAATATTTAACAAACATTCCTGTCAACGTCTAGAGAGTCTTTTTAATAACTCTTAAGGGGGATATATTAACACTACTCAACCTATTTCTAGACTTTTCCTTATTATTAAAAAAAAAAGAAGTCATCTTGTTATTAATTTATAAGACTATCTTCAAAACACCTATCAATATAAGAATTATAACAGAGGTAATATGTTGGTTTAATAAAAATAGAGAATAATCCACGTTCGTGGTATTATTTGCTTCAATTGAACTTGGATTACTCCTCGCAATTACAATTATGTAATTCACTCCAAACTTAACTGAGTCAGTTAACACAAAGCTATCTTACGATAGTTTGCAAAACGTGAAGAAGTTAGTAGTGCATATCATATTGTAGAAATTAAAGGAGAAGAATGGACAAAATTTAGGAATCACATTATTCGAGCCATTAAATACAAGGAAAGAATAAGGCAAGGCTTGGTAAATAAGCTTTCATATATGCTTATAGGTGCAAGTTTTCTTGCATGCACAAACTCCTATTCTTGCCAGTTTTTCTCCTTTGTTGCCACTTTAAAGATTAAAGATGTGGTACAGCCGACACAGAACAATAAAATTGGATATTGTCGAAGTATTTATGTAGCAGTCCGAGATTCCCAATGTTTAAAAGCATGAATTTTTTTTTTTTTTAGTTCTTTTTAAAGGATGGGTTTTGGATTTTATACATATGTAATATACATATGTTTTCAGACATGAATAACCTTTTAATTTGCATCTTGCCTTGCGCAATTTGATTTCTACTCAGCATTTATTATGGAATTTGCACATGCTGTTATTAAATGCAAATGTTCCCTTGTCTCCCTTTTCTCCTTAATTTTCAAACCAGATTGTGAATGCAGTGTTGCATGGTAATTGGTGCCAAAGTCAAGAAACCAACACAGATTATAATCCACAAAAGTTATCAACATTTAACAGCAAAAAAAAGAAAAAGGCTTTTTGGGTTCAAATTTCAACAACTTCCATGTGGCGTGAAAGATCCATAACGAAGAGTACGTGTTCTCTGCAATGTTTCTTAACATGGTTGAATAAACTCAAATAATTCTTCACTCGGTCATATTTCCGTTTTTCCTTTTTAATTCAGTTTTTTCCTTTCATCATTCAATCTTAAGAGGCGTTTGGCATAGCAATTACGTTTTAATTATATTCAAACGCAATGCAACTTTACATTAAATACAAAATTTTACATTCAAATACAATTTTTTTCAATAGTGCTACGAAAATAATTACTGTTCAAAAGTTTTTTAAAACAATCACATCAACTTTTCAACACCACTATTTATCTCTACTTTTACCAATCACATCAACTTTTTAACTCTAAAATACTTTTCATCTAAACACACATTTCATTCAAATACAAAACAAATACTTTTCAACCAAATACAACATTCCAAAAACAAATTTCATTCAAATATAATCAAAATACAATGCATTTATCATACGTCCCCTTAGTACATATATTTATTTTGTCCATGATTCTAATAAAAAACCAATCTTAGGTGTCGTTTGACAAAAAAATTACATTTTAATTTTATTCAAATGCAATACAATTTTATACCAAATACAAATTTTTCAATAATACTACGAAAACAATTACTATTCAAAAGTTTTTTAAAACAATCACATCAACTTTTCATCTCCACTATTTATCTCTACTTTTACTAATCACATCAACTTTTCAACTCTAAAATACTTTTCATCCAAATACACATTTCATTCAAATACAAAACAAATACTTTTCAACCAAATACAACATTCAAAAAACAAATTTCATTCAAATATAATTAAAATACAATGTGTTTATCGAACGCCCCCTAATACATATATTTCAGTTTTTAGCACGCATGCACGCGCCCACATGCACAGGTTCTATATGAAAACATAAAACATGAGAGTTGAGACCTAAAATATGAGGCCGTTTCTTCATTCAATCTTAGTACATAAATTTTGTTTAGTAGAAAAACATGAGAACTTCACTCACACATATATATTTTGTCCATGGTTCTGGTATAAAACCATGAGACCTTTTCTTCATTCAATCTTAGTACACATATATTGCTCTGGTTCTAGTAGAAAAACATAAGCACTTCACACACTCGTATTGTAGAGAAATGGGAGACCTTTTTTTCACACACGTGTGTTGTCCATGGTTCTAGTCATGAAACATGAGACCTTTTCTTCATTCAATCTTTAGGATGCACTGGAAATGCTAAATCAATTTGTTTAAAAAGTTTGGCATTAAAATCTCTAATTCCAATTAGCAGAGAAAAAAATGCACACGCGTGTCCGAGGAAAAAGAGAGAACGTAAACAAAATAGATAAAAGAGTCAACAAGTGGGTCTTCCAATTAAAGACGTTAACCCAACTAAGTAGGATAATCCCCACCCAAAAAAAAGTTTATTGATGGCAACAATTTCTCAGCACACAAGATTTCTTTTTTAGCTGAACCATAATTTGCCTAATGCAACAAGATACCATAAAAAGTGTTAAAACAAAAATCAGAGGAAACATAACATAACATCACAACAAGCCAGTCTGGTGTAAAAAGTTCACCCAATTACTGTGCTTGCTTTATAGTTGAAAAAAAAAAGTGTAAACAAAAGGTTAGAGACTGTAAAAACAACAGCATCTAAGAAGTATTGTTTCCACAGATCAACGCCCTCTTCCCAATTATCATCATATTAACAAACACCTTACAAGCGTTAAGCGTACAAACCACCGCCATTTGAAATGCCCTATGGCTAAATGGCCATTTCTACCTACTAAATATAAAGACAAGAAGAAGAAGAAGAAGACCCATTTCGGATGAAGCACAAATTCTGGCCCCACATCCTTGAAAACTAATAATAGGACAGGAATGTGGGAGCTCTGAACTCTTCTACAAAATCTGTACAAATTTCCCCTCTACCATACCAGAAATTTCACAGCAGAGCATCAAAATAAGCTCCAGAGAAAACAAAAGAAAATTCATAAGATCTTGGAAAAAGGAAAGAAAAAAAGGGGTAAAAAAACAAAGGCTTTTTGCTAACTAGTTTTTCCCAATCCATTGACATGTCATATGGGGCGAAAGCGATGTGAATCTAAAGAACTAAACTTACTCCAACAATGTTATGCCACCGAAGTTTCCATTTTATTACTGTTCCGGCGTTGCTAATTACGCTTTTGACTAGTAGTAGAAGCACACAAGCAGAGAAGAAATAATCTCGTTTGAATCAAATGGCATGTGCATGTTCCTGGACAAATCTATTTTTGTTACCAGACGACATTCAGTTGGCCCTGCATCAACTCAGCACTGATTCAGAATTAATGCAGCCATCGTTCCCTCCAGTGGGAGGGTTAGATGCACCCACGGTCATGGACCGCCGAGTAAAATCCAACAATAGCTGCCTCTGGCGCTCATCAGTGTGGGGAAGGCTTGCGCGTAGGAGCTCAACCGGCATTTCGTGAGTAATAGATCTTGCTGCATCTGCTCTGATAACATCCATATTTGTTTGACCCGGCATGAGCAGGGACTGCATGATACTGTCGTATTTATTCAAGCAGTACTTGGTTAAGAGACCAAAAAATTCATCGAATGAAGCCTGCCAAAGTGCCCGGTTTGACACATTATAATTGCTAGCAGCATTAGGATCAGTCAAGAGTTCAGTAGCCCGCTCTAGAACTGATTTCAGAATAAGAGAAGCCCCATCTCCAGCAGAGCTGCCAAGAGGACGAAGTGGAGGGTGCTCTGATGAACAAACCACCGCTGCAAGACATGCACTAAGTGAATTAAGGTCCATCTCCCAAATGCATGATGAAACGATCTTTGCAAGGTTATTTGTGGATTCTGCTGCTCCAGAATCTGAGGGGAGGACACCAAACAGGAACCGCAGGTGACGGAAAATGGCCATGCAAACTATACGTAAAAGCTCACCATCTGGCAAAAGAAGCTGAAGATACCTTGCAAGAAGCTTCCTTCCCTTGGATAAAGAAACTAACCTCAAGAATACAAGATCATCCTTAGGAACAAGCCCAACTGTGTGGCCATTTTTCCCAAGTGGGTCAACTAATTGAAGTGATGCAGCTAGGCCCTCCAGCAAGGCCTGTCGCCTACGCCTGTACTGTATTCCACCATCAGGGAGCTGATTGAATTGCAGGAAACGGTCTATATCATCCACATCAAGAAGAAGACAGATCCCGTCCTCAATCGCAACTCTAGCAGCAAGCATTGGCTCCTGTTCTAAGGGCTTCTCAGAAGCCTTCTGCTCAGTGCTGCCAGGACCAGATGAATTTGGAGAGTCCACTTCAAGAAGAGGACGGGGCCTACGAATTGAAGAGAAAGGAATCCTCCCAAGAGCATCAACCTGAAGAAATGCATGCGGTTCATTGTTAGCCCGTGCTCGTGGTGGAAGTTCCCTCAAGTGAGTTGGGCAAAAGTGATGCCTCAGCTTTGCTCCAGCAGAATTTTTTGCAAGACTAGCCTGATGGTAATAATCATCCACATAGGGGTCATTACTGTGAGTCGCAGCAAGTTGCATTCGGAGAATACCATCAATTTCTTCAGCAGTCATATACTTGGATCTAAACGGTGGCCACCCACCATCACCCTTCTGAATACTCATATCAAAACCCAGCTGAGGATAACGCATATTTGTTCTACCTTTCTGAAACGACTTTGACCGTTGGTCTCTAAGATCAACAAGACCGAGCATAGCATCATACTTGCTCATTAAAGGTGGGGACATAGAAAGATGAGGATTAAATAGTTGAGACTGCATTCCTGACAAATGGTTAAACGGTGGTTGAACTGGAGGATGCATTCTATGTTGCTGTTGCTGCTGAGTCATCAACTGAGGAGGCATTATACCGTTTTGATGAGGCAACTGTGGCTGCATCATACTATTTAACAAGATGGGATTATCTCCTGGAAACATGCCACTCTGGTTAACCCATTGATTTGGCAACCGATTACTAACAGATAGACCCGGTGGGAGTTGAGGCACATTTCCACCAAAATGCGATCCGTGAGCCAAACCAGCTAATGGAAGCTGCGAATTAGAAAACGACGGGAGATTTGATGAAGACAATCCCCCATGTGGTCCTCCAGGAGGATATGGCATATTCAGGTGACCTGCTTGGTGGCTTGGTGAATCCTGTTGCCCACCACCTGGCGGAGGATATGAAGTAAAAGAAGATTTTGGTATTGAAATTGGTTCACTGGAGTAGTGTGCGAGCTGTGGTTGCTGATGCTGCTGCTGCTGCTGCTGCTGTTCAGGGTACGAAGAAGTTCTGTACAAAGGCTTGGATTCTGTAGGGCGTGCAGCAGAAAAAGGCTGTGAAGACCACCTTTTACTTTCTGGAATGCTATCGGAATCTAAATGATGGTTCACCCAGTTTGGAAATTCCTCTTGTGCCCATTCAGCAGCAGACGAGCCTGAAATGAAACATGTCACTCAATAATGCATTGTACCAAACACAATTTTAAATCCAAGTTCTATTACACCAAATACGTTCTTAAAGGATCAGAGAAGAAAATATAAGAGAGCACTCATTTGTTTTTGTTGTAAGCCGCACAAATCACTACTACCCATATATGAAGACAAGTTCCACTTACTCTGTCTGGATCCAATATCACCAACTATTGCTACGCTTCTTGGTCCACTCATAACCTGCAAGGAATACAAACAAGCTTTTAGAACATGCATGAACATGGAAACATCCTAAAAAGCAGATACCATTTTGATTTAAACTACTAAACAATAACGTTATCATTCACGGCCTGCAATGACTTATCAGTGACAGTGTCCATTAAACTAACCTTCGAAAACGTACTTGCCAGATCATCGATGTCGGATAGAGACCTTAAGACCGCATTCTGAAAATAACAAAACAACAGTTAGTTGCATCCAGCTGATAACTCTCGAACTAGTGCATTCGTATACAAAATATCAAACTAATAGACAAGAATGCATCCCCATCACCATCAATAAACCTTGTGAAAATCGAAACATATAGCAGTAAGTCAAGAAAAACAAACACAACAACGGTCACAAAAAAAGCTCTATCGAAGTGAAAATCGAGACGCCTTAAACTCTGAATAAAACACGAAAACGACGATGATTACAGAATAATCTTGTAAATGTGTTCAACCTCTTCTTTCTCATAAACAAACTCCTCCTCCTCTTCAAGCCCGGCAGCAGGCAAATCCTCCTCTTCATCATCTAAACCTCCCAACTCAATTTCTTCCAACACATCGTTTCCAAAGAATGCATATTGAGATGCATCAAATACCGCATCTGCTTCAACAACACAAATCCAAAAAAAAAAAAATCAATAATTCTCTTCAAGAAACAAATTCAAACAGTCAAACCTAGAACAATCGAAGTCAAATTAAAGAACTTAATTCATTCGGGGGAAAAAAAAACCAAAGAATTTTCCCAAAAGAAAAAATAAAGGAACTCAAGTGCTGAACTAAATCCAATTAATTCAATAATTTCTAGAGAATTACCAATTATTTCCTAGATCCAGAAAAGCTTGGAAATCTGACTGAACAAAATACGAATTCAAAGAAAAAATCACCTGAGGAATCGTTACCGAATTGCTTGAGATCTAGAGAATTGGGAGCCTCATGAATACCACTCCCACTCTCGAAGGCCTCCATATCTACAGCTTAATTATAATCCAAGAATCCAAGCTAACCGAAACAGAGAACCAAACAAAAATCGAAAGCCTGGAAAATCAAAAACCGAGCGCTCTAGTAATACAGAATAAGGAGAAAGCTAAACCTAAGAAGAGCCCTGTTTTTCTCAGCAGAAAATTCTACGGTTTCTGGGGAGGGGGGGAAAAAAAAGATCTGTACAGTAATTCGTCGCCGATTTATCTGTTTTTTTTTTTCGATGTTTTCTTTGTTAATGGTATATGGGGTTTGGTATTTGGAGAGGAAAAATATAGAGAGAGGGGGGGGGGGGGGGGAGAGAGAGAGAGAGAGAGGAACCCTAGGTAGAGGATAACGATTGTAGATTGGGCTTCAAAATTAGATTTATTAAAAGAGAAGATGTGACCTTGAAATGCCTATTTTTCTTTTTATTAAATTAATTTCTCCTTGATAAGAAATACGATTGGTAATAAAAGTGGGTAATTATGAAGATTTTATTTGATTTATAGGTTGGAATTTAATGTTTTAGGTTTAATCTTAATTTTTTTAATTATAAAAATTATAATTAAGTTAATTAATTTAAATTTAAAAATTTTATATTGTTTAAATTTAATTTATAAATTAAATAAATCTTAAATAAAAATGAGGAAAAATATGGACATAACCTAATGTTAAAGTTCAAATCTTCATCCAGAGTTATAAAACCCCCACTCTCAAGTTTTAAAACAAAAATTTATTGAGCAAAAAAAGTTTAAAAAAAATTCTTATCTTAAATTTTAAGAAAAATAATGTGAATAAAGATTAATGCAGAGAACCTCCATATAAATATATATATATTTTTTTTTTGGGAAAAGGGGAGAACCTCCAAATTTGAAATATTCCCTCACAAGGAAAAGGAAAAGTAATGTGAGATGATAATATAATGACTTTAAAAAGATAATATTAGGATTAATATAATGACTTCTGAAGGAAGAAATTGGGGTTAATACAATGACAAAATGCATAAAAGGAAAAATAAAATGAAATAAAATATTAAAAAAAATTTCAAAAAAACAAAAATGTATGTATTGAGTGATTGTATATATTATCTAATAATAATGACATATTCTACCGTATTTAAAAATATAGAATTCGAATTTTTCGTCATCAAATTCTAAAAAAAAAAGTGTACATTAAGAGTATTTTTCAATTTTTTATCAAAAACATACAATATTTGTATATAATAATTTTTATTAATTCTCATTAAAAAATTATCACGTTATTTTATAATTAAAATAAAGATTATAATTATTGTAAGATTATATTTATAATTATTATTATAAAATTGAAATAATATAATTATATCTAATTTAATAATAAAATGATGATAATTTATCTTAAATAATAAAAAAAATTAAAATAAAAATTAGAACCTAATTGCACTATTCATTAAAAAATAATAAAAAATATATTGCTTTTATAAAAAGTTGTTGGAAAATGGAAAGATATTATATATGTGTGGTTTTCTATGGTGTGTTGATTGTGGGATGGTGAGGCGCCGTGCCATTGGCTGGGTGGCTTTCTTTTTGTGAATAGGGGAAAAATATAAAATCATATAAAGTCCAGCCAAGAAAAAAAAAAAAAAAGTTGAAATTCTGGGAGGCATCTTTCCACGCGTTCCCCAGTTCTTCTTTTTCTTCTTCTTTCTTAAAAAAAAAAATAATAAATAAATTAAAATTGAATTTAGGCTTTTTTCTGTTTTGATAAATATCTTTCTTTCCATTTTGTGACAAATTTGAGGTTGGCAGTGTGCCATGAAATGGGGACCTACAAAGTACAAATTGGTCTATAGAAAATTCTGTGATGAGAGTGATGTAAGATGGATTGATGAGGATAGAATTTCTAATATGGAAGACAGGAAAGGAATATAGCATATACTTTATAATTTGAAATTCTTGATAAATTATGTTTACACATATACAAAATTCAACATGGAAAGTATATATGTTTGTTGGAAGTTTGTAATGAATTCATTGATGGAATCTAGTTGCAATTTACCCAAAAAAAAAAAAGGAGGGGAGAAAGAAAGAAACAAGGTAAATAGAAAGGAAACAAAATATAACACAAAGGTGACCAGCCAAAGAAGGCTCCATTACATTCATTTACAAGCTAAGCTCTGATTTAATGCTCAGAAAGGGGGTTGGGGAAAAAAGAGAGAGGAAAAGAAAAACCTAGAAAAAACTCATTTATCATTCATTTTATATTTATAATTATTAGATCTAATTAAAATCAGATCAAAACGAAAAAAATACAACATTCATTTGATATAAATCTTATGTTTTATTCCATTAAAAACATCTCAAAATTTAAACCAAAATCGTACTAGTATGGTTTTTTTTTTTTTTTAATCAAACCTTATAATAGAATTATGGAGTTTTTATTTTTATTTTTATTTTTTCAAGTATTCGAAACATCTTCTGGAACAATAGAAACTACAAAATGAAAATGTTAGAATGGTTACTTAAAGAGGATTAGATCAAGGGCTGGCAGGATATTGTGAACGGCAATTGGTCCCGACAAATGAAAATTATGTTTTGATTTTTCTTTTTTTTTTAATAATTTTCTTTTGCCTGCAAATATTGCCAGGATGTACAATATCAGCCGTAAGATTGATTCTTCCAACTCTGCGTTTGTTTTAAACTTCGTATCCTGTTGACTTACACAATCGTTAATTGAATTGTAGAGCCCGTTTACTAATTTTGATCTCTAAAAATAACTTTTTTTAATAACTTTTCTGATTTTATTATCACTTTTTACTATTTATATCTCTAAAATATTACACTAAATTCTAAATTTTAATAATTTTTTAAAATTACATAGAATTTCAACAAAAACAAAATAAGATCCATATTGATAATTTTTTTGAATAAATTTAAATTTTATATTTTTTCACTCGAAACAATTTTTTTCTTTAAATACATTTTTCAAAACTACTTTTTCTCAACAAAAAAAAAAATCTCTAAAACTCCCCGAGCGGGCTCCTAATAAAGTCAATTCTTCTTTGTTCCGTAGGAAATTTATGTATTTATTTATTTTGTATATAGACACAATTTCTACAGTTTTCTGTGTTAAAAAAATCATCATTAGTGCTTGAGGGCGTTTTGGATATATATTTTGGACACTTTTTAATACTTTTTTTCATCTTACAACCACTTTTTTAATATTTACATCTCTAAAAATATTACACTAAACTCAAACGTTAATGTCTTATTTGGCTCATAAGTCCAAACTCAAATTTTTTAATTCAGTTTTGTTTTTTTTTTTAATCAACAAAAATAATAATTAAGTTAACTAATTTGAACCTAAAAATTTTATTTCATTCCAGACTCAAAGAGAGAGAAAACTCAAATTTTAAAAGTTTAAATGAAATGATTTTTTTTAATTATATAAAATTTCAAAAAAAAACGAAATAAAATCTATATTAATATTTTTTTTAAATAAATTTTTTAAAATTTTATACTTTTTCACTTCGATTTTTTTTTTTCTAGGTATATTTTTCAAAACTCATTTATCTTCGTAACCTTCCCAAACGGCCATAAGGTTCATTTCCTTTAGACAAATTCAGCTATCTCTCCAAATATTTTATTCTAGAAAAAAACATATCGTTTTGTGAGTTGTGAGTTTTATTAACGGAGAGAAGTTTACCATTATGGCTCTGAGTTCTCTCTCGGTCACGTAAAAAAGATCCCATTTTCCAAATTATCAAGGGGAAAAAAAATAACTTCTTTAAAACGAAGGATGGACTACACATTATTTATAAAGTGAGACATGTCGTTTTCAGGGGAAAGTGGGATGACTGCAAAGTAAGGGGGCATTTGGTAAACGCATTGCATTTTGATTGTATTTTAATGAAATTTGTTTTTTAAATGTTGTATTTGGTTGAAAAGTATTTGTTTTGTATTTGAATGAAATGTGTGTTTAGATGAAAAGTATTTTAGAGTTGAAAAGTTGATGTGATTGGTAAAAGTAGAAATAAATAGTAAAGTTAAAAAGTTGATGTGATTGTTTTAAAAATGTTTTGAATAGTAATTGTTTTCGTAGCACTGTTGTAAAATTTGTATTTGGTGTAAAATTATATTGTATTTGAGTGAAGTTAAAATGAAATTTTTTGCTAAATGTCCCAAGAGACAAGTCATTCTAAACTGATATTCGAAAAGAGAAACTATGCGTATAAATTTATTTATAAAATGAAACGACACAGTTTGTAGTAAACAACACTGACGTTTGCATGTAAACTACCTGCCGTTTCTGAAACAAAACGATATAAATCGGCCAGCGACGACAACATGACGTTATGCTTAGAAGACAGCAAACCGCATGCTAAACAAAACATGACAAGTCGTTTTAATAAACACCATGACAAGTCGTTTTGTATTACAGCAATGAGCGACAATGGTTTTCAGCTTTCGGTTTCAAAACATGACAAACCTTTTAAAAAGTACATGTCGTTTGTATACCATTAAGAAACATGTCGGTTTTAAGTGGAATTCAATTGTTAAAAAAAATAATAAAATGACGTGCAGTTTACTACCAACAAGAAGGAACTTTGAGAAACGACATGTTACTTGGGTTACAAAAAAAACAGGTCATTATTGTAATGAAGGGAAAAAAAAATGAAAGAAAGAAAAAGAAAAGAAAAGAATCTTATGCCAAATAAAATCCTCTAAAGCAAATTAACAAAAATATTTAAGAGGAACTAAAATTGATAAGGAAATTGTAGTAAATAGGCCGTCTTTTTTGTGGTTTGAAGGTAAATTACATAATTTAAAATTTTTGAAAATTTATAACATAATATATCTTATACATGTAAAAATCCATTTTTGCCCTTGCATTTTTTATGGTATTTACCAATGCTCTCTCTATCACTCACTCCCTTCTCTCTCTCTCTCTCTCTTCACTTCTCTCTCTTCCTCGTCAGAGGCTGCCATCATTACCGACCTCTGAATGGAGTTTCATGGAGATTGTCAACCATCATTACCAACTCACAAAGATCATCCTCAATGCTCCATCGACTCCATGGATGTCAAGCATGCCGTCGCCATAAGCTGACACTAAATTGACAACAAGCTACGACAGCGATTGTCACCGAGATCTTGGAGCAATCTAGGACTCCACAAGCAAATCTCTATGCCGATCTAGGATTGCAGATATTGATGTCAAAGAGATCATGATGGCAATTGACTATTCGTGATAGGATTAACTCTTGACAGCACTGATAATGGCGATAGGAGAGTAACAATAATCTGATCTCAACAAGATCGTGACAATAGAGGCTGGAAAGCGTAATTCCTAGTAAGAAGCTCCACGGTTTTGTGATCTCTAGTAATGCTTCAAAAAAGCAAATCTCGAGGATGAATGTTGTAGTTTCCAATATAACTCCATTTTCCAACGACAGCAAAGTTGTTGGTGACGGTAGCGACGGCTAGATTTGGATTTGCATAATAGGTTTTGTCAAAATTAGAGCCTTTTGTATTTCTATTAAATTTGGGTTTGTAAAAAAAATAAATACCAAGATTGATAAATTAATAATTTACAATATAAAAAATTTACACACATAAAACAATGTTAAAAAATTAAATTTTTTGAATAATTGTAAACAATTATTAATCGATTGTATCAATAAACAAAGAATTTACAACTAATTACATTGATAAATTATTTTTTACACAAAATCGGTAAATAAATAATTTATCAGAAAAAAGTTTATAATTTACCATAATTTATCAAAATCGGTAAATTTACTTGATAAATTTTTTATTTACAAGATATTTATAAAGGATTTACTAGTAAATAAAAAATTTACATATGTAAATAAAAGATTTACTAACTTGATTCATCGATAAACTAATGATTTATACATAAGGGGCATTTTTAGAATTTTAGATTAAGGTGAATCATGATTTGCTTAAAATATGCTATTTATCAAAAATCCAAAACTTTTATGTTAATTATTTTTACCCAAGTTGGTATTTGATCAATTTTCCTCCTTCTCGCAATTGATAGTTGCACGTATGGTTCAACTGTATATTACACATAACTTCACTTAAAGATGCAGAGTTTGAATCTCTCATCTCAAGTTAAAAAAAAAAAAAAAAAGGTGTTGCATTTTGACTTTACTTTCAAAATACATGGAGATGAGTTTTAGGTATTTTAGGGTTTTTTTTTTTTTAAATTAAGTGACTTTGTTCCATGTGAAAAAAAGTAAAAGAAAAACTGATTTATATAGATATTTATTTTCCTTAGATAGCAACATAAAAAAAAAGGGTGGTGTACTTGTGATTATGAGAATTTAATCTATTCTTAGCCTTTGTATTTTATATTTGAATGAAAAATATTTGCTTTGCATTTGAATATAATATGCGTTTAGATGAAAGGTATTTAAATTATATTTTAGAATTAAAAAGTTGATGTGATTGGCAAAAGTAGATAGGAAAAGTTAGATTGAAAGAGAATATAATGTGAATGAAAAAAAAAATTTTAAATACTTTGCAATAGTAAATGTATTTGATGCACTATTGAAAAACATTGTATTTAAACATAAAATTTTGATATTTAGATAAAAATTATATTATGTTTAAACACAATACGAATGTAATACTATAAACAAACAAACCATTAAATCCATTATCAAAAATGTTAAAAACATAAATTGAGTATAAAGGCCATGTGAGGGGAGTTTTCTAATTTTTTTTTTAATATTCTTCCTCAAAATTTACTATTTATTTTTTAATTATTAAAAAAAATTAAAAAAAATAAAAACTTCTTAATTTTATTATTGCAAATTAAAATGAAACAAGATGATTTTCTTTTTAAATTTCATAAAATTTCGAAAGATACGAAATAATATTTATATTATTGTTTTTTTAACACATTTTAAATTTTAAAAATTTTCACTTTAAATAATTCATAATAAATATATATTTTCAAAACTTAATCATCTCCGATCTTTGAAATTCCATTTCTTATCGTCTCTCCAAATAAACCCAAACAAACCCTAAGAGAGAGAAGAGAAAAAAAAAAAATGGCAAACGACAAGATTTGTAAGAACGACAGTAACTTTAAAAATCAAACAATGAAAAGAAAGAAGAACAACAAAAAACAATATAATTAAAAAAAAAGTTACTATTGCACCTAAAATGGATGGGAGATTAACCTAAACGACAATTACTTGAGGAAACGACGACGACTAAAAGATGTCAAACACTACTAATAATGGGAAAGGACATGATCCAAAAAATCAAAACGACGAGAAAGGACATTAATACAGAAAAACAACATATAGAGAAACGACAACAACGTTGAAGGAACGACAAGAAATAATATCAACTTAGAAAATCGATTGCACGCGACATTAAACGACAATAATTGGAAAAACGACCATAAATGGACAATGCATGTAGAAAAAGGACAAATGACGTCATTAAGAAATAACAACGACATTGAAAAACGACAATGCATGACATTATTGTAAAAACGACAATAATCGTGAAATCAACAATGATGCAAAGTTGTCACCGTTAAGAAAGGACGTCAACTAGAAAACGACTAAAAATAGACTGCCATTATTAACGAAACGACGTCAACTTAAAGAACGACCAGAAAGAAACACCAATGTAAAATATCACATCAACTTAAAACGACATGTCCATCTAAACAAACGACTTTTAGAAATACAAAAACAAAAACAAAAAACGTCTAAAACTTCAGCCAGAATTGGAGTTTCAAACACAGCCTCAATTGGGATTAATTCAAAAATACGAGATTAAGGGAGAGTTTTTTTGAAAATCGAGGGGTAAAATGAAAATGATATATAATTGTCGGCAAAATGAGAAAAGAACTTAAGGGCAGCTTAGATGCCTTTTAGAGATTTTTTTTTTGTTAGAAAAAAAAAAGTTTTGAAAAATATATTTGAGAAAAAAATTGTTTAGATAGAAGAAAATTTAAAATAAAAAAAATAAAAAAATAAATATATATTATTTTATTTTTTTTAGAATTTTATATTATAAAAAAATCTTGTTTTAATTTGTATGTATAAAATTATAAATTTTTAAATTTAGGGTCCGTTTAGACATTGTTTTGTAGACCAAAAATTTTACCTTTTTTTCAAAATTTTATCATTTTTTACTATTTATATCTCCAAAACATTATAGTACATTCAAAATTTTAAAAATCCATAACTTTATGTATACAAATCCAAATAAGATGATTTTTTTTTAAATTACATAAAATTTCGAGCGGAACAAAATAAGGTCCATATTGATTTTTTCTAAAAATATTTTTAAAATTTTTTATTTTTTCAACCCAAACAGTTTTTTCCCCAAATATATTCTCCAAAACCAACTTTTTTTCAAACCTTAAAACCACATCTCTAAAACCTCCTCAGACTCCCCCTAATATTAATTATAGTATTTTAAAAAATATAAATAATAAAAGATGATAGGTGAGTTGTAAAATGTTATTTTGTAGATATTTTTTTCCTCAAAACGCCCCCTTGTAATTGAAGGGTTACGTTTGTGAATAATCCAAAAAGAAAAGGAAAAGACGGAGGGAAAGTGCGAGGCAGAAAAACACCGTCGAAACTCCATATCCATCGTGTGTGCGTGCGTGTGTATATATATGTGCAAGTTTACGGCAAAATTGCTCAAGTTCGCCCCCTAGTTTCTCAGCGTCTGAGCTCGGAATCTGTGGGAAAAACTGGAGCTCAAAACCCACCAAAAATGGCGAGAATAATAGCTTGCAGTCACCTGATGCCTTCTCTGCTGGTTCCACTGAAGCAGCACAGGAGTCCTTACAGGCTTATGGTGGGAGTCATCAATGGCAGTTTCGGAAAAGGACGGCGATTTTCGTCGTCAAGGATAAGCATGAGCCTCAGAGCCGGCATCGTCGGCCTTCCTAATGTCGGCAAATCCACTCTCTTCAATGCCGTCGTAAGTTGTTGTTGTTCATTGAAAATCTCCGAAAAAATGCTTCTTCTTTGTTCTTTTTTGGCTCTTTACTTCAATTGGGTGTGTTCTTTGACTGTAATTCCATATTGGGTTTATGATATTTTTTTGGAGTTTGATGTTGTTTGTTAAGATAGAAACAAGTAACTTAAAACTATGAAGTCAGCACTTTTTTTTTTAAATACACTCTTCAGGAGGACATAGAAGGGTATATTTTCATTGTGGTGTGTGTGTGTTTTCTCAGTTGTGGATATTTCTGTTTTGGTAGATTCATAAAGAGTCAACAAAGTTAAAATCTTTAGACGTTTTCGATGGCAACAAATTCTGGTGCATTATTATGCATTTCTTTCAGTGGTTTTAGTGCGGTCCAGAACGAGCATGTTTAGCATGTAGCTCATGAAATTCTAAAACTTGAAACATGTCTACATGGTTATATATATACTGATGTTTTGAGCTTTGGGAAATTGTTGAGCATACTTGGTGTGGTACATAGATTGTTCGGTAGGAAGGAAAAGTGGAAGGAGGGAGACGGGTGAGGGGATCAGTGGAGAGAAAAGAGGAGAGATTAGAAAGGGGAATCCAAAAAAGAAAAAAAGAAACCAAACATGATAAGAGAAAGGACCTTCCATTCCTCCCTATTTTCATCACCTAGTTCATATGCCCTTTCTTTCTTACCTTCTTATTTTCTTTTTCTCTGACCGAACATAGCCTAAGTACTTTGGTTTACTTATCAGTAGGACACTGAGAGCCTAGTAATAAAGTGAGATGATTTCATCCTGTGCAGGTGGAGAATGGGAAGGCTCAAGCTGCTAATTTTCCATTTTGTACTATTGAGCCAAATGTGGGAATTGTTGCAGTTCCAGACCCACGGCTGAACGTGCTTTCGAATCTAAGCAAATCTCAGAGAGCGGTTCCAGCTTCTATAGAATTTGTGGATATTGCTGGGCTTGTGAAGGGTGCTAGTCAGGGAGAAGTTAGATTTCTCTGCCTATCTAGTTCATTTCATTACTAACAATTTTTTTTTTTTACCTACAGTACATTCAAGTCTCATATGTTATGTGTTTGGTCTTAGTCTATTTCTAATTTTCAATATGCAGGGCTTAGGTAATAAATTTTTATCACATATTCGTGAAGTGGACTCCATACTTCAGGTACTTGTCCATGAATTTCATTTACAGATGTCGTCTCTCTCTCTCTCTAAACTTGAGAGTGTGGCGATTCATACTCTGTGCCTTTTGGTGGAGACAAGTTTGTTATTACCGCCAAGCTATGCCTACAACCACAATATCGTCTCTATTTTTGATCCTAAACAGTTCCTTATGATGATCTTTATTTGTCTTTTAGTACTTGTGGTCACCTGTTATAGAGAGATTTCATATATAATGTAGTAGAGTCTGCGCTTTTTTCTTTGTAATCATTTTTCTGCTTGGTAGGAGAAAAGAAATTGAAACATGAATCTTTCTTATGGAAAATTAATTATTTTATTTCTTTTTTCTTGTATATATTTTGTTGAAGGGGTGTCATGGTGCTTCTGGGCCCTTTTTTTCAATTCCATGTTACCAAGGGCCAATTGATTTTTGTTTCAGGTTGTTCGATGCTTCGAAGATAATGATGTCATTCATGTTAATGGAAAAGTTGATCCTAAGTCTGACATAGATGTTATCAACTTAGAGCTTGTTTTCTCAGATCTTGACCAGGTTTGCTACGTAAAACTTGCTTGCTGCACTAAAACTAGACTGCCTTCGTTGCTAAACAATTTAGCATGATTGAGCGGTGCACTAATGATTTTCTTGTAACTTCTTCTATGGGAAATTTGAAATACATAATGGCACCTTATAAATCCAAAATATGTGCTTGGGATATATTTATCCCATTAAAAGCTATTTCCAGTATAGCCAATATCTAGTCTTTTTAATTATGTGTATTCTGTTCCTCATTCATATTGATATGCTTAACACTTTGGAAGCGCTTGTTAGTTTTAAACTACGTTTCGTGAACTTTAACCTATAATAGATAACCATATTTGTTATTTACTTAGCACTTTGCTTAGCATTAGCACCATGTTTTTATTTTTTATTTTTTATTTTTTATAGGATGTGATAAACTGATTGAACTAAATTTTACCTTCTCCAAGAATGCAGATTGAGAAAAGAATGGAGAAGCTAAAAAAAAGCAAGGGAAAGGACTCACAATCTAAAGTTAAGGTAGGTATTAATCATATAATCGACCTCTCTGATGTAATATCGCATTTAGGTAAGTTTTGAAGCTAAATGATACTTTTTCTCCCTTTCAGGAGGATGCAGAAAGAGCTGCGTTGGAAAGAATTCAGCAAGCACTTATGGATGGCAAACCAGCACGATCAGTTTCTCTAACAGATTTTGAAAAAGAGGCTGTGAAGCATCTTTGCCTGCTCACATTGAAACCTGTTATCTATGTAGCCAATGTCGCAGAATCTGATCTAGCTCATCCAGGAACTAACCCTCAGGTCAAAGAAGTCATGAATCTAGCATCAGAGTTGCAATCTGGACTAGTCACAGTTTCGGCACAGGTTTGGAAATTCATCTCAAAAAGACATTTTTCATCTAGACTAGCACATATGATACTTGGCATGGACTCATCTTGATGTTCAAGTAAAATCCACTCTCAATTTTCTGTAAAAACAGCAACATTTATGGTAGGTGTGTTTGTTAAGTTAATGTTAAACGAGCAACCTAAGTGATTATGTAATTGCAGGTCGAGTCTGAGTTAACTGAGCTTCCTTCTGAGGAAAGAACAGAATATTTGAAATCTCTTGGTGTCAATGAAAGTGGTCTTGGAAACCTTATCAGAGCAACATATAGCCTCTTAGGGCTCCGAACTTACTTCACTTCTGGCGAGAAGGTGAAAGAAGAGTTCCTAACAAATTTCTCTTGAATTTTGATTAATTCTTTCATACGTTAAATAGATTATTCTCTTTTGCATGCAGGAAACAAAAGCATGGACCATACTCGCAGGTTAGATTCAATTATGCTGGATAATATTGTACTTGTTTTTTGTGGACTTCTTATCCATCCATTTTTATACTCTGTTTGGAATCAACTAAAAAACCAACATTTTGTATAAGAAATATTTCATTTAAGGTTTGCTAGTTATGGGAGCTAAGATTTATATACTTTATTGTTGGTCTCATTTTCTTTCTAATGGATGTGATAAGCGGTCCAACATTTCTGTGGTGTAAATCTGCAAGAGATTAGAGAATATGATGGACAACTTGATCATTCTATTGTGTTTTTCTAACTTTTCCCCCCCCTTCTGTTGGTGGAACTAGGGATGACTGCACCTCAAGCAGCTGGAGTCATCCACTCCGACTTTGAGAAAGGTTTCATTCGAGCTGAGACGGTAAGCAATGCTAACCTAATTTTTATTAAATTCTTGGCAAAGAGTCTTTTCCTTTTGTTGCGTGTAAAAGATGGTTATGCTGTAGTAGCATTTGCACATTTTTTCATGTGATGTACCTTGGCATACGAATTTGCAGGCACAAATTTGGTTCAAGTAGCTATTGAAGTATCTAACATTATTCTAAAAGAAACAACAACTATTCTTAAACAATTGAATGTTTTTCCCAATTCCCGTTTCTGATGATTGTGTGAATTTTTCTTATCAGGTGGCATATCATGATTTTGTTGCGGCTGGTTCACTTGGTGCAGCAAGAGAAAAAGGACTTGTAAGATTCTGAGTGGATTTAGTATTGGCTTTGGTTTTCTATCTTCTCTTGTAAATATGGTTTTGCAAACAGCTCTTACATGATCCCGAAGCTTGACCACCCTTAACGCATCCTATATTTACTGTCTTACTAAATTTCACGTAAACTTTAGACATGTTCGGTGCAGATATATGAAAAGGTAATTAATATAGGTTTTCATCTTCGATTGATGAGCACACAATAACTCATGACCCCACACTCTCATGGACTCAGATATAACTCTGACAGGCTTCCTTTTTTCTGTCCTGCTTTTTAACAAGAAAATATAAGTTATAATTAAACCGTGAAAACCATGGTACAAGTTTTGGAATCTACCATGCAGCCCAAATTTCAATGATTAGATGATGGAAAGAAACAGTCTCAAACGTTGAAAAGGAATTTATTCAACGGCTCAGATCGCTTCTTTTCATCATTTGACAGCTGAAAGTAGGCTGCTTGTTCCACTGCTTTCCTCGTCAAAGAACTGAACATTGGTTACTTTGCTGGCTTGCAGTTGAGATCCGAGGGTAAAGATTATGTTGTGCAAGAAGGAGATGTAATGTTGTTCCGGTTCAATGTTTAACCGTTGGAGAGATGCAAGGCCCAGTTATTATTATTATTTTTTTTTTTCGAAAGTGATTGGTGAAATTTGAATTGATAGGCCATTGAATGATGGTCTTGGAGATTTTGGATGGTCCGAGTTCTTCTCTTGTGGAATATACAAGTACTGGGTCTGTCACATGTTCAAGTGCTGTTGTTGAGTAGCAGAGAATGTTCAAGTTTTGCTGTTTTTTCGCTTGAAAATGTTATACATTGCTTGTAATTTGTAGGTTAAAGAGCTCATTTGATTGATGAAATTATTGTTGAACATTGCTCTTGAAAACACACATGAGCGAAAGAGGAAATAAAAAATAAAAAATTTAAAACTTTTGATTTTGTTTCACTGGAGCTGATATTCTGTCTTGTTCTTTGTGATGTTCCAAAACAGGAATTATGAGAAAAAGCTTATGAACATGGTAGTTATCTCTACGTTACGGTGAGTTTATGTTTATGTTTCTCAATATTAGATATAATTAAGATAACATAAACCCTCTGTCTGTTTGACACGTTTAAATTTGGAAAATGAAAAATTTTTTATTTCAAGAAAAATGAACATTCCTAAATTTCTGTATCTGAACATCCAACATTTTTCATTTTTGAAAAATGAAAAAAGAGCTCTCTAAAAACAAAAAGTTTTCATCCATCCAAACAATTTTTCACTTTTAAAAAAAATTCCAAACAACTTTTTATTTTTCATATCTAAAAATTTTTCATTTTTCAAAAACAAACACTCCATCCAAACGGACCCAAAGATAAATAGAATAAAAAAGTACGTAAAACTGACAATGTAAATACACAAAAATTTTTTGAAGTAAAATATCAAAAGGAGGTGAAATGTCTGTGTCTCTAACTGATGGCATCATTTGGGTTTTGGTTTTTGGTTTGTCATTCTCGTGGGACTGTGAGTCTTTGTTTCTTGGCTTAATTTGTGTTAGAAGGACCTCCTTTTTGATGTGATGGGTGATTGCTTTTGCTTAGAAGCAAGCCAATATCCCAGCTGGTGTCTCTTGGAAGTGGAGCTGAATCATATTTAAAATAATTATTAAAAATTAAAAATTAAAAAAATCCTTAATTAATTAATGCAATAATTTTAAGCAACATCATTTGCCATGGGTAGGACTTAGGTCCCACTTACTGGTTGTTAACAATGGGAGTTCATGCTAATCCCAAGAACCCTCTTCCTCTTGATATGTTTCTTTCAAGATAATGTTTTCCCTTCCCCCCCCCCCCCCCCCCCCCGCTTTCTTATCATTACATTTCATTTCATAATCCTAAAATAAGATTAGTATTTGGACAGTATTGTCACATCATATCTCTATCTATAATTGCTGCCTCCTTGTATATAGTTACTTTGGTTGGTTCTCCAGCTTCTCCTATTAACTAAGAATACAAAATAGAAAAGGGCGAGAAAATTAAAGTAGAGATTGTACTATAGGAAAGTTATCTGGTTGTTGTGAAAAAAAAAAAAAAATCCTCTATTAATCATAAGTCATGGTTTTTAACTACTAGATATTTTATTATATTTAGTTAAATTATCGTATTTTTCATAATTGAATATAATAAATCCAAGGATTAAAAATAATCTAACGTTCCATAGATTCATACCCTACCATGTATTTTTCTAACACTATAGACTATTAGACTGTAATAAGTTTTCTTTGCCTTTTTAGGTGGCGTTTGGTATTGGTTTTGAAATGTTTTCTGTTTTCAAAAAAATTGAAAATGAAAATGTTTTGAAAACTGTGTTGAGATCATTTCTGAAATTATGTTTGGTTATGATTTCTGAGTGTATATTCTGAAAAACATAAAAATAAAATTTTGTTTGGTTATATATTTTGAAAACTCATTTTATAATTGAGTATCTTATAAAAACATATTTATTTTTAATTTTTAAAAAATAATAAAAAATAAATTATTAGTAATAATTAAGCAAAAAAACTTTAGTGGTAGGTTTTGCAATGAGCGATAGGGGTGGAAGAGATTGGTGATCTGAGTTTTAGGTGGCGGTGATAGCTAGATTTAGGTTATAATTAGATAGTTATCGTCATGAGAAGACTTTTGTCATTGTCATTAGCCCATGGTTATCAACCTTCGTTAAAAATGGATGCCATTGTTGGACATGATCATCACTGATGCTGTATAGATAGAAAGAGAAAGAGAGAGAGAGAGAGAGGGGATGAAGGGAGAAAACGAAAACAAAAAGTGAAAATAACTTTTTTTCGTTTTTAAAAAACCCAAAAAAACAACATAGTTGAAAACGATGTTTTCGAAATCGTTTTAAAAACGTTGAATAAACAAAAGTTATTTTGAAACCGTTTTCATTTTCTGTGTTTTTGAAAATGGAAAATCATTCTCGAGAACAAAAACAAACGCCACCTTAGTTTCCCCCTGTATTTGTACCTTATCATCCAAAAGCATAACTTGTATCTATTCCCATTAGTTTCACCTTATTGTCATGCGAGTTTTGATAATTTTCTTCCACAAAGGAAACAGGAAAAAGGAAAATTACACTTGCACCTCTAATATTGCCACTATTAACGCCAAACTAGAGAATTTAAGTTAGACCATCATGAAAATAAACAAGAAAAGAGAAAAGAGACAAAATTTCAAACTTACATACCCTCCCTACGTTCAAGAAGAATCGTGCTAAGAACAGTTGTAATTGATGTAACTCTCTCTCATATACTTTATGTTTAAAAATAATCGTGTTAAGAATAGTTGTAATTGATAAAACTATCAATCTTTTACCGTGGAAATGAAATTTATATACAAATTAGCTCATGTGTATTAATTCTTGGCAGTAAGTTTTCAAAAAATTAATTTAGAATTCCGTTATTAATTAGTTACTTGCTTAGCAAGGTACGTGGACGATCATACTAAACACGAAGCAACCTGCCGGCGACATTCTCACCGGTGGCGTGTCTGAGTTGCTCTTCATCTTTCACCGATGATCAATGTTATAAGACCATCAAAGTGGTATTTTTGCAGTCATATTTAAAAATATATATATATATTCGCCAGCCTCAACCGTTAGATGAGGTGGGTCGACTAACCCATCTCATCCAACGGCCGAGAGTTTTCGCAACTAGTGGGTAGAAAATGACACTAATGCATTTGTCACCAGCAGTGTCATGCAGGTCGCTGTCCAAGCCTCCAAGGAAAAATACAAGAACTCTTAGTTCGGCTTGATCGGTTAATTTGATCCGAACATACAATAAAAATCTCTTGCATTTGTCATTCATAGAGACTATCAATGCAGGTTGTCGTCGCAGAAACTTACAAGCCCTTGTTAAGGATAAGTTTTATTATGTTCCTAGCCAACCAATTTTATCCTATCGTCTTTTCTCTGTGTGTGTGTGTGTATGAATATAATGTGTGTGTGTGCTTGTGCATATCTCTTTATTGAAAAATCAACTTTTAACCCTACTAGCTACAATAATATTTTGTGTTGAGAACTGTGAACTGCTCAAGTAAAGGCAAATTATAAGAGATTCAAATATATTTTTGCATATTTGAATATTTGCATCGCCCATATTTTTGCATGATTTTAGCAACAACACATGTATGTTGCATATACACACGTCATACAATGACAATGGTCAATTGTGGCCAAACTTTAACTGTTACTAGTCGCTATCTTTTTGCTGTGGTACTTCTGATAAAGACTGTTTCTCAACTTTTGTACTGATTATTGCCACAGAGGGGATTAACGCAACAACTCTCTCTATGCATATATTGATGACATACATACATCAGTTACACCAGTACTAATAACAAAAATCCGCAAGACTCTCTATTAATGTGAAACTTAATATCGTTGATGCTTCAAAGCATTTTTCAAAAATTTGGCCCCTACACATTTTTTTATCTGGCGTATGCATGTATATATAGGTACAAATATCAACACACACAAGAGTTAGAACTAAAAACTTATTTTATTCTCGAAAAGGTTAACATTTCATTCAATACTGCACACATATATGATATAATCCAATGCACTCTCCTTAATAATGTGCATAAGAAACAAAAACATCGACTTGATAATAAAAATGGTGTGCTTATAACTAACATGAGATGAAGATTAATTTTACACGTGTATAGGTACATGTGTGTGTATATACGTGTATATATACATACATACTAACATGCACACTGTATATGCCCGTGATATTGGTACCCAAATGAGTATGTGGCGGTGTTGGACAAAATCTATGGTTAGTGATTGCGCAAAAGGAAAGCCCCAGAATACGGGGGAGGGGGCCATGTGAGAAGGTTTGGGGTGGTTGGGACATATGACCTCGCGTTCAGATTTCAGAGGTTTTGTCAATTTACAATGAAAAGACAAGGCAGTTAGTCAAGTCTCCCATAAGTCTTGTGGGACACTACCATCCCTTCATGGTTAATTTTGTACGTGTTTTCCATGCATTAATCAACAATCCTCTATATATATATATAGCTGATAACATGATATCTCTATATATTTGTATTGAGATATATAAAGTCGGATCCAATGTCCCTTCAGTGTTATTAGACAAATTCAATGCATGTATCTCTATATATTTGTACCAACATATATGAAGTCGGATCCAATGTCCCTCTAGTGTTGTTAGACCTATTCAATGCATGTATCAACGACAATGGCTCTATTTTTACTTTTAATCACTAATCAAACTTTTTAATTGTTTAATAATTTATAATGAAGATGCCTTATTCATTAGTGGTTCATTTGGATGTCCCTTTCAATTTAAATACAAAGTAATATTCATTTTGTTATTCAAAACATTATATTTAAATACAACTTCATTTAAACTATAAGCTCACTCATTTTACTGTTTATCTATTTATATTTTATCTTTTTTTTTCCCACTAATTACATCACAGACTTTAAAAGAACTCAAACATACATTATATTTAAATATAATGGTTAAAGTAAGCATCCAAACACATATTAGAATACATTCATTCAATTAAAATTCAATACCAAATACAATAGAACATCCAAATGCATTATACATAAGTAAAAAAATTTATTTGTATGGATGCCCTAAAACTTTTCAAATTTGATAATTTAGTCTCTAAACTTTTTTTTCTTAACAATCAACTCTTTGAACTTATAATTTTTTTTTTTTGGCAATTTAGTTATCTTTGCTCAAATTACATGTAACTTGCACATTATAGTCTTAAAAGAGCATTACTAATCATTTTTGTTTATTTCCAATATAATTTCCTTTCCAATCTCAAACTTGATTAAATTATATTCAAATTTAAACATAAACTTTAAAAGAAATTTATATTCAAATTGACTAAAAATGATTAACAATGTTCCTCTTGGGTTATAATATATAAGTTTTACGATAAAAACTACTATAATTTTAATTGATTTAAGCAAAAAGGACTAAAGTGCTAAAGATTATAAGTTTAGGAGGTCAATTGCTGAGAAAAAACATTTAAGGACTAAATTACCAAATTTGAAAAGTTCAGGATGTACCCATGCAAATACGTCAAGTAAAAAAGTCAACGCATCAATAATTGAAACAAAGTCCAAAATTTAACATATGCTATATTTTTAAGGCGTTTAATAAATATATTGTGTTCCGCAATACATTGAATACATTTTATATTTAGATGAAAAGTATTTACTATGCATTTGAATGCCATGTGTGTTTAGATAAAAAGTATACAAATCATATTTTAGAGTTGAAAATTTGATGTGATTAGTAAAAATAAATAGGAAAAGTAAGATAGAGAGAGAATATGATGTGAATGGAAAAAAAATTATTTTCAAAATCTTCTGGAATAATAAATGTATTTGAGATACTGTTGAAAAACATTATATTTGAATGCAAAAATTTCGTGACTGAATAAAAATTGTATTGCGTTTAAATATAATGCGAATGCAAAATTATAAAGAAACGCCTTATTAGTGTCAAATCTGACACCAAGATGCCAAATGGAGCACATAAAGTAACATTGTTGTAGACAATGGTTTTCCCAACCAAATGTCAAAGTTTGACATTTTTATGAAATTAATGAGACGTTTGGTAAACGTATTGCCATTACATTGCATTTGAATGCAATATATTGAATACATTTTATATTCAGATGAAAAGTATTTGCTTTGTATTTGAATGCAATATGTGTTTGCATGAAAAGTATTTAACTTGTATTTTAGAATTGAAAAGTTGATGTAATTAGTAAAAATAAATAAAAAAAGTGAGACGGAGAGAGAATATGATGTGAATGAGAAAAAAAATTTTATTTTAAAATATTTTAGAATAGTAAATGTATTTGAATATAAAACTTTTATATTTAAATTAAAATTACATTATGTTTTAACGTAATGTAAATGTAAAACTATAAACAAATGCCTAATTACTCTTAAACCATTGTTCATCCAATAGAAGGCATTTTTTACCTTCACATGCTGGGTTTTATAATTTGCATGATCAAAATATCTCCACCTCTAGGGAAAATCCATGATAAATTATTATGATCTCCACAAGCAAATGCTTGCGGAAACCCTAACCAAGGAACTGCAATCCAAGCTCAAAAAAGAACTCTAGCATGAGCGGCGAGAGCTCCACGCACAGGAGTTATGTATATCTCTCCTGCTTTTAGATTGCCCATGCCTACATGCATGCACCAACAACATATATATAACATATATATATGTATATTTTGTTATATATAAAATATTCCTTCTTTCTATATATCATGGTTATAATTTCTAACTTTGAAATTATTTATGATATCACAAAAATTTCCTTTGTCACATTAATACTTGAGCTGCTATAGAAAAGTAAGAAATGCCAAAGTTTTTGCACATGCGGTTCTTCTACGATGGCTCTGCATGCCATGATATATTTTTTTTCTTTTTCCAAGAGTAGTATATCTTGAATGACTTGCATGCATGACTTTAATGTTTACAAAACAATGATAACAAATTATTATATGGTTCTTGTTTCCAAGTATATATTACTTGTTGCTACATAGTATGTGCACTATTGGGCCATATCATAGAAATCATAAATAGCATTGAAACATATTTCTAGATAGTTAATTTTCTAGGAGTTTCCATCCAACATTATAAATACCACTGCTGATTTAAAAAAAGAAAATGCAGTCATCATCACCAATTCTGATGAATATATCCACTATTACATGTATTATGGGTCGCTTTCCAAATAAAAACGCGCTCTTTTGCAAGAGTACATAATATTATGCAAGAATCCGTACGTTACAATGGAAGATATTACTACATTATGTAAAAATCATTCTCAAGTGTTTTTGCAATATTTAAACTAATTTAATTTTTAATTTATATAAATATTTTATTAATAACAATTTAAATGATTTTCAATGTCAAATTGTTAAATTTTTGTATTTAGTAAGTATATATACTATTTGTATTTATTTTATCTGCATCATTTAAGAGTATGATTATACAAAATTCAAAAAATATTCCCCTTACTTGCAAAGACTATAAACGACTAATTTTTATTTTATAAATTTATTCATCCTTAAGTTTTTACAATCACATATTTCATCTTTTTTTCATCTTTCTAATTCTTTCATCTACTCTACTAAATTTTTTCTCTTAGTTAAAAAAAAAATTCGCGATATGGTTAGTGCGTTATTATTGGTTCTTATTATTTTAGTTATCATAAATTTTATTCTTATTTTATTACAGAGTTTTCTCAAGAAGACTTTCAATTTTTCATTTGACTTTATACTTTTATAATGCTCCATTTTTTATTTATTATCATAATGATTAGTTAGTAATGTAATATAATGGAGGGTTTAAACATAAGATGGGATGTTTAAACATAATGGAGGGTCCTCAAAATTTTTTATTCTAATTCTTTAAATAGATGATTTGTCACCCACCTTTTGAATTTGTGCACTCGTCTATTCATTTTTTAATTATTTATTTTTCTTTCTCATTTCTTTTATTTCTCTCTTCTTTTATTTTTCCTCTTTTATGAGTGCCATTTACTTCGTCTTTTCTTTTTATTTGTCTATTATATATTTTCTTACTCTGATTAAAAGACAATTTGGGATGTTATATACAACAAATTAAATAAATTCCAAAAATAAAATAATGGAATCTTGTAGGTGTTATAATGGTTCAATTATTAGGAAATCAATATCATGCAAAATTTTCTATCCTATTGTTTTTGGTAGGCCTTGTCGTTTTACAATCTTCAATCTCCACATTTTACTATTTGAACAGTAAGCTCTTCCTTTTGAAAACCTAATATTTTGTTCACTTTTTTCTTTTCCTTTCTTGGTTTTTGCTGCCATTCTCTCTCTCTCTCTCTCTCTCTCTCTTCTTCGACTCTTCCTCTTATCTTTTCTAAGTTTTACATTTTGATTTGAGCTTTTTTTTTTTTGTCTCGCCGCTTAATTTCCCTGTTGTTTTTTCATTCTCTTTGTTTTGATTTTGCTTCTGTTAGTAATCCTCACCAAATTTTTTAGTTTAAGTACTTGAATCTTTTGAGGTTTTTTTTTTTTTTTTTTTTTTTTGATTTCTGAAATCAGAATAGTTATTTTTTTTTTGTTTTTTTGTTTGTTTGTTTTTTTTCTCCCCTCATTCTCCTTGCTTTTTATGTTTATGAGATAAGCAAATCTTCAAAGAACAGCTAACAAATTAACTTTTTTTTTTTTTAATTTTCTCAAAAACAAAAGAAAAAAAAAAGTACGCTTTCTTCATTTTACAAAATAGAAGTTTCTTTTTCTTCCTGAAAGTGAAAGTAGAATCACTTCAATTTCCCCTTTTTGTGTTAATTCTAGATTTTAATCTAAGATTTATGTTTACTTTTCTTTTTCTTTTTTCCGTTTTCTCTAACCCGTATAGTTTATGCTTGGTTTGATGTCATGTTCTGGTCTTCGCTTATTTTTCTTTTTGTCTGTGAGTGCTTTTAGTTTTTTCTGATGTTTGGTGAGAAGGAAAATGGAGATAAAGTCACACAAAAAAATGGAGTACATGAAGGATGAATTTTCTATTATTCTTTTCTCTATTCCCACATTTTGTTCTTTATTTTTTCATTTTTCAATTTTTTTAAATTTCTTTTTTTCCACCTCACAAATTTATATTTATATCGATTTTTAATTTATATCTTTTTTTCGTTTTTTTTTTTTTTCAGAATGCAGCTGTGACTCTTTTTCAATGTTGGATTTGGAGCATAAAGAGGAAGAATCAAGTGTTTTCCCATTTTATGATATAATTTTTTTTTTCTGTGGATAGTGTTTTGTTAGGTTTATTTATTTTTCTATATGGTGGTTTGTGACTAAGAAGGGACTAAGCAATTAAAATAAAGCACAAAAAAGGAAATTCACGTGAAAAATGTAAAAGGATAAAAAACCTATTGCCAACCAGGGGTAATACTGGTAGTCCACTGTCCAAGTAATACTGATTTCTACCTTCACTTTAGTATATATAATAATATCACTATATATATATATATTTTTGGACAAAAGTTCAAACTTTAGTGGAATAACGTGGCCAATTAGGGATGTAAAAGAAATCCCTCATCTATAATTGAATAAACTGAAAGAAGTAATACCAGCACATTATAACTAGATCGGTAATCTCATTAGGTACATAATAACTTAGATACATAATAACCATATTGAATTATATATGTTGGTATTTTATACAGTTATAGTACGCTGTTGGTATCACTATCTCAAACTAGACTTGATCTGTCGAGTCAATTATGTAGTTACACATGTGAGTCACGTAAAAATCCCAATGGTCTACCTAAGTATTATCTATAATGTATGATGAACGCTATGTATATACTGTTCTAATATACATATAATATATATATATATAAACAGTGGGGCTAAGGTACCATATGGGTGCCTGACTTGGTGACAAGAGCTTGTTGCTGTCTATCCGTTGTGCGTGTGAAAGCCCCCACGTCCCTATTTTAATTTTCCTTTGTCCAAAAAAGATGACTTGTTTTGTCACTAAAAAAAAAAAAACGTTTCTGTTGCAATTAGACCCCACAGCTTGTTACCACCGGAAAACAACGACTTCGCACCCAACCCCATATCTGATAGTCCCCTTCCCTCCCTACAATATATGTGATACACACACACACACTTATAATACAGACTCATTACACACTTTATTTTTGAGTACACATCAAGTCTTCTTTTGATCCATCCCTGATAGTTCTCTTCTTGTCCCATAATATCTATCTTCATCAACATTTTTATTCTTTAATTAAGCCTTAAAATCTCTCTCTCTCTCTCTACCTTCATATAATGAAGAAGATCAACTTGTTACTAAGGAAGTGCAAGAGCTTGTCTAGGCAGCTAGCGAGATCTTCATCTTATAGCAACCTGAGGTCCAAATCAAGCAGAGAGGATTTCTGGGTCGATCATGATAATAGCTATCGATATTGTCACATATCGCAAGAAGAACAAGAGGAAAAAGGCGCGACGATCTTCGTCGGGAGCTCAAGAAAGCGGTACGTGATTAGTACTAAGTACTTGAGCCATCCCTTGTTAGAAGCCCTAATAGACAAGTCCAAGAATATTGATCAAGATAATAACAATATCAACAACAACAATGTTTTGGTGGTCAAGTGTGAGGTGGTTCTTTTTGATCACCTTTTGTGGATGTTGGAAAATGCAGATCCAGTTAGTCTTGGATCCGAGTCCTTGGAAGAACTAGCTGCTCTCTACATCTTCTGAAAAATTAATAAACAATAACAATAAGAATTCTGATTCCGTTCGTACTCTTGTATAATTAGTTAGGGCAATATTATATTAATTTTTGTGACATGTATGCGTTTATATATAAATGTATAATTCTTGATTGATATTTGTTGATTTCTGATCTTGATCTGTTGTCGAATCTCGTTAATAATGCTTTTTGATGGGAATATTCAAGTTCTTGGCTAGGTGAATATATGCCATAAACTAGGGTATATATTCATGTGGTTTTTATATATTATATGTATGATGTTCATTAATTGTGCAATATTCTTGGTCCTCAACCTCTTTATCCTAGAAATTGGAATGTATTCTTTATGAATTTGATGAAATTTTCAGGGCCCATTCCTAATAAACATAAAATCCTTGTTTTTAATTTTTTTTTTGTTTTAATAGTTATAATTATTTTGTTTGTAAACTCTTCAGATATGTATAGTTTGTTTTCCTATTTCCGGTGGTCATTCGTTCCATGTTTGAGACATTTTTGTATTATTATTATTTTTTATTGGGAAACTATAGTAAATATAATAGTTTCCAGAAAATAATTAAAATAAATAATAGTTTTTAAAATATTTATAAGAAATAACAGATTTATCAAGAAAATAAAAAATTTATTAGGTAAATGATGCATTTATAAAACATTAATAAATTAATTACCTTATAAAGATATACATAAATCATTTATTCAATACATAAATTTATTATTATTTTTGATAAATCTGTTATTTATTTTAAATATTTTAAAAATTTACTATTTATTTCATTTATTTGCTAAAAATTATTATGGACTTGTTACTTTCTTTTTTCTTTTTCCTTTAAATAATGTGGAGAGTATTAGTGCCAGGTCACGAGGTTGCTTAGAGCTAGTAGGATGTAGGGATATGCTAAATGCAGATGCCAGTTGTTCCTTCTTATCATTATAATAATAATAATAATAATAATAATAATAATGGATTTCACGACTTCATAATAATTACTTTGCCTTGCTTTATTTAATTGGCTGCAGCTAGCCTATTGCAATCAGATATGCTTGACATTTTGGTAATGCCTAGTTTTTCAATCGTTTTAGTCATATTTACCATTACATTTTCACTCAATATTTATGGTGTAACGTATTAATCTAAAAATATGATTTAACCTTACAATATCTATTGAGAAGAAAAAATGATTTATTTTTTCCAATATTTTACAATCTTTGAATTATATTATTGGTTGGCACTTAAAATTCATCAATTTAACAATATACAAGTACACGTGCATATTGTCATACAACTTAAATGCCTAATTCTGATATCTAAACAGTACGTAATACTCTCGCCTTCTTCTAATTAAGAAGTTCCATATCTCTAACTAGTTTCTGTAATATATCATGATCTGTAACAATACATTTAATTCATTATTACATATAGTAGAAATAGAATTAAATTATTTACAATTTTACATATAAATACCAAAAAAAAAAAAAGGAATCAATAAGGCCTTTTCCATTATTTCACATTACAATTAGTAAACATGTCGTAAACATAATTTTAAATGAAAATAATTAATTTTTTTTTAAAATTTCAGTACAAAAATATTTCTAGGGCTTATGAAAAAGAAAAAAAAAATGATTTGAGAGTCCCACTACTATTATTTTTTAATCCTCATCATGATGTTTATCATCGGCAAAAATTTCATTTAGCTAATAAGATTAAGTAAGTTTTAAATACATCCTAATTAAATTCAATCAAATTTAATGCTTTCACAAGTCAAAACAGATTCCAACAAACAATATGGAGAATGATATTAATATTAAGATTATTACTATATATATTCACAAAATATATAATATACATACATACATATATATACACACACATATTTGGGACGGGATGTATCCTCTATCTTTGTCCGCCCCTAACTCGAGCACAAAACATACTCTCCATAGCAACCTCATGTTCCCATCTTAAACTTGCAAGGAAAAATGCCATCCATAAGATTAGTCACGAAATATACATCAAATGAAATTGCCTTAGGGATGTCTCAAATCAGTCAAAGTAAAATGACACCACAACAAACAAGGACAACATTCGCCGAGAAAATAGTTCAGAAAGTATGATCTGATCATGGTCAATCTAACCATGAGATCAATGGTTTTCCTTCTTAAATTATGAATATCCAAGATTTAATTAGTGCGCTTATTCAAAGGGAAAAAAGAAAGGAAGAAAGAAAAAAAAGGGAAAAGGAATAAGCAAATCAAAGAATATCATGGCAAATAATTTTTAGTTCCCTGAACTTTGAGTTTTCTGTTTTTGTTCTCATTTCTTTCTTCAAAAGAATGCAAGAAGATGAAAAGGGATCCAGGAAATAGCAACTACATGGCTAAGACACATTGACAAAAGGGGGAAGAAAAAGTTAATATAAAAATGACCTTATCTAATAAATGTCCTAAATTTGGTTACTTTAGAAAATGACGTGTGCGTGCATGTGTGTGTGTGTGTGTTTTTATTTTTTTAAAATGATATTAGTGTATCACATATGGACTATTAAAATTAAGTAAAAAGTACATATATGTAATATTATTGCTCTAATTATAGTACTTTGTTTTTTTAATTTATAATTAAATAAGTATTAAAAATAAAAAATTCAAACAAGTATTGAAGAAGGATAAAAAAAAAAAAACATAAACCCGTCTACTCGAGGGTATTTTCATAAGAAAAAAATGGCCAATTAATTGAAAAAAAAATAAAAACTTCGGCCTTTTTTTTTTAATATAGAGGAATGACAAAAAACAGCAACTCATCTAATTTTTTAGGAGGGGAAAAAAAAAAGGAAAAATGCCCTCACTAATGGGTATTGTCTAGAGAGAGACATACCAACAAGCCCTTGATTAGATTAAAAAAAAAAAAAAGGAAAACCAGCTCTGCCAGCTCTCTTCTCTTCTTGATCACATTAGTGCTTACGTTATATGTCCAAAAATCTATGCATATCTAAAATAATGAAAAACCGGGATACGAGAGTTGTATTAAAAAAAAAAATAGATAATTTTATTTTTGCCCTTTCAACTTTACTGCTCTTCTAATTTTACTTTATGAACTTTGAAAAATAGAAAAATCTTAAAAGGTTCCTAGCTCCTATAAATGCACAAAAAGATTCAATAACTTAATTAGCCCACCCCTCAACAAATTCAGTTGCTAGTTTTTAATCCAACGAGTATATATAACATGTCGTTTTCATCCGTTATATGTACATTTGACATTATGCCTGTTTTCAGTATTATATTCGTATTACGTTTAAATATAATATAATTTTTACTCAAACGTAAAAGTATTATATTCAAATTTCAATTATATTATATTTTAAATCCAATATAATTACTATTTATTATTTTATTTTATTTATTTTATTAATCACATCACATACTTTTTTTCTCTTTTCTTTTTTCTCTCTATTTTTACCCATCACATTACAAATTTATTATTTAAATATAATTTAAATACTTTTTATCAAACACATATTACATTCAAATACAATGCAAATATTTTTTCTTCAAATACAAATTATATATACAATATATTGTATTTAAACACAATACTAATACAATACGTTTACCAAATAAAGCCTCTATATATATTTATGTTCCCATAGTGTACATGAGCACATAAAAATCGATTTTTGCAGTTTTAGATTTGAACGAACTAGCTAACAAAATAAGATAAAACAATTGTACGTAATTGAATAAGTCGTGTGAACACTTCAAAACGTGAAATAAACAAGCAAAACAAATTGAATATTCCATTTTGATCTTTACTTTTCCTTTCTAAACATTCAGGAAAAACAATATAGAAAAAAATCTATTGATATATCAGCATTCTCATGACTCTAATTGGTCGATGCATTATTTTAATGAAGCGGCTCAAAAGAGATCGCCTCAATGCTCCTTCCATGAAGCTGTCCATATCGTCAAATATTGGTTCACAGCCACATCTTATCTCTCTTCCCAGAATATATATAATGACAAAATACTAAAGTGAAAAAAAAAATAAAAAGCTCAGAAAAGGTGATATATAATGTGGCAAGTGCTTATTGCTTTAGCTCAGAAGTAGGCAGGCAACTTTGGCCTTCATGGGTTTTCTTTCCCAGCTACAGCCATTCTGCCGCGTATAACGCATATCAGGTGGTATCTGCAATAATTTCACCTCCAACTTTTGACCACACCAGATTCTTTCTCCTTATGGCCTTCTGTGACACCAATTTGATTGTGAGTTTTTGTTTATTTTAATACAATTCATATCACCAAAAAAAAAAAAAAAGTTTTCATGAAACTAAAGAGTAAATGGTAAACAAGTAAGAACAGTATAGTTATTTGAGTTTTGCAAAATTTAAGTTGGATCCTGATTATTAGAAAGAAAAGAAATCTCGTATTTTCACTATGAGTCTCAAGTGTTCTTAAAATCATATAAATTTATGTTATCTCCTTTATTTATAGTTTTTCAAGTGAGATTATTACAAGATCAAGATTTCAATCTATTATGTTGGTTAAATTTACAATCTCTTTATTTATCTTTTATTGTTCTGTATACTGATGTAGCATTCCTTAATTATCGATCTAGACTTATGTTACTCGTCATCAATTTTTTTCTTAGACACGAAGTTGTATTTCGAGTTGGCCTTTATATCAGTCTTTTTTTTCTGGATAAATTTGAAGTTTAACCACTTGGTTGTTCATGATAAAGCTTCCATGATGTGTATCATTATTATTTATTTTTACAATCGGATACTTACTTTTTTATCATTAAATTTTATTAAAATCATGCATAAAAAATAATAAAAAATTAACTATACAAATAAGAATGGCAAAATAAAGCGATACAAATAGTTTTTTTGCCCCTCAAATATCTCTCTCTCCGTCTCTTTTTTTTTTTTGGCTTGAAAAGCTGTTTCCTTAACTGAAAAAAGCTTACATGTACAATATATTATCTTCTCCACCACTTAAAACGATTGACTGCAACCGTAAGTACAGTATTTCTACTTAGTCGTTTTCCTTGACCTTTAGAGATTTATTTATTTTGGTTGTTACGTATATAGTCTTTTTCAGTTGTAATTTTAATTTTAATTTTCAAATAAACAACTCTGCTAATGCTCTTTTCTGGGTTTTATTTGTTCTTGTCGTTTGTTGTCTTGGGCTCCAGTCAATTTTAATTCGTTGGTTTGGAATTTTCAGACACACATTTGCTAAAACCTTCCATGGTTTCACATTTGGTTCAAAAGTTGTCCGGCGTCTGTTCATAATAATTATAATAATAACAATGATTTTTTAGATTATTAAGGCACAACTTCCCAGGGTAAATCATAAAAGGATTTTCAAAAAATAAATCAATAGATTGATAAGTCTACATAAGTAAAAAAAAAAAAAAATTCCAACAAAATTTGTGTAAAAATACAAGAAGACAACAACAGTGACAATATGATATAACGGCAAGTGTTAAGGGGAAAAATATATTTGAGTGAATTAGCATATAAGTCTATATCAAAACTATAAAGGTTCATTCGGTCCACTGTTCTTTTTTCTAACTCATTTTTATTTTTATTTTCTTGAAAAATCAATAAAAAATTTGACTAATTAAAAAAATATTAAATAACTTCAATCAAAGAAGTATACTTCCGATCCATAAACTAAATATAAGTTAAGAAATAATTCAAATTCCATTGACTCAAATCTAAACGAAGAATCATCGATGATGTTAGTATAGTGGTATGAGAATGACCTATCAAGGCTCTCATCCCCAATATTTAAGTATCGAATTACATATTCAGTTTAAAACTAATAAGGCAAAACTGGTTGCCCTTAAATATTGAACAAAAAAGTTTGGATGAGGTTTTTTAATAATTTTATTGGTGGTATTTAAAGATTCCTAAAATATAAAATAAGTGAAGACATCATTCTTTTTTTTTTCTTAGAAAAAAAAAATCTGAATGAGGAAGCAAAGTCAAAGAAAAAGTCAACTTAACAAATCAATCGAATGGCTAAAAATCGAGCCCTTCTCAACTCTTTCCATAAACCCTGCCACACCATATAATGTTGTGGATCATAAAAAACTATATCCCCGCTTATTCTTTTCAGCGTAAAAGATTAAAAGTACAAAATTATGCCTACATTTATAATATGCATAACAAGAGAAGGCAGACCTTAGCTTTGATGGTTTTTCCACAGTAACAGCCACTCTGCTCCCTCCAGCGTAGGAATTGTAATTACTTCAACTTTCGAAACCCACAAACCCCAACCCAAAAAAAAAAAAAAAAAAATCATTTTTTAATTTTTTTGGGCTTCATTTTTTTGACTTCAAAATATAATATTGGATTATGGGTCTGTCTTTTCTCATCACTCTTGGCACTGAGGTCCTTCAGACAGAAAACCCATAAACATATTGTTCTCTTCCATTCCTGATCAGTGAGTTTTTTCTCTCCCTACTTTTGCACTTTTAAACTGAAAAAGATGAAAACTTTATGTCTTGTTTGTGAAAATTTTACTCCTTTGCTTTCTGGGATTTTCTCTGCTCTTATTGTTCTGTAGTATGGAGGCATTTTTTTTTTCCTGAAGTGTGATACAGAATTTTGCTTCAGTTAATTTCCTTGCTGCGTAATGGGTGTGTAAAAAATTCTTTTCCTAGGACACCCATTTCGATAATTGTCGTGAAACCAAGGAAAAAGGTTGAAGATTTGGTAACTTGTTCTTACGTTTCATTTGTCTGTGAAAAGATTGTTAAAGAGTTTGGGCTATAGGCTACAAGTATTAGTACTAACTTCATGGTCTGATCTTGGCGAGCTTCTTTCTGCGTTTGGTTGGTGAGAAATTACAGAAAAACGAAAGAAATTTTGAAATCATTTTTTGTTTGTTAATGTTTTCAAGCCCATCTGAGATGACATAATTTAGGTGTCAATACATCAAAAGAATTCAAGAGTCTAAGTTTTCCTCCTTTCTTTGGTCCTTTTCTTGGAAACTGAACAAAGTTTGGATTTTTTTTTTGTGGGATTTGTCAAAAGTTTTCACTTTCGGGCTTAAAGTGCGGCGTAATGTTTTTGTTTGTAGTGGAAAACATCATAATTATGTCTCATTTAACTGTACTAATTCCGTTGTTAATTTTTTAGATTCAAGTTTTTAAAGGTGCATGTTCTTTTTTTCTCTCTAATTTCGAAGCAGTAATTTGTGAGTGGTGCCAAAAAGCAGAAAAATTTCATCTTCTCATTTGCTAATTCTATCCTGTTCATCAGCTCCTTAATGGCCAAAGATATGGTCTTAGGTCCACTTGTAAAATCTTTTTCATTTCATACGTCTTGATTTAGGTGGATCAAACTATGGAGCGGACCAGACTTAACACGAGGATTCGATGTTCTGGTTCGACCCCATCGGAGGAATCAGCTTTAGACCTCGAGAGAAACTGCTGCAACCATTCTAATGTGCCTTCTTTGAGTCCGCCGACGCTTCAACCCTTTGCGTCGGCTGGACAGCATTGCGAGAGCAATGCTGCTTACTTCTCTTGGCCAACCCGATTTAACGATGGTGCAGAGGAGAGGGCGAATTATTTCGCGAATCTTCAGAAGGGGGTCCTGCCTGAAACTCTTGGACGGTTGCCGAAAGGTCAGCAAGCGACCTCATTGCTTGAACTCATGACCATAAGGGCGTTTCATAGCAAAATCTTGCGCTGTTACAGCCTGGGAACAGCAATCGGGTTTCGCATTCGTCGGGGCGTGTTGACTGATATACCGGCTATTCTTGTCTTTGTTTCCAGAAAAGTGCACAAGCAATGGCTCAGCCCCATCCAGTGTCTGCCAACTGCCCTAGAGGTTAGGAAGAGAAAAGAATTGTAATAATAAAACTTGTCGATTTTTTCCATGTTAGTTTGCTTAAAAAACGGAAGTTCTTTTTTAATCAGGGTCCAGGAGGTGTATGGTGTGATGTGGATGTTGTAGAGTTCTCTTATTTTGGTGCCCCCGAGCCCGCTCCCAAAGAACAGTTGTATACAGAGATTGTAGATGACTTGCGTGGAGGCGATCCATGTATTGGTTCAGGTTCTCAGGTTTTATTTAGTCCCCTTTAAACCTTCTTTCTTTCTTTGTTGCTCATATCTTAGCGGTTTTATACTTTTCATCATACATTCTAACGGCAGCAAAATTAGTGTTTTTTAGTTCCATGTTGGACTCAAGTATATGATTAGTTCGAGATTCATGATAGTCTTACGACCTGATATATCATTGTTTGAGTACTTAATCGGCACATACAATTCATTCCATCTTTGTTAGGTGGCGAGCCAGGAGACGTATGGAACTTTGGGGGCTATTGTGAGAAGCCAAACAGGCAGTCGACAGGTTGGTTTTCTCACGAATCGGCATGTTGCTGTTGATCTGGACTACCCAAACCAGAAGATGTTTCATCCTCTGCCACCAACACTTGGACCCGGAGTATATCTTGGTGCGGTAGAGAGAGCTACCTCTTTTATCACTGATGAGCTTTGGTATGGTATCTTTGCTGGAATAAACCCAGGTATGATACGAGCTTCTGAATCACAATTGACTTTAGATTTATCTGCAAGGCTTTATTTACTTGATGTTAGTTTTCAAGAGTGCCCGTAATTCATTCTATATTAGCTCTTTTTTAAGGACACAAGCAATATTTTGAAATGTTAAGAATCTCTTCGATTATCTTATTGTTACCGATCCATTGACAGTTATGATTCATGAGATTTCTTGCTCTTGCAGAGACGTTTGTGAGGGCAGATGGTGCGTTCATTCCTTTTGCCGACGATTTCGACATGTCAACTGTTACTACGTCTGTGAAAGGTGTAGGAGAGATAGGTCTTGTCAAGATAATCGACTTGCAATCCCCAATCAGTAGCCTCATTGGGAAGCATGTGATGAAGGTTGGAAGAAGTTCTGGCTTGACCACTGGAACTGTCTTGGCCTACGCCCTCGAGTACAATGACGAAAAGGGCATCTGCTTCCTAACTGATTTTCTTGTTGTGGGTGAAAACCAACAGACATTCGACCTTGAAGGAGATAGTGGAAGCCTCATAATACTAAAAGGTGAGAATGGTGAGAAGCCAAGGCCAATTGGGATCATATGGGGTGGTACTGCAAACCGAGGACGGCTCAAATTGAAAATTGGCCAACCTCCTGAGAATTGGACCAGTGGAGTTGATCTTGGCCGTCTTCTTAATCTCCTCGAGCTCGACCTCATCACAACTGATGAAGGGCTTAAAGGTTTTTGCTTTGGCCAGTGTCTATTTTGTTGGTTTTCATATGTTTGACCCTCTCTGCATAACTTTGATTTTCTTCACATAATGTTAATATCCTATGTAGTGGCAGTGCAAGAGCAGAGGGCTGCCTCAGCGACTGCAATCGGGTCTACCGTTGGTGACTCCTCAACCCCAGATGGAAGCATTCCAAAGGAGAAAGCTGAGGAGAAGTACGAGTCATTGGGTCTACAAATTCAGCACATTCCCTTAGAAGTCGAGCCTAGCAGCCCAGCAAGGAATCCATTCCTCGTGGGAACTAAGTTTAACCTGGAAGAAGCTGCATCCGAGGCACTCCCCAGCGTCGAACATCAGTTCATTCCAAGCTTCTTCAAGCGTTCCCCGCTGCACCAGAACAACCTGAAGGAAAGAGCGGCTTCTGAGAATCTTTCTTCATTGAGAAATGGCTGTGGCGAAGACATCTTTGTTTCATTGCAGTTGGGGGACAATGAGGCCAAGAGGAGGCGTTCGGATGATTCCACCAGCACCGAAGAACAACCGAAATGAGTTCTGCATTTTTGTGGTTTCAGCTTGGCGAGCAAAACTCCATTTTGCAGGTGGATGAGGATGTTTTTTTCCCCCTTTTTTCGAGGAAGTACATGGATGATGACGTTGATACTATGTTGTAACATTCTAACCATTGCCATTGAACCATTATGCAAGTGAAATTTTGGCTTAAAAAGAAAAAAAACCAAGCTCGTTATATTGTTGTTTTGCCAAACTGTAGTTTACTAACCTGTACTATTTTGTTCTTGGAAATATATTTTATAGTTTGCTTCCTTGTTTCAAGACAAAGTGAGACATTAAAATGTTATTTTGATTGATCTTATAACATTATATCTTTTTAAAAATAAATATTAAACTTTATTCTGGAAAGATAGCTGACATGTTGTCTCACTGGAACAAACTAAAACAGAAGTGTTTGTTTTATTTACTATGATATGAATTCCGTATTGTTGCATTGTTCTACTTTCGAGGACATTGTCTTTTTTTTTTTTTTTTAATAAATTAATGTATGTTTTCGTTTTAAAGTCGAGGTTGTTTTTTAAATATTTTACAGTCGCATTTCGATGGATGATTTATTTTTGTTTAATGTTCTCTCATCTCTTCTTTTGTATTTTTTTGGTTGTTTTATATTGTCTTTCTCCACGTTGTTGTCGTTTCTTGTTTTTTTCGTCGTTTTAAATGTTGTCCTTTGCCACGTTCTTGTCGTTTTCTTGTTTATCTCGTTTTCAGATTAGTCTTGTTGGATTTCTTCATTTTTAGAATTACTATCGTAATCAATAGTTTTTAACTCGAGATTATTGTAATTTACGTTTTACATCGTTTTCCAGTTAATGTCGTTTAATTTGTGTTATCTCTCAATTAATGTCTTTTAATAGTGTACTATTATTTGTGTAGCTTTCCTGTTCTTTTTATTCTTCTTTTTCTTTTTGCAAATGTTTTTCAAATTAATTTTCATTGCCTTTTTCAGGTCATTGTGTCATTTCCAAATAAATGTCGCTCGCGAGGTTGTTGTCGTTTTTCATGTAATTGTCGTTTTGGTCTTCATGTCGCTTTTACAGAGCTTTGCAAATGATATTTCTCGTTAGAAATAAAAGCTCAAAGTTAGGGCAGCCAATTCGTGTTATCGTGTCGTGTTTATTAAATATTCGTATCAAAATCTCAAACCCAAACCCAACTCATTTAATATCCGTGTCAAAATATCAAACCCAAACCCAACCCATTTATTAATCGTGTTAATCGTGTTGACCCAAATTAACCCGTTTAAATTAAATATAAATAAAATAATGATGACAAGGTCAGAGACGACCGGTCATGTTGTCGCGAGGGAAAGGGAGGGCGATTGGGTGAGATGAGCAAAGTTACAAAAGTAATGAAAGACTTAAAAAAAAAGAAAGTAAAATCTAGATTTTCATCTAGATTTTCTTTTTTATGTTAAATTTTTTTTAAAAATATATATATAATAAAAGATATATATTATATCTGAATTTTGAAAACTCAAAATTAAAAATAGTAAAACATTATAATATATATAATAATATAAATATATTAAAGATTATAAATAGGTAATTTATGAGTTATATTTATGTCAATCCATATATAATTAATTTGTTAAATGGGTTATTTCGTGTCAATTGCGGGTTAGCGGGTTCGTGCGGGTTTGACCCTTTATTTAATCGTGTCTAACGGGTTCGACCCTTTTTGACCCAAACCCATTTAAGGAAAACCCCAACCCTCTAATTTCGTGCGGATTTCGTGTCGTGTTATCGTATCGTGACCTAAATTGCCAGCCCTACTCAAAGTTGGTTCTGTTTTGGTCAAATTTTTGGCAAGATATGCTCGTTTTCATATAATATAGAAATTCTTCGTGGGCATTGTTATGTTGAATGGAAAAATTCTAGACAACTAGCTAGAAATTTGTTTCAATGCTAGTTATGATTTCTACAATATATGACCTAGTAATAAATTGTATATACAGAAATTAGGTAAATAGATAGTTTTTAATCACTTATTTAAATAAATGGTTAAGTATTTAGGATAATAACTATTAATTAGTAATTAATTATAATTAATCCATAATTGATCAAAGATAAAAAATATATATATTAACATTGGTCAATAAATTAACTAATTAAAAAAAGACATACCATTTCACAAAAGTATGTTGTTCCACTCCCTTGACACACTCTCCAATTTTGGTTCAATGTGTTTATTAGAAAATACAAAGTTCAAAAGAATCGAACAAATTCAATAATCTAATGAAATATTACAAGAAGTTCTAATTTATATGGTATGTAAGTTACCATTTTTTTTATTGGTAAGCATTTAATACATTGTCATATTAATTAATTGCATTTTTTTATAAAAAGATAACATATAAGTTGATACTCAAAAAATTATGATTAAAATTAGTGTCCTTAATACTATTTTTGTTTATTTATTTATCATTTAAGTTGATCAAAACGTTTTGAGACACTGTTGATACTAAACGTCATAATTAATGATAACAGACAATATTAATTTATGGGTCTTGTTGATGGATAGCCAGGCGAAATACCCCTTTATTTCATCTATCTTCATGTGAGTAGATTTGCTTACTCACTTTGATGATATTGGAACATTTTGGAGCTATAATTTTATATATTTGAATCTTAAAGACCTTTGTAACAAAATTTGACATCTACTACAAAATCTCTGATACCAAAGATTATTTTAATATTCAAATTCAACTATTAAATATTTATATTTCAAATATTCATTAAATGTTGTTTTTTAAGAGCCTTTAAATTCATGATAATAGGCTTTCAGAATTATTAACCATAATTTGACAAATTACATCATTTATAATTCTGAAAATAAAGTAAAACTTCAAACATAAGACGTAATTTTTTTATTTATGATAAATCTTTATAAATTTCTGTGTTCTTTATTTTTTACACTTTACTCTTTTTATTACGTTTTATATTATCTTACATTTATTTACGATAATTCTCAGGATTTCCTGTATCCTCGTGGGATTCATTGAACGAGTTTTACCATCAACAGCCTTTTGGATTTCTATACGACTTCGCAAGGATCATTTTCCATCACTCACTATCGTAAGCGCTAATGATTTGCATTTCTCTCGTACAAATATTGCATCAACAAGTACTAAAAAATATATTTACCTATAAAAAAATAAAAAAACTATACACCTACAAACTGATTAGCCAGCACTACTAAAAAGACTTTTTTTTTTTTTTTAACAATCAACTGATAAATTATTTTTTACGTTTTCTTTTCGTGTTAAACCAGAATAAAAACTATACCAAAACACATACGAGTATCTACAAATATCAAAACACCAAGCTAGAGAAAAATATGTGGAAACTATTTTTTATGGCGAATCTTATATTTTCAGAAGAAGAAAATACCAAAAAGATGGCTATAACTTCAAACTTGTTTGTTTATTTAGCCTCAACAATATTCACAAACTTTAATCCTTACAGAATGTGTAATGTGTAAGCTAATTTCTTTGCTTCCTCCGATTGATGATACCATGATTATGTGTTTAACATCTCTAAATGACCTTTTTTTTTTTTTGCTAATATATAATTCTAATCTGACTTTGTGTGTATGTACATACATATATTAATATATGCATATATATGTTATTGACAAAGAAAATGAATCATCACATGAGTTTCATTGCGAGGTCTTCTTCAGTGCAACTTGGCAGGGAAGATGTAGACGGACATTACATTGTGACAACTCATGCAAAATGAAAGATTATGCTATCGTGGAAATTGCATGTGACACCGTTGCACAAAAATTCTTCACGGTGTTAAATTTGAGACTTTTAAAGGATTGTACTTTCAACTTAAAATGTCAACCTATTAAGTATAGTGGTCCAGTATCCTTATATATTTATAATTATTATTGTATTTTTATAATGTATACTCCGGATTCTTTTTACCTTTATCACATCCACACAAGATGGTGCTCTTTTTAGAGTCATTAATCTTATATTAAATGGATCGAGCAGCTCGTTTAAGCTTGTTAGGCTCTGATACCATGTTAAATTTAAGATTTAATTATAAAGAATTAGACTTCTAACTTAAAAAGTCAACATGTTAAGTAAACTATATCCTTATATATCTATAGTTGTTGTTGTGTTTTTACGATATGAAAATCGGGATTCTTTTTACTCTTAACATATGGTACCTAGTTCAATTATTTATATATATATATGTACACACATCGAAACTACGCAATTCTTTGTTATTACTTTTTGAACTAAAAATTAAGGATTCCAACATTAATCCTTAACATTGTATATCACGTTATTATATTAAGCATAGAGCTACGTGTGTTTCTTTTTGGAATTATTTCATTTTTTATCCTTGAATTATATAGGTGCAATTCCGTTATAGTTCTCGAATTTTAAAACGTCCAAAAAACAGTTTTTCAAACTATAATTTCTCCTATTATTGTCCTTGCTATATTCTTAGATAGATTAATATCAATTTCTATATATAAACAAATGACATGATTCTTTATTATTATTTTTTGAATTGAAAGTGATGGATTCAAACTTTAAACTTTAAAATTTACGTGAAGCCTATAGCTATATTTTACATTACAAGATCGGATTTCGAATGATGAAAAGACAAAATCTATTACATTATGTTATTCGTCTTGATCATGCTGATGTTTGTTGATGCATATATACATAAGTTATAGACACGATATTGGAGCGTTGTGAGTTTTATAGCACAACATGGCGTGGAAGGTGCGGATTTACTCCTAGACGTGCAAAGACGCTTGGGGAGGACATTGTGAACGCGGTCAATGTATTTGCTTTAGAAAGCATTGCTATGTTTCTAATCATGCCAAGGTCTATAGAGATCCTTATAGTTGGCTGTCCTAGCTCAACATTCAATCACCCAAGCAACCTCTTTTTTGCTTTCATCATCAAAAGAATAATAATAATAAATAAATAAAAATTTATAAGATTAGATGTGTCCTAGAATAAAAACATTTTATGTAACTTTGATAATTATCTATAATAAAAAGTCATTTTACTATATATTAAAAAAAGTTATTTTACTTATTTAGTCTATTGACTGTCGTTATTTTTGCAACATATTTGTGCTTTATTTTATTTTATCTATTTGTGTAATAGAAATCTATAAATGAAGTCTCTAGTGAGTTACTGAAAATTTATCTTTTATTATAAGCAAACAACAAATGCTCAAAGATTAATAATATATCAAACCTTATATTATGCATGCATGGGAAAATTTTGAGATAATAATCTAAACATAAAATCTGTGCTCTATAAATAAAGCTATTAGACACTTTTGCAAAATTGCAATGTGAATTTTAATTTAGAAATGATTTATCTTGATCATTACAAATATATATTGACATATCTATTAGACCAAGTAGCCCTTGGTGTTATTGTCATAACGAGGTTTTGGTTGTGTCAATCAAACTCAAGCCTTTCCAATAATTAGTTATAATAAGAATGAAATAAGAAAAATGCACAAAAGAATATTATCATACACATAAATCAAAGTAGATGTATTTGCTTTCTCTTATCAATCAAAAAAAAAAAAAAAAAAGCTCTACTACATTTAAAAGAAATAAAATAAGAAAAAAAGAGTGCGCTTGACAGTCTTGATTTAATAAAAATATGAGGTCAATTACCAATTTTATGAATACTTATAAAGATATAAACGGCGTTGAGTATCATTTACAGCGATATTTTTAGTATGTTCATTACTCAACTTTACTTTCTTTTAAAAAAAAAAAAAGTGAAGTTTGCTTACGAATTTTAATTTGTTTTATTTGTATTTACTTAATTATATACACTTTTGTATTGTATGATTTATAAATAAGTTGTAAATGACTTATAGAGTTTAATCGTATCAATTTATGTTAAGAAAAATGTTAAAAATATTAATTCTAATCCTAATTTTTGAATATCAATTTATATAATATTTGAAAAGTTGTTATTTAATCGATAAATATTTAAAACATTATCACGTTAATTGATAATATTTATCAATAAAAATACAATGAATTAGTAGTTAAAAAATTAAAGTTAAAATCAGTGTCTTAATACTATTTTTATGTTAATATGTATTGGGCAAATCAATCTAAATGTGGCTCGTTTATTAAATCGAGTGAATCGTCTTGATACGATTGAAAGCCAAACTCATTTATAACAAATTCAAACCCTTTTAACTTGTATTGTTTTTGTAGGTCCAAATTATTATCATTAATTGTTGTAATTATTGTTCTTATTATTATTATTATTATTATTATCACTATTTTGTGTCGCCTTTTCAATTAATGCCCCTTTCGAAGTCATCGCCGTTTTTAATTGTGTACAAGGTAAATGCCTTTTGTGTCGTTTTGTATGTTTGTCAATGTCGTTTTCGTGATTATTGACGTTTATTGGTGATTCTCTCCCTCTCCCCCTCTCTCTTCTCTCTCTCTCTCTTTTTTTTTTTTTGCCATTTTTGGGGTTATGTCGGTAGCATTTGGTATTGTTTTTAAAATCTTTTATGTTTTCAAATTCTCTGAATTTGAGATCGTTTTGAAAACAATTCTGAGAACGTTTCTGAAACTGTGTTTGGTTTTATTTTCTGAGTGTATGTTTTCAAAAAATAATTCTAAAACTGTGTTTGGTTATATTTTTGAAAACCAACCATTTTATAAGTAGTTTATGAAAATATATTTATATTTAATTTTAAAAAAAATTATTATGAATACCAAAAATTAAAAATTAATAAAAATTTTAATTAAAAAATTAATTAAAAATTAATAATCATAATATTTAAATATTTACTATTTCAATTAAAACATAATTAACCATTATATTTAGTTACAAATACATTACAAAATAATTCTTAATAGTAAAAATAACATTTAACTAAGAAATTACAAATTCTAATTATCATAACAATTAGGATACATATTGTTCCCACATTGCTTGTGTAATTTGGTCTCTAAATTGACTCATACGTTGTCGGTCCCTATTAGTGGAACCAACATCAGAAGATGGTTCAGATTCATGGTAATTTGTATGCTGGTGATTTCCTCGTCGCCTCTCAATATCTTCTACAGGCTCGTCAACGCCATAATCTCTAAACAAATCATCATTTGCATCATACATCTTAATACAATTATGAATAACACAACATGCAATTACTATCTGAGCTTGTTTATGCAAAGGAAAGTTGGACATATTCTTCAAAATACCAAATCGTGCTTTAAGAACACCAAAACACCTTTCTATGCAATTGCGTAATGACGAATGCCTATAATTGAATAGTTTAATAGGTCCAGTTGGTTGTTCATTGTTTCTAAATTCTGATAGATGGTACCTTTGACCCCGGTACGGTGCAAGGAATCCTGACATATTACTATATCCAGAGTCAACAACATAATATTTAGGGAATGGTGGCCTAATAAATCTGTTATCTTGATCTTGTAATGCATGTACTAATACTCTAGAGTCTGCAGCTGAACCTTCCCATCCACTATAAATATAGGTAAATCTCATATCGAAACTGCATGCTGCCATTATATTCTGAATGCAAGTATGTTTTCTTCCCCGTAAACTCTTTGCTCAGCCGCTGGGACAATAGTCATCACATGTGTGCCATCAATAGCTCCAATACAGTCCTTACACAAGTAAAGAACCTAAACTTTATTAAACCCTATTATGAAAGTAAAAACCACCTATTTTAAACATTAAAAATAATGCGAGTTATACCTTAAACCACGACCAATACTTTTCGCTATTTTGAATCTCCGGAGGCACGATGTTTGGGTCTGGTTGGCGGATAAATTCTGGGGCCAATGCACAAATTGCATTAAGAACACTATCGAAATGTCTACTCACTGTTTCTCCAGAATGACAAAATCTATCTTGTATTACTCTATTTCGATCAGAATGACCAATAATCTTCAAGAACATCATCAATCGTTCCTCCACTGATAGTCGACTTTTAGGTAATAATTGACGTTCTTCAAGTAGCCGAGTTAATGCCAAAAAAGGTTCTTTATACATACGAAATATTTTATAGAACACTTCAGGATGCCCTTCCAACATATTTAATACATATTGTCGTCCTGTTAGCTCATCATTATGTCGAGGTTGCTTAGTAGTAGTTGGTATAAGATCTAGTAATAATTGTAATATCTCTTCCTCATCGTCAGATGACTCAAATGACTCAAAAAAAGCCAACTCTTCATTAGTATCTGAACCATTTGATTCCATAATACCTTACACAAGATAATCAAACCAATTCATATCCATTTATCACCAATAATAATAGCACAATGAAACAAATATCTAATATTTAATATAAATCAACAAACCAGTCATTTATATAAGAGTTCAATAAACTAAAATCGTAAAAGCAAACAACATAAAGCAAGCAAACTAAACAAATCAATCACTAGTACAAAGTTTAAAAAATGACTTAAATCACGAAAGTAAACAACATAAAACAATCTAACTCAACAAACCAATCATTAGATAATAGGACAACAAATTGAAACAAACTGAATAAGTTTAAGAAACTGAAACTAATAATTAACTAACGACTACTCCACTAAGCTGAGGATGAAACCACGACGACGCTCGGGTTTGATCTTTACAAATGACCTCCTGAAATCTTTGTCCTTTGATAATGTCTTAATTGCCATCCCGTATGTCTTATCATCTAAGTCTCCCATTTCATCCAACAGCTCAATACAAATTTCAATACTAGTGGGATCTTCAGCCGGCGTCTCTGCCTCACCAGTGTCCCCAAGATGTGCTCGTTTCGCTGCTAGATATTGCTGCAAGTCATTAGTGCGTTGCACTGATGCCTCACTTCGCAAACTCACAGACTTTGCTAACAGCTCCACTGCTGACTCCATTGCAGTTTTTATCTTCTTCTTGGAACGCCCACTGCTGGCCTCAGCATTTCGAATAGGGTTACGGTCTTTCTAGACTTCATGTGAGTCTCCCGTACCTTCTCCTTCAGCTTTCAGATTCACCGAGTCTGGTGGTGCTGCACGTGGCATATTGGCAACTGTTTGCGGACCAATGCCATGACGACCTGTTGCAATAGTCCCACCAAAGATCTCCTTTAGCAGAGAAAAGTTCGCAAGCCCCTTCTTCTGGAACTTTTTAGATGTTGGATTTTGCTACACAACGAAAATAAATTTAGTTATGGCAATGATTAGAAGCTTACGTAGCTAAATTTGAATTCCATTAAATAACAGGTACATTACTTGTAGATAGGAATCCCAAACTTCTTCTGAGACTGTGACTGTGTTTGCTTCAGAATCCCATCCAAATCCAATAGTTTGAATCAAGCTTTCAAACTCTCTAGTGCTACGTCTAAGCCTATTCCACTTGGTTTTAAGTTGTGCAATTGTAAGTCGTTTATTGAATTTGCTATGTATTTCATTTGAAATTTTCATCCAAGTTTTTTTGTCTAAAGTGGATGTTTGAAGTCCTTTTTGTGCCTCTTCATGTAGCAATTCGATAAAAAAAGATTCCAAATTTTCGCCCCATGTGGCATGCTCCTCAATAGTATTATCCTCAGTGACATCCATAGTATAATTTTACTGTCCTTATATCACATATCAAGTGTTGTCAACATTAATAATCAAACAGATTAAAATAACTACTATAGTACACATGTTTATTTTTTTCAAGTACTAGACATAGCAAACTCTAAAAGAGTGGTGCAATGTAAAAATTTCTTTGGTTGTCAAAGCCAATTCTATATTCCTTAAAAAGAATGAAATAAAAAACTAAGCCTAAAGTTTATCATATTGGGATGAAATAAAAAGGATAAATTCTTTAATTTCAGTAAAAATGGTACTAATACAACATAAATCAATGAAATTAACTCATCAAAGCAACAAATATTTTCTTACAATAAAATTTGCCAACTAAATGCATAATAGATAGAGAGAGACAGAGAGAGACGTTTCTGTTGAATTGGATTGCTCAAGTTGCTCGTTTGGCCTTGTTCAATCTATTATTATTACCTACAGTAGTAATGCTTCAGTGATTATAATAAAAATAATTTGTAATGGTTCCCTTGCTTCTATATTTGTAATGGATTATAGTCATTGTAAGGCAATCTCCTATTTAATTCTGATATTCGGTTACATACCAAGCCGTAGCCATCCTTTCTTCAACACTAATCGAAATTCGAGTTTACTCTTTGTTGTTAAGCATTTATAACAAAATCATCCCCTGATTAGCTCATCCACAATGAAACCGAAAGCAATGTTGACAAGCCACATTGCTCTGAACAAACTCAACAAAAAAACGAGAGAGACGTTTAAAACAGATCAACAAACCATGCTCTACATCATTCAAACCAGCTCAAATTCGGGTTTACTCTTTGTTGTTAAGCATTTATAAAAAAATCATCCCCTGATTAGCTCATCCACAATGAAACCGAAAGCAATAAAATCAAGCCACATTGCTCTGAAATCTGATAAAAAAAAACACGAGAGAGACGTTTAAAACAGATCAACAAACCATGCTCTACAGCGTTCAAACCAGCTCAAATTCGGGTTTACTCTTTGTTGTTAAGCATTTATAACAACATCATCCCCTGATTAGCTCATCCACAATGAAACCGAAAGCAATAAAATCAAGCCACATTGCTCTGAACAAACTCAACAAAAACACGACAGAGACGTTTAAAACAGATCGACAAACCATGCTCTACATCGTTCAAACCAGCTCAAATTCGAGTTTACTCTTTGTTCTTAACCAAACAGAAGAAAAGCATCCCCTGATTAGCCCATCGACAATGAAACCGAAAAAAATCTCAAATTCTAGGGTTCCCAAACACTTTCAATTACCACTCCAAATAATTGCACAAAATAGATTCACCACATCAATCGACAGGAGGAGCTTACCTTTCGTGAAGAACACGACCAAAATGAGCGAGTTTTGATGGTGACCGATCGATCGACCGACTGCAACCACCACCGAATGCGAGGCTGAGAGCTCGGGTCGAGGTCGATGAAGGCAACAGTAACGGCGTGAACTCGACTCCAGGGGAGGAGAGACTGCTTGCGCCAACGCCGATGAACGAAAAAGAAAGAGAGAGTGCTGGAGTTGACACTGTGGAGGCGAGACAGGGGGTATCGGGTTTGTGTATTCGGGAGGCTGAGACCGAAAGCGATTCCTCTCGTAATCGAAGAAGAAGAAGAAGAAGAAGAAGAAGAAGCCGCTACTTTTTTCTGTCGACGAATTTGCGTGAGAGACCGCCGACGGTGATGAACGAGAACGACGCTGGAGTCGGGAGAGGTGAGCCCCTGTGCACACACGGTCTGAGTAATCCGAAAACGCTGAAAACGACTAAAGTCTATTTTCAACGTTACATGTAAAATTCGGGATTTAATCCTTTGATCTTAAGAAGCGTTTTCAAAAACGCTGCTAACCAAACAAATTCTCAAAACGTTTTCAAAAACATTTGCTTTGGAATTCGTGCAAACCAATTTGAAAATAAAACCAAACACGCTGGTCGTTTTCTTAAGCGAGTGTCATTTCTCGATCTGAGTAGTTTTAATGTCGTTATCTTCTTTGCGGAGTCCGCTATAACGCCGTTTTCTTAAAATTTACTGTCGTTTTCTTTCTGATTGATACTGAAGTTTTTATGTCGTTTGTCATTCAAATCAGTACTGCAGTTTTTATGTCGTTTTCTTATTAGTGGGACACACAATTCTCCAGAACCAATAAGATATCCTCTCTCTCTCTCTCTCTCTCTCACTCTTTCTCTCTCTAAATTGGCCGCTCGTTTCCTCAGGCGCGAGGGGGGTTTATCTAGGGTTTCCGACTGTTGTCACTGTGTAGACCTTGCACCACCAAAGCGATGGCGAAGCCAAGTCGAGGCCGTCGCTCGCCGTCCGGCTCCATCTCCGGCTCCTCCTCTCGCTCTCGCTCCCCCTCCCGCTCCTACTCCGGCTCCGACTCCCGCTCCAGCTCGCGCTCGCGGTCTCTCTCTCGCTCCCGATCTCGCTCCAGGTCCTTCACCTCTAGCTCCTCTCCCTCTCGCAGCGCCAGCTCTCGGAGCCGAAGCCCCCCTCCCTCTCGGAAGAGGTTTCTTCTTCCTTCTCCGTTTTAGGGTTTTCTCAAGGGTTCTTTTTCAGATTTTCTCTTTTTGATTATGGAAAAGATTGAAATTTTTTGCAATGGAGATTACTGGTTTAATTTGATTTTGGCTGATTTCTTGAATTGGCTTATTACTTTCTTTGATGTATTATTTCTGTGTTGTTTTCGCCCATAAAAGTGGAATTTTCAGTTCAATTGTAGAATTTTGGGAAACAAATTGGCGAATTACGCTACTAATTACGCGAAAATACTGTTGATTTTGTGTAACTTGTGCAAAATTTGATGGAATATTAATCTTTATCTTTATTTGTTGTAAATTAGAGAAAAAGTAATGTTATTTTCTATGAACTTTATGCAATTAGGTGTAAAGATACAACCTTTGACAAGTTTTAATTTGTTCTTTGGATGTAATTCTGGCTTGTACATCTCGATATCTTCATGACCTAACGTGATTCTAATTATGCGGTTCGCATTTCTATTGCAGTCCTGGTGAAACAGCTAGGCGTGGTCGTTCCCCGCCACCACAACCGAAAAGGGCTTCTCCACCCCCAAGGTAAAAGATATATCTGCTAGTAAGAACTTCACCCGGTGGATTCTCTCTCTAGAACAACATATTTATATAGCTGCATAGACTTTTTCGGTGTAGCATTCTAACGCTGGCATTGAATTTCAGGAAAGCTTCTCCTATTCATGAGTCACTTGTTCTTCACATTGACGCTCTCACCAGGAATGTGCACGAAGGCCATCTGCGAGAAATTTTCAGTAAGCTTTGTGTTTATTGATTGGTGTTAAATATGAATGTGCAATGAACTGATCTACCTAGTAACAGTTTAAGCTTTTGGTCTTTCCGTAACCATAATTATTTTTAATATATTATTTTAAATCACATAATGCAACAGAGAGATTCTTTATTTATTTGCATAATTTTTGCTTTTCCTTCCTTTGGACAACATCTGGTCTTCCTCTACTTCCAACTTGGTACTTTTTTCTGCCCTTTTTCCTTTTTGGATAAATGCATGTCATCTGGTGGAGAACCGAACAACGAAACCTTTACATTCTTATTGTACGGTTGGTTAATTTTTTGCTGTAAAATGAACAGTACAAGAATTAGTTAGAATCTGGAAGCTAATATATGATTCATATTGATGTTTAACCACGGTTTTCTTGCAGTGCAGTTATGGTCTATCTGTACTGTGTTTCATTTTATTTTATCTGACCACCTTTCCCTTTGACTTTGTAGGTAACTTTGGTGAGGTTGTCAATGTGGAGCTTGCCATGGATCGAACCGTGAGTTTGGACTAATTGCTATATTCTTACATGGTTTAGTGATTCTCCTTACGGTATGCCGTTATATAAATCTAATTTACATGGTACTGCAGGTTAATCTTCCGAAAGGATATGGATATGTTGAGTTCAAGACAAGAGCGGATGCAGAAAAGGCTCAATTGCATATGGATGGCGTAAGTTTTCCTGCAATGTGTAAATATGATCTTTTGTGCAATCATAGCATGCCAAGAAAATGATCGTTTTCTATTACCCTTATTGCAGGCTCAAATTGATGGGAATGTAGTTCGAGCAAGGTTCACATTACCTCAACGACAGAAGGTTTCACCACCACCTAAGGCTGCTGCCACTGCTCCAAAGAGAGATGCACCCAAGGTTGATAATCTCAGTGCGGACAAGGATGGACCCAAACGACCAAGAGAGCGTATGCTTTAGATGAGATATATATATATATGTTTATGGCGTACGTATGTATACTTGTTTTGTTAATCATACTAAATGTAATCTTTACCTTTGATTTCAGCTTCCCCTCGTCGAAAACCGCCACCCTCACCACGAAGGAGATCCCCTCTTGCTCGCAGAGGTGGGTCACCAAGACGACTGCCTGATTCTCCTCCACGCCGCCGTCTTGATTCTCCTCCTCGTCGTCGTGGTGATACACCACCTAGAAGAAGGGCCTTATCTCCCGGAAGAGGTCGTTCTCCATCCCCTCCGCCAAGGCGGAGGTCGCCTCCTCCTAGGTATGCACATCCTCGATTACATGTTTTTGTGTTTTAAGACTTGAGTGACTTATATTTCAGCACTTACGAATTATTATTATTTTTGCAGGGGGTCCCCACCTAGAAGAATTCGTGGCAGTCCTGTTCGTAGGCGCTCTCCCCTTCCTCCACGGCGGCGGTAACTATGTTAATTATGTGATTTAAACTTAGTTACAGATTAGTTGTACTTTTTATACTAGTCTTGTAGTTTCATCTCATTAGTATACTTGCTTTTGCTCAGTTCCCCTCCAAGACGGATCCGTAGTCCTCCTAGGAGGTCTCCTCTCCGTCGACGTAGCCGCTCTCCAATTCGTAGGCCTGGTAGGTCACGCACAAGATCAATTTCACCAAGAAGGTAATGTTTAGATATCCAAGTGCTCATTGAATTCTGTCTATAGTTGTTATCTCATAACTCAACGTGGCTGTTATCATTTTGTGTCTTACAGAGGTCGAGGACCAGTTGGAAGGCGTGGGAGGTCGTCATCTTCTGAATCACCTAGTCCTCGAAAGGTTTGTCGTTATTTACTTATTTTATGAGGGAACTTTGTTTGCTTGGAAGCTTTTAACTTGGTAGTTGTTTTTGATTAAACAGGTTACCCGGAGAATATCCCGTAGTCCAAGAAGGTAATATCTTTATCATCATTTTATTTCTTTTGTATTCTGTTGTAAAATATTAGGACACCTATCAAATGTGGTGCATTGTCCCTCTTGCCAATTGTATAGCGAAGTGTTCTCATGATACTTTATATACAATGGTTATGTGATATTTATTTTCTATGGTTTTTGATCATATCATTGATCATGTTCATCATCGATGCTTGAGAGTTTAGTTTGTCTCACGAGTAAAAACGCTACATGATTCAGGCCATTGAAAGGAAGAAGCAGTAGCAACAGCTCTAGCAGCAGTTCACCACCAAGGAGACCATAGGAACAGACTTGTCCTTATTCCCACCATCCTGCTTACTCAGTGCTATCAGCAATGAATGGTGTAATGTGAACATTACTCTTGAAAGGCTGCATATTCTCAGTTGATATTCTAATTTAGTTGTTTCTGTATTAAAAACTCACATTATATTCAGCTTAGAGTCTTTTGTTGCTTCATCCGTTTACCTGAAGCCATTTTCCTTGGTCGCTATCATATTGTTCAGAACTCGATTCGGAGTAGAAATGCGTTTTAGCCTGTTGATTGAGTTGTAGCTAATGTTGATATCATGCAAGGATTGTGCATAGACATGAGTTTATATGGTTGAGGCTGGTATCTCAAACTTACCCCGTTGGAATTCTTAATCTCAAATCCTACTTATATGATGTTTTGAAGCAGCCATTTGTGGCTTTTCCACCGTTCTCCTACCTTTCGATCCACAAAATACGAAGTGTTTTGCATAGGAAAAAGTAAAACAAAATACTAATGTGTCGTTTGATAAATGTATTGCGTTTTGTTTGCATTTGAATACAATTCATTTTTTTGAGTATTGTATTTAGTTGAAAAACATTTGTTTTGTATTTGAATAAAATGTGTGTTTAGATTCAAAGTAATTTAGAGTTGAAAAGTTGATGCGAGTAGTAAAACTAGTAATAAAAAGTTAGAGTTGAAAAGTTGATGGGATTGTTTTAAAAAACTTTTAAATTGTAATTATTTTCGTAACACTATTAAAAATGATTGTATTTGAATGTAAAATTTTGTGTTTGGTGTAAAATTACATTGTTAACGACATTAAAAAAGTCTGCCAAACATCTCCTAAGTGTAAGATATGTCTTGAACCTAGGGACATCAAATGTAACAACAATCGAGTATGAAGGATTTAAGATGAACGAAAGTGCATTTTTTTTTAATAATATGATGCTATCCTGTTGGGAAGGACATGGTCTTATTCCTGTAGCTGCAAGCCCAATGCTTTTGAAAAAATATATTGATCAGGTAGGAACCTTGATCAGAATAATAAATCTCAAACAAATACAATAAGGAAAACTAGAGAAGAAAAGAAAAGCATGTTAACCGTCGCATGGATCTTTGGTTGATCACCTGCGACAGTGTACACAAACGCAGAGATGGACTTTCGACTAAAAACCAAAAATTAATAATGAAAAATAAGAAGGGAGAGATTACGCAATATAAAATGGTTTGAAGAAATGGAATTGAAATATGAAATATTTATTAACAATTATTTTAAGAATATATTCTATTGATTTTCACGTTTTGTACTACAAAAATGCATCGTAAATGTGACAATTATGTGAATTTTGCTACTTATTAATTCAAATTTTTGCTATGCTTCAACAATGTCAACCTCAAAAAAAAAAAAAAAAATAGGAGAGAGAGAGAAATCAAAGATGGGGTTATTACATAGATGTCCAAATTATAGGTGTTGAGTTATAAAATGTCTATTTTTTCATTTATTTACATGAGTGTCTAAAATAGTATTTTTAATACAACGTTAGCTTTTATAAAGTATTGAGAATTAATATAAAGAAATTATAAAAAAGGAAACAAAAAATAAAACTAAAAAATGTTTGAATAAATAAGTTAAGATTAATTTCATGACAATCAAAATCAGATTTTATATAAAATAAAAATTTTGATTTTTATTAAAAAAAAATTTAATGGTCTAAATTATCATAAATTTTTATTTCATTATGAACAATACAGCCCGTTGCAATCTTTTATCTTTTTTTAGGTTCTTTAAGGTTATATCAACTGTTATTTTGATTGTTAAAATATATTTGCCTTGAAATTTATCGATTCATAATGATAATTTAATATGAAAAAATAAATACAAATTATGAATAAAATATATTTGGGTTTTTTAAAAAGTAATACACATTTATTAGAAAAAAAAATCATCATTGATGTCAAAAAAAAAAAGGAAAAAAAATGAATAAAAGAGAAATTATAAATCTGTCTACAAAAACAAATATCTATTCAGAATACTTTTTATCATCCCTTCCTCAAGGATGGACTAGATCCTAACTTCCAACAAAAGCCCAGGCCCAAGAATTTGTGCCTCCCAAACCCAAGTAGAAGAAAATATAAACCTGTCTATCCTGAAAAATATCCGTCTAACCAGTTGAGTACTGTTAACAATGGCTTTGCCCCTTACCTCGTACGCCGGCGACCTCCGACATATGTATTGTGTCGAGCTGCCGAGGTTGTCTCAAGCTCAAACCAAGCTTTCTCTTTTCCGGTTGTCCCATTTCAAGTGCTTTTGGCAAACTCCTCAAATCAAGGCCCTGACTTGGACTTGTTTCAGTTCCACCAGATTTTCCACTTCCATTTCGGCTACCGGAAAAGATGCCGAAGAAAGTTTCCTTCAGGTACGAACATCCTCAAACACATGCCACTCTAGTTTTGTCTTTTGGGTTCAATTTATTTGTGTGTTTTTCTTAACAGAAATTCCTAAAGTCATGTGGTATTTGCAGCCTTCAATGTTGGTTGGTCAGTCTGAATAAATGACGTGCTATAAAAAACATATATATATATATATATGTTTTTCTTTGTTGGTGCAGAATGTAAGTGAAGATACAGACGAAATGTTTGATAAATTGTTCGATAGATATGGAAAGGTGGTATATAGAAGAAATGACAAGAAGTCAGCTAGTGCTGAGGTTGATGATGACGCTGAAAGTTTATCCTGTAAGCTTTTATATAAAATTAGTTTGATGATTCAGTTAATGTAATTTTAGTACTATGTTGTTTTTCTGTAACTAGTTATTTTTGTATTGTTTTTGGCTCTCAACTGTGTGAAACCATATGTTGAGCAATTGAATAATGTGGTTTTGCTATATGTGATATTATATGTTGCAGTTGCGGTGGCTTTGGCCAAGGTTGCAAGTGAGGTGAAAGCTGGAGATATAAAGGTACTTTTTGTGAAGCCTCTTGTGTACTGGACTCGGTTTTTCATTATCGCCACGGCATTTTCTCGCCCTCAAATTGATGCAATCGGGTATGGCTATATCCTATAGGACATCAGATGAAGCTGGTTGTATGATTTGTATTTACTACTGTAGGTTTTGAGTCTTAACTATGTATACTAGTAGCGATCTTGAATGTAATTCTTTGGTCATTGTAGGTCCAAGGTAAGAGATATGGCTGAGAAGAAGTATGGGAAAGTGCCTTCTGGTGACGCAAAACCGAATTCGTGGACCTTGTTAGACTTTGGTAAGCATCTTCTGTCACACTTCGTTTGGGGGGAGAATTTTACCCTTCCTGTTGCCCTGAAAAATTTTGAAAACTGTATCTCTATACATATATATTTGTGTATGTATGTATGTATATCTGTCTGCCGTAGAAAGTAGCTAACATTCATGGTTGGGTGGGTTTATAAAACTAGTCTTGTTATTTGTCTTTTGTTAGAGCTTGATTAGCGCATCATATGCATTAGAGAAGCTTTTCTTTTTAGTGTTGTGAACCTGTCTCCATTGAATTAGTGGTCCAAGTTCTGATATGGAAAATTTGATGAATTTTTCCCCTGATGGGAATCAAGCTAAATTGGCATTTTTGCTGTATTTGTTATGGTAGGACAGCATGGTTTACTTTTCTCCTTGATTTCCAGGTGACGTAGTCGTCCACATATTTCTTCCCGAACAGCGAGCTTTCTACAACTTGGAAGAATTCTATGGCAACGCTACTCTCATTGAGTTGCCCTTTGAAAACCAACCACCACCGTTTCGAGGCTGAGAACGACTTCTAGTTTGCCTAACGAAGCGAAGAAACGGATGCTGATGGATATAGCCATTTTGATGGCATGTGAGGCATCTATGCTTTGCAAACTTTGGTTCTGTGATGGCCCTTAGGCAGAGGCTATTGCTTGCTCTCGAGAATCAGTCAGTGATCAAGCGGTATCAGTACGGTTTTCTGATAATTTCTCTGCTCAGCTGAAGCGCTTTCTTGGAAAATTTTTTTTTTTTTTTAAGTCACAGCTGAGGTACAAGCATGTTGTATTTTATGGTTGCCCCCCATTGACCGGGGACTATAGTCTTTACAGATGTAATAGCTTTGGACTCCTTTTTTCTTCCCTTTCTTTTGTAAATTAAGTTTTGCACTCCTCAATTAAGCTGCATTTCATCTACACTTGCTCAGTTCATGTTCATGCCCAACCTTGACAAGTTCAGCATAGAGATTAAAAAATCACTACCATGAGAGTTATATTTTGAACCGTTACATTTGTATTAGATTTTGTCAGTTTTCCATTCTAATGTGATTTCAAACCGTTCATACATTATTGGCAAAATATCTCGACAGTAGAAAGCTCCTTTTCTTAGATAAAACTGACGATTGAGCTTTTTAAACAAGCACCGTCAAGATAACTGATTCAAGTGTAAAAAGGGGGAGACACTCATCAAACTTTTCTATGTACATGCCTAAAACTGGACAATGAACAATATGCTCCATGTTATGATCACTACTTCTAGTAACAATTACACGCTATTGAGTTGCAATTATTTCTGTAGCCCTATATATGGAACCTCACTAGAGAAGGCTTTATCGCAGTTGTCATCAACGGATAGTTACTGCAAATTTCATGTTGTCAAAAACTGCCAATGCTGGCCATATTGGAAACTAGGGAGACCGATTCCTGCACAGAAGAATACAAATGAAAATGTGGTCAGTAGAAATGATGAAAAAAGTAACACAAGCAGTTGATGCCCAAGTATGCGTGGAAATGAAGATATGGGTTCGAAGTAGAAAATTACAGTTCGATGGTCGTTGACTGGCCTGTCCTGGTTCAGTCAGACTTAATTCCATATCGTGATGAGTTGCTGTCCAACCAGGTTCATATGCTTCAAGAAAACCAATCTTTGCCTTATTTGGTAGATCATGGGGATGAACAAATGGCACTCCAGGCGGCCACCCTATGTCCATCCTTGTACTGGCACATGGGCTATCAAGCGATAGAATGTGATTCTCACACTCCTTCAGGTTGCAGAACCTCAGCTTGAGGCCCTTCTTGTCTGCAATGTCCTGAACCCTTTCCTTTAGCACTCTCTGGGCCTCGAGGCGCAGCCTTTTCGAGGGTGGCAGAGGTTTCGTTCTCAAATCATTCTTTCTCCTCTTTATCAAAGGCTTCGTGGATGATCCTGTACCAGCATTTCATCGATCCAAGGACCTGCTGTTAAAAGCATCTCACCGAAAGCTACACAAATACATTCATTAATAGTCGAAAAAAAAATTAGAAAATACCATCTTGGGTTGCATTGAAGTTGAAATTCTGGACATTGTTTTGCCTGTTAAAGAGTTGATCAATTGGGTGAGATCTCTGCATAAAATCGTCAACTGGAACTGGAAGCTGGAACTGAGCTTCCACCCCATGACCAGCAGCTCTCATCTCCGAACAACTGAGACTGGTCATAGATTTAGGCATGAGCTTGAAAGCTAAAGAACACCGCCCAAACAAGTTACTCTGGAGATTACTTCTGTGCAGTGCAGGGTTGACGTATCCGGCAGTTGCCTGATAAAGTGCAAGTCCCGGGTAAACAATGGCCTCCTGAGGACCAAGATCTCCATCCACCAGAACCCAACGACCTTGAAAATCCTTTATGTGTAAACCAGCCTTATCTGACTTCACCAGAGATATCAAGCTTTTGTCCACCTGATGCTCATGGTCAGAAAAGATTACCAGCTGCGCCTCCTCTTGGGTTGCAAAATTGTGGTGTTGTGCCCCTTGAAACGATGATCTCGCATGACAGCAAACGGACAGCACTGAAGATGATATTTCCCGTGTTCTCAGGGGAACATTATCAAGTATTTCAGAAAAGGGTGAGCTACGTAAGTTTAAATAAAAGCTTATTGCATCTAGTATATCTCGAGCTGCCTTTCCAAGCAGGGAAAATATATCCGGCAGGCCTGCTGGAGGAAATTCCATTGTGTCGTTTGCTTCTGAAGGAGTTAGTCCAGGTCTGTAATCATAGGTTTCTTGCCAGAGTTGAGGATCCGCATGGTAACCAGATGTCTTGCACCACTCCCGGGGGTCATTGTTATGAATCATATCAGAAGATGGGTAGGATGCTTTTTGTTGGAAGTAGAGGCGAGCGGAATCTAAAGCAGCTCTTAATAGAGCTCCATCACTCGTTGGAAACTGAATAATGGCAGCAGAATACTGAGCTAACGACTGTGTTAAAGTAGAAACCGAGAGCTTGTAAGAATCAGATGGAAGGCCTTCAGCAGGTGCTAGATCAGTTAGCTTTACACGACCTAAAGATGGCAGGCCACTACCTGCCATGAAATCCTTCCAAGGTCCTAGTAAGTACCCAACTTTAAACTGACAGAATTTGCTCGCCTGCTCCACTGCATAGGTTAAAAGGGCAAGTATTTTCATTCATTTCCAACTAAATACTTAGTAACCAACATCCGAATTCAAATATATACATATACATAAATATATGTGAGAGTTTTTGTGCGTGTGGGCATTGAGCACCTAATGCTATAAGAATCTAACATAAAGAACAGGAAAACTACTTAAAAGAAGGGCCACAAGAAGGTGGAAAAATGAGTTTGCCAAATGTTCATATAAATTTAGTTCCAACCGAACAAGAATAACCGTGTAAGTAGTGTGAATTCGACAAACTACCCAGCTAAAGAATATCGGAATGCTGAAAATTTAATTCTTAAACAAGGACCTAAAATGCAGGCAAAATACTTCGCTTTGCTAAAATGGCAAACACCCATTAACGTAATCAACTTAACACAAGTTTCCACATTTCAACAACACTCACTTCATTGATCTTGAACAGCTTAACACATATCCCACATAACAAAATACAATTTCTACGCACAATTTTTCTTTTCTTTTAAGAAATGTGATAAAGTTTGTTCCTTTTGTCCAAAAATCTCTTCTTTTTCTTCAAGTATTGTCCTTAAGACACTTTTCCCGATTAAACATTAATCTAATTTTCAATAAACAAACAAGAAATTAAGCTAAAACAAAAAAAAAAAAAAAATTGGTGTGTGTTGAATTGAATATGCAAAATGTGCAAGAACCTGATAATTCGCGTAAGATGTCGGAGCTTGGAAACGAAGACCGACCTGCCCAAGGGATTGGGAATTCTTTTATAAGTTTAATCACGATTTTAATATTTATTTTTCTAAAAGTTGCTACCAACCAAAGCCAAAAAAAAAAAAAAAATCCCTTCTTCTGAGAAAGTTTTGCCTGATTCAATCATAAGGTGTTGCTGGTGAAAAAAGAAGAAACAAGAAGAAAATTTTTCTGAAGAGATCAAACAAACCTGAGAGAAGAGCAGAAGGTTAAGCAAGGAAACGGCGCTGAGAATGGGAGAGAAGAAACAAAGAAAAGTAAAACAAAACCAAACAAAAAAACAAAAAAGCACCGCACGTTGTTTACTCACCCACGGAGCCACATATACAGGAGTGACGTGAAAATAAAATTTAAAAATTTTGTTCATACAAGTTTTTTTTTTTTTTTTCCTCTCTCTCTCTCTCTCTGTCTCTCTCTCTCTCTCTTTGTTGTTGAGAATTTACGACAGATTTCTGAAACGACAATAATTTAACAAAGATGTAAAAAATACACATGGTTAAACTGAAGCAATCATACCAGGTTACTGCTGGTAATCCACGGTCTATTTTTGTGCTTTTTTTAGTCTATCGTGATACCAACGGTAACTTTTAGTGACTGGTTTAAAATAAAATTTTTATATTAGAGTTATTTTACTTTTTAAAAAATAATTAAGAATTTTTGTTAGTTTTTCAAAAAATATAAAAATGAAATCGAAAAGTTTGGTTTAGCAAACATAGACGGTAATCTATAGTGTTACCGATAATTTCATTTTGTTTGTATCCTACTAGAGTAGCTTCAGTCTACATTTATTTATGGTGTGTTTGGTACATACTTTAACTCTATTACAAAAATATTTCATTTAAATACCAATCACATCATATTTTAAATCCAATACAATCACTATTCATTATTTCACTTTTTTTTATTATTTTTATTAATTACATCATATATTCTTTTTTTCTCTCTTTTTTTTCCTCTTTACTTTTACCAATCACATCGCATATTTATTATTAAAATACAATTCAAATACTTTTCACCCAAACACATATTGTATTCGAATGCAATGCTAATACTTTTCCTCTAAACACAAATTACATTCAATGCATTGCATTCAAACGCAATACAAATACAATGCGTTTACCAAACAGAGTATTAGAGTATGTTTGGTAGGTAAGAGACAAAAGTGGAAGGAAAAAGTGATACACCACTTAAGTGAGGGGGATGAGAAAGGAGGGAGAGATCTTTTACTTTATGATGTTTGATATGACAAGAAGGAAATAAAACAAAAATCATTTCTTTTGTTTGGTATAAAAATAAAAAGAGAAGTAAATAATAGATTTTATTTACATAATAACAACTTTATCTTTTATTGATTTACTTGTTATTTTTGTATTATTTATTCAACTAAGAAAAGAATATTAGTTATTAACGAGGATACTAAAGAAAATTGATTCTTTTCGAAAATCTCTCCAATTTGAATAAATTAAAATTGTGATTTTTTGAAATATTGACAATCCATTTTCTAGTCCCTTTCTTTCTTATTTCCCTCCTATCAAATTATGATAATCTTTCCATATATCCTTCTACCACTTTTCTTCTTTTTACTTTTCTCTACTACTAAACATAGCCTTAGATCTCAATGAGCTCGATAGCTTTTTTTTTTTTTTTTTTTAATTATGGGTGCAGATTCAAAAACTATATATCTTTTGGTACATTGAAAGGTGAAAAAACTATAAGATTATAATTGCAGTCATGACTATAATGTTGCTTTTTTCTTTGTAATTGTATGGTAAGAGAACTAATACACATGATGTCTTTTTTCGTTTTTCTTTTTAATGAATACATATGGTTTAAATATTAATTCAAGCTTTTATAAGAAAAAATATTATAAAAAAACTTTTTAAATAATATTCAAAAAGTGTCTTCGTACGGAATGCCAAGTGTAGCATAAGTGAACACTGAAATGCTTAGCCAAATGGAAGTATCCTTTATACCTTTTTTTTTTAAATTAGCGTCACTGAAGTGTTTAGCCAAATTCTCTTAACTAGAATTCCAACGCACTCTTTTAGATTCTAATGGTTCTAAAGCCTTCAATATTCCTTAACTAAGAAGTTGGAAGATATCATAATATCCAGAGCCAGTATATACATCATAAAGGCGGTTTTCAAAGGAATACATTACAAACACGGTATTGAGACAAAACAGATCCAAACTAATTAATTACGCTAAATTTTCAATAACAATTCCACTTTAAAATATCTTCCTCAAAAGTGACACTAACCCCACTTGAGGACGTCTCTTATTTAATTAGGCCTAACAGAAACATTAACATAATTAGGGCTATATTGTAACTAATAATAAAAGCCAGTACTAGATCAATATATATATATATGTATATGTATATGTATATGTATATATGTATGTATATAAGTATACATGTAAGGTCCTGATCTCTTGTCTCTCAGCAACAACAAACGTCTAAGACCCAGCAGCAGCACAAGGCGGCAACACTGCACAAGGAGAGTCAACTTTTGTAAAACATACAAAATTAATTGGCATCTGCAAGGGCTTTGAAGTTAAATTTTTTTTTTTAATTGTCCTGAGTTTGTAATAAATTGAATACTCCACTAGTTAGATTCTTCGAGGATTTTTAAGGTTTAGATAGATTTTTTTCGTTATTAAGAAAAACAAAATTATTGGCAGATAAAATAACTCAATCAAACGTTTGAGTGAATTGTAAGACACTGAATATTTAACTCCGATATACATAGATCATTCATAGGGAAATAAGAAGTAAGAAAATAGGGTGATATGAGAATTGACTTACCAGCCTTTCCAAAAGCCTTCACCCTTAGAATTGGTTTGAATGGGAACAGCATGACTAGTTTGGTGAGGAAACCCTGTAGGACCATAATCAGAATTGGTAGGATAACCAGCTGGTGGTGGTGCTGCAACATAAGGGACTTGGTAGTTATTGTTGTGTCCCTGATCATATTGAGTTACCACTGGCTGTGGTGGCGCCACCGGCGGATAGGACTCGTGAGGCGGCGGCGGCGACGGATTATATTCCTTTGCCGGCGCTGGATACGCCACTGCATACATAAACCCCAAATATAATTAGCAAAAAAATAAATAAACCGTTGATACTTTGGTAAATTATCAAGTAAACATCCCAAAGTTCATTAAGAAGTAATATTTCTTAAAACTTTTTCATCTTATTATACGCCAATTACCAGGAACTTGTTGTTGACTCATGAAGAGGGGCTATGGATATGGAAGGAGGTTAAAAAAAGAAGAAGAAGAAGAAAAAGAAGAAGAAAGGTTAACTTGTATAGCGACTTAAAGAAATATTAATGGCTGATACAAGTCTAAAGTCTGTGAAGAGACAAAAAAGTCGAGGAAGGGATATTTTTGCTGGACTCTATTTTATATATATATATATAGAGAGAGAGAGAGAGAGAGAGGCATGTGTATTGAGAGTAACGATCGGGGGGTCGGCTTCATTCCACGCGTTAGTTTCAAGGAAGAAATTAAACTGGGCTAAAAGAACCAGTAACCAAACCATTAAAACATAAACTAAAACGAGGTGTTGGGTAAAATAGCCACAAATTAATGTCTTGTATATGAAACAAAACAGAACAAAACAAAACAAAAAATAGTTGATGATCTGTTCAATGTGTATCAAAAGAAGAAATAAATTGAATATGGACAAGTAGGCTTTAGAGTTGGGATTTTCATTCTGTAAAAACCTTTTTCACATTAATCATTCCAAGGATTTAAATTCCAACTTCAGAAAAATTTTTAAGATATCTCGGTGCACTCTCTTCCTAATTTAAATTTAAATTTTATTATATCATCTAAATTTAAGAATCTAGCTAATTAGGAAAATATACAAAAATAAAAAACTTTCACGCAATCAAACGATATATTAAATTTTGATTATACTGCTGATTGCATAAGAAAATGGGACATCTGACTACTAAGTTGTCATGTGTATGCCATAGTAAAAGTTTTTCTGGTCAGTTAATGCCTGGTTTATAGATCAATTTCCGATTTATAGCCAAATATCCCATTTAATTTATTTTATATTTCCGATTCATATATATGAAACCCATTTCATTTTAAATTTCCGATTTATAACCAACATACTTTAAAACAAGTTTAAGTTATCTTAAATTAGTCATTTTATCCATCTGATTATTAAACTCATAATCGAAAAATACCGAATTCATTTCTTAGTAGTCATGTACTAACATCCCTTAAATTGTACATGCTCTTCATATGCTCTTCCCTTTTTAGAAAATTTCAACAGTTCGATAAACGAAATTATTAATTCAAAACAACTTTATAGATTAAAGGTTCGTTTTTAAACATTTTAAAAATCAAAGAATTTCTAGAGAGTAAAAATAATAAAACATTTTCTGAAACGATCTCTCTCAAAGTCAATATACGGATAGGTCTTAGTGGAAATTCTGAACCTTAATTTCCAGTGCGTAGTGACCACGATATATATGAATTGACATTATAAATTCACAAAAAAACAAAAAAAAAAAAAAGAATTGACGTTATCAAAATCGTTTTCTTTTCCTTAATTAATGGGTTAAGAATTGGACAAGCAATTGGGCTAGTGCATGTGTACTGGTGTGTTCTTGTTACTTCGTTACACTAGCAACTACGTGCTTTCCTGCTAATGGAGGCATGCATGGCACAAACAAAACATACAGTCACGATGTTAGAATTTTTCTCTTCTCGTGTGTGTATATATACATGTACATGCAGGAGCGGTGCCACCAATAATATGGGAACGAAGTTCCACGGTGAATTTTCTTTATATATATGTTACTTTAAAAAATTTTATATTCTCACCTTTTATCTCATTAAAAATTGATTATCCATGTATAAGTCTCCTTAAAATTATATATCATCGTTACAGATATTATATCATAGCTTTCTGTTTCTTTGGTGAATTAATTAATCATTATTAATTAAATATATCACCACTACCAATTTAATCGTAGACAATAGAAACAGTGATTGAATGTCCATAAAAAACGCACCATGGACAAAGAACATTTTCAACAATTGTTTCTTGTTGAGGCTTTTGACGATTGTTTCATGCATATTAAACGACAATTTTAGAAAACAGACATCTAATATCAAAAAATTCAAAAGAAAAAATATTTATAGAGACAGGCTTTTCCTGCTTATTTTTCTTCTTAGAAATTCTCTCTCCCTTTTATATAGTTTCAAGCTTCCAAACTCAAAAACTTTTTCTCTAAAGTCAGCTTCCTCTATCTCTCTAAATTACTCCCTCTCTTCCTCACTCCTACTCCTTCAACGCACTATTGCGTTTGCTGCCTCAACCACGACCACCGGAATTCAAGTTCTTTTACAATCCTTTAATATTTTTTCTTTGTATTTAAGTACTTTGTGTTAGTGAGAAAATTTATTTTTTGATTTTGGATTTGAAATATTTGTTTTAGTTTTATATTAATTAAGAATGATGCTTATGAAGAGGAAGATTTGTAATATAACTTTTTTGAAATTGTTACGGGTGTTATTTGATGAAATGTGTTTGTTTTCTAAATTGTCAACGTATTTGAAGAAATGGTTATTTGAGCAAAAAAAATCTTAACAATGTGTATGAAGGGGAAGATTTGTAATGTAATTTTTTTGAAATTGTTATTTGTGTTATTTAATTAACTATGTTTGTTTCTCTAAATTGTGAACTTTGAAGAAATTGTTATTTGAGCAAAAAAAAAAAATTTTCAGCAAAATTTTTTTAAGATTTTTTGACAATTCTTTTCGCTGGACATTTGACGATTGTTTCTGTAAAAATAGTCGTTAAGCGTGCTGCACCACGGTCCAAAAGGTATGGCACCCTAATCTCTAGCTATCTTTTTTTTTTTTTTTTTAAGTTTGGAATAAGAGGGTTCGAACTCTACACCTCATTATAGAATTAATTGTAAAATTATCACTAAATTTATCTACAACTACTTTTGATGACTATTTTAACACACGACAACTTTGAATTTAATTATACTGTTATTAACCGTTGTCAAATTCCTTTTCTGTGCCAGTGTACGTATATGCAAAGTAATCGTTTTCTGCTTGTGATCTATAAGAACAAGGCTGGACTAGCAAATTATTATAATTACTACAAACTGTGTATGGTCTTCACAGTGAGACGTACGTGGTTTAGTTTTGCATGTACCAACCTAACCGCCAAGCTCACCAATCTAATCAGTCGTTGGCAAATTTTCAAGCTAGTTTCCTTTTAATAATAATAATAATAATAATAATAATAATAATAATAACAAAATGAACTATCTGCCTTTGATCCATATAAACTACCACAACAGGTTACCTTTTACCTTTTGGTTCAATTTTATCAATTTTTTTAGTGGAGAGGGTTCATTGATTAATGTTTAGTTTCTATAAATTAACTTAATTTCAAATTATTTTGTTCAGTTATAGTTCTATAAGCGTATTCGAAAAGCCATTATCTCTATTGATTAGAAATTTGACACAAACTGTTTAATAGAAGAGACTAAAAATATATTCCTCTTTTGAAAGTTTCTTAGGATAGTTAAATTAGGTACAAATCCAATTATACAGCTAGAATATCCTGAAAATCAGGCCTTTTGTCGAGAACAAACCTAGGTGATTTAGACGAATACCACATTTGAAAAGTTGGAATTCAAACGTACAAATTTCTTAGAAATTTTAAGCGTAATTTGTGATACAAATGAATTAATTGGTCGAATTCAAAAGTAGCACGCAATGGCAATCTTATTAGCACGCATATATACGAATTCAAACTCATCACATCTACACAATTGCAGCCTCACTTTCTTCAAATTACAATGCAGATTCAAAATAAGACTTCTTCAACAGTCATTAATTAATACACAAACTTCCTCAATTGGGCGATTTTTACCCAAGACTAGCACATACGGAAATAAATTAGAGCAGATTTTAACAAGGAAATAAAGCCACTAGCATATCCAGGGCAAACATTATAACCCTCATTCTTGTGCTTTTGAGTTAGAAACCCCAGCAAAACAGCATGTTCAAATGCCAGCAACAGCAGCAGCACAAGGCAGCAGCGCTGGATGACAGTGAGAATACAAAATTTTGTGTTATATATATATATACACATGCATATATAATAAATATTTATATGTATATATATAAACTTACCAGAAGTCCAAAAGGTCAGTATTTCTAGAGTTATTTTGTGCGACAACTACAGTAGAACTTTGCTGCTGCTGCTGCTGCTGGTTGTTGAACCCGGGAGGAGGACCATAATAAGTGGGCGGGTAATAAATTGTATTTGGTGGTGCTGCAATATAGGGGACTTGATTATAGTGATGAACGGGTTGTGGTTGCTCCATCGATGGTGGTGGTGGTGGTGGTGGTGGATGTGCTATGGGGAATAGAGAATAATCCGGCGCAGACGGTGCCGGATATGCCCTTACTGTATAAATTTTATGTTAAAAGGATTTTGTAAGGCCTATATATAAGAAACCATGTGTCCAATGAAAAAAAAAACTGACCATAGTACTAATAATTAAACGGGGAATCGTCGAACGTAGATTGAGTAAAGAATGACATTCTTTAATCATATTAATTAGAAAAGAAAAGAAAGAAAGAATAAAAACATGTTTTTCATTATCGAACAGTACTGATCAAAATTGTTGGACGTACCAGGAGCTTGTTGGGTTTCAGAGTGAGTCATGATCACCATACAATTATAAAAGAAGAAGCTAAGAAAGGTGAGTATAAGAAGAGTCAAATCAAGTCTAGAATATTCGAGATGATTATTGCAAGAGAAGACTGTTCGTATATTATTGGGCAATGTATGTATATATATATATATAGCTGTATCGTGTGCAGTTAGAGAAATTATTTAGTAATTAAGTCTACTAAGCCATCATGTTTATATATGATACACCTATTTAATAGGTAATTGATAGTATTTAAGTGCTTTGTAAATATCAATTTATCATAACTTGTTTAAGTGAGATATAATATTAAAACTTGCTAAATCACCTCTCAATTATTTATTGAACAAATGTATCACATAAATATAATAACATAATACATATGATCTATTAAATAATTTTTAATATAATTAATTTTGTAAAAAAAAAAAAAAGGGCAAATCAGCAAAGTAAAGACATGAGAGAGCTCATGTGTAATTACAAGGAGATATACCAAGTGCAATAACGTAGTTAGTTGATTGTATTTATAAATAAAAAACTGATACTATTAATATAGAGAGGGGGGGGGGGGGGGGGGGGGGGACCATGTGTATTGATTATTGAGAGTAACGATCGGGCTGTCGGCTTAATTCCATGCGTTAGTTTCAAGGACAGACGTTAAACTACGCTAAAAAAACCAATAACAGAAATCATTAAGGCATTAAATAAAATGACGTACTACGTAAAATATTCGACAATTAACGTCGTGTATGAAACATATGAAACATAAAAATACAAAAACAAATACAAATAAAAAAAAAACAATTTATGATGATCTGTTCAATGTTTATAGCAAGAGAATGAAACTGAATATAGACATCGGCGTTTACTTTGCACTCTGTTTGACAGGAATTAAAGAAACTAGGACAGAGAGAATTTATAAAAGATGAAAAATTAAAATGATAAAAAGAAAATATGTTTTTCTTTAGGTTTTTGGTAGATACGAAAGAAAGAAAATAATGATTAGTTAAATTACTATTTTGTTTATTTATAAATATTTATTTACATTAATATGAAGGGTAATAAAAATAATTATAGTCATCACAGGTGGATTTAGGTTTTCCACCTAATTTTGGAAAAATTAAAATCAATGGGGCTCCACGAAAAATTTTGTCATTCCAATTTACAAAAAAAAAAAAAATTATTATTCCTATTCTCATTTCATTTCTCTTTTCCTTTATACCAAACAACCAACTCTATCATTTTTCAGTCACTTATGTCTTAAATCACAGTACTTCCTTCCTTCTACTTCTCCACCATAAGTTTTCTTTTTAGGAAAAAATTTGTAGAACATTCATAGGATTAAATTCTAACTTCAGAAAAGTTTTGAGATATCTTGAGACACTCTCTTCTGCATTTAAATATGTTGTTTATAAAACAGTTGTCCTTCCACTATGCTAATTTTATTGTATCATCTAAATTTATGAGGCAAATAGTACTGAAGACTAAAAAATGTAGACGATTAATTAATGATATATTAAAATCAGATTGTACAGCCAAGTGTGTAAAAAAAAATGACAATTGATTACTAAGTATTGTCATATGCCATAGTAAAATATTTTATATATAATATTATCTAGTCTTTTTTTGAGTTATTTTATTTTCAGTTCCCAGTTTATTGATCGCATCTTATTTTATTCCTTAACTTTCAAAAATTCCAAAACAATTAATTTTCGTTTTTTTAGTTATTCCAAATTCGTATCCGTCCATCTGAGTACTATTAAAAAATTTGCAGATAATCATGTCATAATATGTAAAATTGTATAATTAACCTCCATTAAATCGTATATGCTCCTCACGTATGTGTCATTTAATCATGAAATTTTAACGGTTAAATAAATGAAATGACCAATTTAAGACAACTTAATAGAGTAGAAATTTGTTCTTGAATATTTTAAGAGTTAAAAAGAAATACGAAAACAATATAAACTTTTTTTTTTCTTTGAAAACATTCTCTCTCAAAGTCAATATACGGATAAGCCTTATTGGAAATTCCAAGCCTTTAGTAGTGACCACAATTTGTAAGAATTCACATGATAAAATCGTCTTCATTTGCTTATTTAATGGGACAAATTAAGAATTAGATGAGTAACTGGGGTTAGTGTACGTGTTTTAATGTGTACTTGTTATTTTGCTACGTGAGAATCTACGTACTTTTCCTGCTCAATATTTTCGCGTGCATGGCCCAGAAAGAACATACAGTCACGATGTTAGAATTTTCCTCTTCCGTGTGTGTGTATGTATGCCTATCCACACACACTCGTACATTTTTGATAACTCGAATTTCTCGAGTTATGAAGTTACATTTTCATGCTTAGATAGCCCATTTTAGGAAGTTAAAATCACAAAAGTCATGGTTCTTGGCACTATAAATAAGAATTATCAATTTTTGATTTTAGTGGCCATTGATGAAAGTTCATTCTTAGCAGCACATGGGAATCGACCTTTGTTAGAGCATTTTGAAGTCTTTTAACCTGTGATATGTTTTTGGAGGTTGGTTTTTGTTTTTGGTGAATGGCAGGACTTTGCAGCGTGAAGAATGCTGAAAATTGGACGTTGCCGTAGCATTGCCACAGCAAAGCTGAAGCAGGCGTTGGCTGACGTGGTCTGCTGAAAGTGCACACATTTTAATCCACGCTGGCTAAATTTGATGATGTCAATCAATCCTCCAAGTGTCAGCATCATTGCCCAGCATTACCACAATGTACACGGTCAGCCAGAGGATCATCCACATGTCACAAGTAGGGTTTAAAATGTTCCCTTTTTGTACTATAAAAGCTGAGCTGAAAGAAGAGGACAAGGGGGGATATACGGGAAAAAGATAACAGAAAAAGAAAGAGGGAGAAATAACAGAATCGGAAGAGAGAAAAACAGAGCAAAAAGGAAAATCAGAAAAGAAATATAAAGTGGAATTGAGAGCAACTTCAGCCGGATCGTGAGGAATTCAATATCTCAAGAAGGAATTCGTCTGGGTTCATTCTTCACAGATCGCTTAAGGCATTGGAGCTGTACCAGCTTGATTCGAACCTTGGAGAAGGGGAGATCATTACTGCTTAATTCTGTTTTGTATTGATTTCAGTCTTTCTTTTTGCATAACAGTATTTTGATGTTTAATCAAAGTCGTTTTGCGATTTTGGCTGAATTTATGGAAGCTTAATTTAGCTAAGTTGTGAGTCATGAGTACTTGAACAGAATTTGATATCTGTGCAGTTTTGCTTAGTATAATTCTTTTTATTGTTCAATCTGTGCTTATTCTATTTGATCTGGTACTAGATCTTGGAAGGGAATCTGATATTAGCAACTGATTCGTGAATGTTGGAAAACGTTTAATGAATTGACTGAGATTGAATAACATGTGTTTGGTTAGTTTTCAGAGTAAAAATTAATCAAATCTGTGGGTAAGCTAGGAATAGTCATCCATCACATGGTCTTTAAGGATAACGTTCTTAATTGATTGTCTCGAATCTGAATTTACATAGGAATATGCAGACTTAGAATCTGAGAGCTAAACGTAATTTTTTCTATATCCTGACTAGAAAGAATGATGCTATAGCAAAGCTGTAGCACGATTTTAGAACTGTGAAAGGAAAGTGACTTGCAACTTATTTCTTCCAATTGATTGTGCAAATATAAATCCTGAATTTTATACCTGGAAATTTCATTTTAATTCTTGTTAAATTCTGTTTACCATTTTATTCTTTCTCCATAATTGAAATTCATTTAGTTACTTGTCTAGTTAAGTAGATTTTCTTGTAAAAACAATTACATTTGAATACAAAAGCACTTTCCTCGTGGGTACGACACTCTTTCTCATCATATATTACTTGGATGCGATACGTATACTTGCGTTTAATTGCATATATCACAGATTTGCAAACAAGTTTTTGGCGCCGTTGCCGGGGAAAGTGATTTTGTTGTTAATTTGTGATTTTCTACAAGGAATTTACTTAACAGATTTTGAATATTGTGATCACAAGTGAAAGGAACACTGGTTTATGAATAGGCGAGGAAGTGGTGAATTAGAAGCTTTTGACCCTGAAATAGAGAGAACTTTCCGTGCAAGAAGAAGGGAGTAACGTAACTTAGCTGCAGGTACTGAAATGGCTGATCAGCAAGCAAATCCAGCCGTGAACCAGGGCAACAACGCTCGAAATGCACTACTCCGAGCAGAAAACAGAGATCGAGCTATCAGAGACTATGCGGTCCCAATTTTAGAAGGGCTTAATCCTGGTATCGCACGCCCAGAAATACAGGCCCCTCACTTTGAGCTCAAACCTGTTATGTTCCAGATGCTTCAATCAGTAGGGCAGTTCGCAGGCATGCCGACAGAAGATCCACACCTGCATTTGAGGCTATTCATTGAAGTCTGTGATTCTTTTAAACTGCCAGGTGTAGATGATGATGCTTTGCGACTCAGGCTATTCCCATACTCATTGAGGGATCGAGCTCGAGCCTGGTTGAATGCACTGGCACCAAATTCAATCCTTACTTGGGATGATCTAGCCGAGAAGTTCTTGATGAAGTATTTCCCACCTACAAAAAGTGCGAAACTAAGAAATGATATCACTAGCTTTCAGCAGCTCTCAGGTGAATCATTATATGAAGCTTGGGAGAGGTTTAAGGAGCTTATCAGGAAATGCCCACATCATGGGATTCCTCATTGGATCCAGATGGAAACGTTTTATAATGGCTTGGATGGGCAAACTAGAACCATTGTAGATGCCTCAGCTAATGGAGCAATTCTTACCAAGTTATACAATGAAGCTTATAAAATTCTAGAGAGGATGGCGCAGAACAATTATCAATGGCCTACTGACAGAGCCAATGCCGCAAGAAGGGGAGGTGGTATGTATGAAGTAGACTCAATTACAGCTCTTTCAGCCCAGCTGTCCACACTCACAAACATGGTGAAGTCTATAAGCACGGCACAAGGAGGAAAACCGCCACAACTGGCAGCTGTCTCATGTGTATATTGTGGAGAAGGACATGTTTTTGAACAATGCCCGTCTAACCCCGAATCAGCTTGTTTTGTTGGGAATTATCAGCGTTATAACAACTCTTATCCCAATAATTACAATCAGGGACACAAGCAGCATGCAGGCTCGACTTCAAATTATTATGGTCAAGGTGTAAGCACATCATCAGTTCCGATGCCAAACAAACCTCAATTCCCTCCTGGATTTCAGCAACCCATGAGGCAGTAAGTTCAAGAATCACCACAGACAACTCTATCAACAATTGAGAGTTTGTTGAGGGAACACATGGCGAAGACAGATACCCGTATTCAGGACCATTCAGCATTGTTGCAGAGTCACACAGCCTCATTGAGGAGCTTGGAGAATCAAATGGGACAGTTAGCAAGTGCTCTCAGCAGTAGACCACAAGGGACACTGCCAAGCGATACCGAAAACCCAAAAAGAGAAGGCAAGGAACAATGCAAAGCCATCGTTTTGAGGAGTGGAAAGAAACTGGAAGAACCCAACACTGGGACAGCTAAAAAAGGGGAGCTCACTTTAATCCAAAAGGATAAGCCACAAGAAGAAGTCGCTGAAACACTCCCAACCCAGGTTCAAGCCGATCAGAACGTTGCTACAGCAATGCCACAGCAAGGAATCGGGCAGCAAGAAATGAGAAAACCGCCACCACCTTTTCCTCAACGATTCCACAAGCAACAACAGGACCAGCAATTTAAGAAGTTTCTAGATGTTTTGAAGCAACTTCACATCAACATACCACTTGTGGAAGCTCTAGAACAAATGCCCAGTTATGCAAAGTTTATGAAGGACATCTTAGCTAAGAAGAGAAGATTGGGGGAGTTTGAGACAGTTGCTCTCACTGAAGAAAGTAGTGCCTTCTTCCAGAAAAGACTGCCACCAAAGTTGAAGGATCCAGGCAGTTTCACCATTCCATGCACAATTGGCAACAACTATTTTGGCAAGGCTCTTTGCGACCTTGGAGCAAGCATTAATTTGATGCCAATGTCGGTGTTCAGAAAGTTGGGTGTGGGTAAAGCAAGGCCAACTACAGTCACCCTACAGTTAGCAGATAGATCGTTGACTCATCCTGAAGGGAAGATTGAGGATGTTCTTGTTAAAGTCGATAAATTCATCTTTCCAGCAGATTTTATCATCCTTGATTTTGAAGCAGATCGTGAGATTCCCATCATTCTTGGGCGTCCATTTTTGGCCACAGGACGAGCTCTAATGATGTGCAAAAGGGTGAATTGACTATGAGGATGAATGATGAACAAGTCACTTTTAATGTTTTGAAGGCAATGAGGTTTCCTGAAGAATTTGAAGAATGTTCAACTATCCAGATCCTTGAGTCGGCTGTAATCGAGGAGCTAGAGAAGAACCACCTTGAGACAGATTTGGAAGATCATTTTGAGCCATCTCCAAGATAAGAAGAGTTGAATAATGTGGAAATTCAAGCAAGGAACAACGTAAGGGGAAGACAGTATGAGACGTTGGGATTAGCAGATCGAGAAACAAAGCTGCCCAAACCATCCACAGAAGAGCCGCCCACTCTAGAGTTGAAGCCTTTGCCAAATCATCTCAGATATGCATATTTGGGAGATAAAGAAACGTTACCAGTCATTGTTTCTGCTTCACTAACTGAGGAGCAAGAGGACAAACTGCTTCAGGTTTTAAAAAGATTTAAGAAAGCCATTAGATGGACTATTACCGACATCAAGGGAATCAGTCCCTCATTATGTATGCACAAAATCCTGTTGGAAGACGACTACAGAGGGTCTATTGAGCAACAACGAAGACTCAATCCAATTATGAAGGAGGTGGTAAAGAAGGAAGTCATTAAGTGGTTGGATGCTGGAATCGTATATCCTATTTCAGACAGTTCATGGGTGAGTCCAGTGCAATGCGTACCAAAGAAAGGAGGAATGACGGTAGTAACCAATCAGAATGATGAATTGATTCCCACTCGGACTGTTACAGGATGTAGAGTATGTATGGACTACCGAAAGCTCAACAAAGCTACTAGGAAGGATCACTTTCCTTTGCCGTTTATCGATCAAATGTTGGACAGATTGGCAGGCAAGGAATACTATTGTTTTCTTGATGGGTATTCAGGATACAACCAGATTGCTATTGCCCCAGGGGATCAAGCTAAAACCACCTATACCTGTCCGTATGGCACATTCGCGTTCAGGAGGATGCCCTTCGGATTATGTAATGCACCAGCCACTTTCGAGCGGTGTATGATGGCCATTTTTTCTGACATGGTTGAGGACTTCCTTGAGATATTCATGGACGATTTTTCAGTCTTTGGGAATTCTTTTGATTTGTGCTTGAGCAACTTGGCCAAGGTTCTCCATAGATGTGAAGAAACTAATTTGGTGCTCAATTGGGAGAAGTGCCATTTCATGGTGAAGGAAGGAATTGTCTTAGGGCACAAAGTTTCTAAAGCTGGGATTGAAGTGGATAAAGCAAAGATTGAGGCAATAGAAAAGATGCCTCCTCCTACCACAGTTAAGGGAATCCGAAGTTTTTTGGGACATGCTGGGTTCTACAGAAGATTCATCAGAGACTTCTCAAAAATCTCCAAGCCATTATGTAGCTTACTGGAGAAAGATTCGGTGTTCATGTTCGATGAGCAGTGCCTTCATGCATTCGAAGAGTTAAAAAAGAAACTGATTTCAGCGCCAATTGTAGTAGCACCCGACTGGTCATTACCTTTCGAGGTGATGTGTGATGCAAGTGATATGGCGGTAGGAGCTGTGTTAGGCCAACGCAGGAGCAAAGTGTTTCATTCTATCTACTATGCGAGCAGGACACTCACAGGAGCTCAGTTGAATTATACGGTGACTGAGAAAGAATTGTTGTCAGTTGTATATGCTTTTGAAAAATTTAGAGCTTATCTCGTGGGTGCAAAGGTAGTTGTATACACTGATCATGCAGCAATTAAATACCTCATTCAGAAGAAAGAAGCAAAACCTAGGTTGATTCGGTGGGTTCTTCTACTTCAAGAATTTGATTTAGAGATCAAGGACCGAAGGGGAGCTGAAAACCAAGTAGCTGATCACCTTTCAAGACTGGACAATGGAATTGAAGGGTAAGAAAACCAGCTCATTAGAGAAACATTCCCTGACGAGCAGTTATTCACAGTTACTCAGTCGACTGTACCATGGTACGCTGATTTTGTCAATTATTTGGTAAGTGGTCTGTTACCTCCAGAATTGTCTAGGCAGCAATTGAAGAAGTTTATGCATGATGTTCGTTCTTATTTTTGGGATGAACCATATCTATTTAAGCAATGCGCTGATCAAGTGTTGAGGAGATGCATTCCTGAAGAGGAAATGGAGGATGTTCTCTATTACTGCCATTCTTCATCATATGGAGGTCATTATGGAGGCACTCGGACAGTCGCAAAAGTCCTGCAATCAGGTTTGTTCTGGCCCACATTATTCAAGGATGCCAACATTTACGCCATGAAGTGTGAGAGGTGTCAAAAGGTCGGAAACATCACAAGGAGGCATGAAATGCCCTTGAACAACATTCTTGAAGTTGAGGTTTTTGATGTTTGGAGAATTGATTTCATGGGACCGTTCGTGCCATCCTATGGGAATACATATATTCTTGTCGCAGTGGATTACGTATCCAAGTGGGTGGAGGCTGAGGCATTGCCTACTAATGACTCAAAAGCAGTGGTGAAGTTCCTCAAGAGAAACATCTTCACTAGATTCGGCACACCTCGAGCAATCATTAGCGACAATGGCACGCATTTTGTGAGTAAACAGTTCGATAGTGTGGTGATGAAATATGGAGTCAAGCACAAGGTGGCAACTACATATCATCCTCAGACAAACGGGCAGGTGGAAGTATCAAACAGAGAAATAAAAAGGATACTGGAGAAGGTGGTAGGGCCATCACGTAAGGATTGGTCACAGCGCCTAACCGATGCACTTTGGGCGCTGAGAACAGCCTACAAAACGCCCCTTGGATCCTCACCATACAGACTTGTTTTTGGCAAGGCATGCCACTTGCCAGTAGAACTTGAACACAGAGCATACTGGGCTGTTACTAAGATTAATTTGGACTTGAAGTTGGCTGGAGAAAAGAGAATGTTACAGCTGAATGAGCTTGATGAGTTCAGACTACAAGCTTATGAGAATGCCAAATTGTTTAAGGAGAAAACCAAGCGGTGGCATGATAGTAAAATCCTTCCCCGTGAGTTTGAGGAAGGGCAGCAGGTCCTCCTTTTTAACTCAAGACTCAAGCTATTTCCTGGGAAACTCAAATCACGCTGGAGTGGGCCATTCAAGGTTGTTACAGTATTTCCACATGGAGCTGTAGAAGTAAAGGAAGAAAATTCTGGAAGACAATTCACAGTGAATGGGTAGCGTCTCAAACATTATTTCGGAGGGAATGTGGACAGGGAGAAGACTTCAATCATTCTTCAAGACCCATGAGCATAAGGGATGGTCGGGCCGTCGACCGAAAAACAAGCGCTCAAGGGAGGCAACCCTAGCATTAGTCAATTTTATTTTACTTTTAGTTAGTTAGTTGTCTTGCTTTATTTAGTGCATATCTCTTTAGTTTCTTTGTTTTACTGTGATTCAGACTCTTCATAAAATGTGTTTGTTGCAGGTGATTTGAAGAACAAGTATATGGGTACTGGAGCCACTGAAGATGAAACAGAGACAGAGTGCATGTTTGGTGATTCAGAAACACTGCAATAACAATGCTATAACAAAGCTGTGGCATTATTATTGCAGTGAAGGTGTCGTGAAACGTAAGTCTGGGTGATGAGGGGAGATACAAAATGCACAGTTTCATTAAAAATAAAAAATAAAAATAAAAAAATAAAAAAAAATTTAAAAAAAAAAATTTTTAAAAAAAAAAAAAGGGGGGGGGGGGGGGGGGGGGGGGGGCCCTCGAAAACCCTACATAAGGGCCCCTTTATTATTTTCTTTTCTCCTTTCACTCTCCTTTATCTGCCGCCCCCACCAAAACGTCGAACACCAAAACGCCGAACACCGAACGTCGTCGAAATCTCCACCATTTTCATCCTTGCCGTCAAAGCCGAGTAAGCCACACCATTCCTCATCACATTTCAGTTTCTTTTCCATCCATTTTCTGGTAGTTTCCATGCATGCATAAAAGCCGCCGGTTCTCTCTCTAGAAATTTGCCGTTTCTCTCTAAAAATCCCACCTCCACACTCCTCCTTTCTCATATTTGTAATCATTCTCACCTTCCCCATTCTCCAACATCAAAACCAACAAGTTGTGTTCACCCAACAATCAACCTTTTGGCGGCATTCTCTCCAACAAGGCCGACACAAAGAGGGGCTTCGAAGGAAACCGAGCGACTTGGAGTCATTTGCCGAAGTTCTCCCGCACAAGTTTGAGCGTGCACCGAACCTTTTCACGCCGTCGTCAGCCGCTGCAAGTCGCTCTCCACCAAACATCAATAGCGAAAGATCATCGCGTAAGAGAAGAGAACCAAATCCTTGGCCGCGGGTCATCCATTGTTATAGGTAAGGTGCTTTCTTACCTAGTCTCACGAGTCCTTTTGAAAGCATAATTTAGAAAGTTAGTGAGATTTAAGTTTGGGGGTTGAACATTGAAGTGTAACATTGGAGATTAGTGATTTGAGCATTATTGCATTATAAAAAAAAAAATGCCGGTGAAGAGTATGGCAAGAAAGGGGAAGAAAGTTGCTGAGAGAGAAAAAGAGTTTAAGAGATTCGAAAATGAGGAAATAGAGAAAAGATTTAATAAGAGCTTTGCACATAGGTCGTTATGTCTAGAAAAAGGCTTCCATTTGAAAATAGCAGAAATGCCCGAGTTTGTGAGTTCTGTGATAAAGGTCCATAAGTGGAAAGTCTTTTGTGAACATCCGAATGAGGCGATCATGCCTTTAGTGGGTGAGTTCTATGCGAGCTTGACAGGAAAATTTCAAAACATCGTCCAAGTTAGAGGGAAACCTGTGGATATTACAAGGGATGCAATAAATGGATTCTTGGGATTATCAGGATCTGGGGACGAGCATTCTGAATTTTTAGCAAATGCAGATAGAGAAGCTTTAGACACTGTGCTGGCCGACTTAACAACAATTGGAACCGAATGGACAAGGTCACCACAGGGATCTCTAACAGTTCTTCATTGCAGGTTAAATCCTAAAGCTAAGGTGTGGTATCATTTCATTAAGTTTTCCCTCAAACCAACTACCCATGGGCAAACAGTAAGTTGGGAGAGAATGGCTCTTCTGCACTCAATTATAATGGGGAGAAAAATTGATGTGGGCAGTATAATTAGGGAAGAAATTTTAGCTTGCGCCCAAAGAGATAGAAGTGCATTGATTTTTCCATGTTTGATAACTCGGCTTTGTAAAAGTGCTAATGTGCAGATTCAAGAGTTTGATGACTGGATTCCTAACAAGGGGCCAATTCTCTTAAGAACAATTAACAGGCTAATGCAGGATCAAGGCAATGAAGGAGTCGAGCAAGGGCAAGAAGAAGAAGAAGCTCCTTCATCTGAACCAAGTCCCACCGCAAGCTTTTCACTTGCCCAATTGGAATTGAGGGTAAGCCAGGTGGAATGTGTTCAATACGATATCATGGAGAACTTGCAGGAAATGAAGAGAGATCAGAAGGAGATGTGGCGCTACATGCATGCAAGAGATCAAGCTTTGCAGAAAAATCTGCGCATGAACAGCAAGAAATTCTGCTCATTTCCTGCATTTCCCGAGCACCTATACCGCAGCCAAGATGAAGGACCAAGTGGAGGCAGCAACTAGGCTGGGGTTAGACCACGTCTGACCCATCAGTAAGCCCACTTTCCATTTCACCACTTTTCTTAGCTAGCAAATGTTTGTTTTGTTAATTTTTGTCTGATTTTATTTTTATTTTAATTTTTTTTATTTTATTTTTATATTTTTTTTTATTTTGTTAGTAAGTGTCCTAGTTATGAATTTTCTTTTCTTTACTTTTCTTTCTTTTCTTTTTTTTTTATTTGATTAATCACTATCAAACAAATATATTACCACTACAATGCTTCATTTGTTTACCGTATTGTATTTATATTATATTTGAATATAGTGTAATTTTCACCTAAACATAAAAATATTATATTTAAATACCAATTACATTATATTTTAAATTCAATACAATCATTATTTTATCGTTTCATCTTTTCTACTACTTTACCAATCACATCATACACTCTTTTCTCTCTCTCTCTCTTTTTCTTTTTACTTTTATTAATCACATCACATATTGTTGAGAAAATATTGGAGACTTGAAACACGTAAAGAAATACGCTTTCTTTAAAGCGTTATTTGCCCCCTCTCCGTAGAGATTGCTTTGGATTTCAGTAGCAAATCGCTCTCAGAATATGACAAGCCTCACGTAAATTTCCAGTAAGCAAAACTAGAAATTTTATAGAAAGAACATAAGAACTCAGTTGAGTATCTGGTAAAGAAAGAATAGAGAAAACTGAAACGAAAGGAAATATTATTCTATTAAACGTTTTCTGATTTCTCTTAATATAGACTCAATGGCATCCATTCATCAACACATACAACTATTGATACAAACAGTTGTTATTTTATTGCTGCTATATCTGAAAAGTCACATCTTTTCAGAAAAATTAAATTTGAATGCTAAATCTGAAAAGTCACATCTTTTCAGAAAAATTAAATTTGAATGCTAATTCTGAAAAGTCACATCTTTTCATAAATTCGAAATTCAAATTTGAATTATTTTATTTTTATTTTATAAAAATAAAATAAAAATAAATAAATATTAATTGCAGCATTTAATCTCCACGCGACACGTGTCACGTGCCAAGTGCCAAGTGCGCCTAATAAGCGCCAAAAGCGCCTCTACAGCCTCACTGCCCACGCCACGCGCGCGCGCATGTGCGAGTTGTGTAGGCATGTCCCTTCACTTACCACATCATTGGTTCACTAGAAAGGTATTCTCTTATAAAGAGTTATGACTCTTTATCTTCTCTTTATGTGGGATTTTAGCATATCTTTTTGCACTTATAGTTAAACAATTCCAACAATCCCCACTTTTTTAAATATAAGTGCAAAATATTTTCCAGATATCAATAATGATGTTTATGAATAGAGCAAGATATCTTTCGATTTGAATTTTACCTTAGTGTAAGTACCACAAAGTATAAGTCGAAATTTCTGGTAGCTTTAAACTTTGAACCAGCTATTCCTTTGACAAAAACCGGTGATACTACACATATAAACACCCATATGTTCTTATATTCTATACAATACTCGCTTAGCACTTTTAATGGCCATGTGCTCATCCTGTTTTCATGAACTTTTAAAAAGTAAACTCCATAACTCTTTTGAGGCGGCACCACCTCAAAGCTCACATAGGTGAAGTTCTTCTAGTATCCTTGTTACATTTAAGATACTTGTCCTATACACTAAACTTCATTAAGAGTTTCATCAAACTCATCCCTCAGACTGTAACAACCGGCACTAGTCATCCTAGACAGGGCTATATTAATTTAGTGCTGAATACTCTTCACTTATCAATGACTTGTTTGTACCCTTTGAACCTTAAATTACTCATTTCGTAATGTTAGGTAGGGTTGCCATCATTGGTGAACTTTATTCAAGGAGTTTGAGCCCCATCTCTCTAGATGTTGATCTAACCAATTCTCTTGTAAGAGGTTTGGTAAAAGGATCTGCAAGGTTATGACTGGATTTCACAAATGTGAGAGAAATAATTCCATCTTTGATTAATTTCCTCACATAGTCATGTCTTAAACTGATATGTCTAGACTTCCCATTATATATTTCACTATACGCACGCGCTAGAGTAGCTTAACTATCACAATGTATAGAAATCGCAGATAAATTATTTCCAATTAATGGGATTTCTAGAAGAAGATCCCTAAGCCACTCAGCCTCATTCCCTGCTGCTGCTAAGGCAACAAATTCCGATTCCATTGTTGAATGGGTAATACATGTTTGTTTCTTAGATTTCTAAGAAACTGCGGCTCCTTCAAGAGTAAACACCCATCCTGAGGTAGACTTATTGTCTCCTACACTCGATATCCAGCTTGAGTCTGTATATCCTTCTAAAATAGCAGGGAATTTAGAATATTGTAAACCAAGATTTTTTGTTTTGAGAAGGTAGCCATAAACCCTACTAATGGCTTTCCAATGCTCAACACTTGGATTGCTAGTAAACCTACTTAGTTTACTAACCGCGAATGCTATATCGGGTCGTGTACATTGCACCGTATACATCAAACTACCAATAGCACTAGCATATTCAATTTGAGCCACCGCTCTTCCATCATTCTTTACAAGTTTTATGCTTGGATCAAAAGGAGTATTAGCTTCCTTAATTTTTAAATGACTGAACTTGTTCAATATTTTTTCAATGTAGTGGACCTGGGTTAAAGTGTAACCCCCACTATTTTGAATCACCTTGATACCCAGAATTGTATCGACTTGTCCAAGGTCTTTCATCTTGAATGTGGAAGATAGAAACCTCTTTGTTTCTATTATGCCTTTCATATCATTGCTAATGATCAACATATCATCAACATAAAGGCAAATAAAAATATAACACTTATTACACACCTTTGTATATAAGCATTTATCAGAAGTATTATGTACAAAACCATTTGAAAGAACAGTAGAATCAAATTTTTTCATGCCATTGTTTGGGCGCTTGTTTTAAACCATATAATGATTTAACAAGCTTACACACTTTATGTTCACTTCCGTGAAGAATAAATCCTTCAGGTTGTTCCATGTAAACCTCCTCATCGAGATCACCATTTAAAAATGCAGTTTTCACATCCATTTGATGAACATAAAGATTATGAATTGATGATAGAGCAAACAAAACTCTAATTGTAGTTATTCTTGCCATAGGTGCATATGTGTCAAAATATTCAATTCCTTCTTTTTGTCGATAACCTTTAGCTACTAATCTAGCTTTAAAGGTATTAAGAGTGCCATCAGTATGATACTTCTTTCTAAACACCCATTTACAACCAATGGGCTTAGAACCCGGTGGTAAATCAACAAGCTCCCAAGTGTGATTAGACATAATAGAATCCATTTCATCTTTGATCGCATCCTTCCAAAAAGCAGAATCTCTTGAAGCCATAGCTTCTTTATAAGTTTTAGGATCATCCTCAACTTGTAAAACAATAGGAATTTTCCTAATTACATTGTTTCTACTTCCTTCTACTAAGTAAAAAGAAATAAGTTGAGAATCTATTTCATCAGATCCTAACCCTTTCTCTTTTCGAATTCTTTTGCTTTTCCTTAACTCACCGGGTTGCTCAACAACCTTAGAAGGAGTATTATCTTGAGATTCTTCATTCAATGTTTTTTGAGAGTTATTTCCAGAAGTTAATAAGTTCTCAAAAAACTCCACATCTCTAGATTCTACTATCACATTAGACTCTAAATTCAAGAGCCTATATGCCTTGCTATTTGTAGCATATCCTACAAATGCACATCTTATCCCCCTAGGACCCAACTTGGTCCTTTTAGGATAGGTGTTCTTGTAATAAGCAAGACACCCCCACACTTTGAAATATCCTATATTGGGTTTTCTTCCTTTCCATAACTCATATGAAGAAATCTTATTTTTCTTTAAAGGAATTCTATTAAGAATATGACATGCAGCAAGTAATGCTTCTCCCCATAAATTTAATGGCAACTCAGAATGCAATAACATAGCATTAATCATCTCTTGAAAAGTTCGATTTTTCCATTCAGCCAAACCATTTTGTTCAAGTGTTCGTGGTGCTGAACACTCATGAACAATACCATGCTCCTCACAAAAAATACTAAAATCATTTGGAAAATATTCACCACCTCTATCACTTCTAAGAACTTTTATTTTCCTTCCCAATTGATTTTCAACTTCTACTTTGTAAGCTTTAAATACATTAAAAGCTTCATCTTTGGTTTTAAGTAGATAGACATATGTAAATCTAGAACAATCATCAATAAAGGTAATAAAATATCTATTACCACCTCTTGTTAACATACCATTCATCTCACAAATATCTATATGTATAAGATCTAATAATTGAGATGTTCTTTTAATATTATGAAAAGGTTTCTTTACCATTTTTGATTTAATGCAGATTTCACATTTTTTAAAATTATCAACATCGCATGAAAACAATCCACATTTAATCATCCTTTTCATAGTAGAAATTCCAACATGTGCTAATTTACTATGCCATAATGAAAAAGAATCAACCATATAAGCAGAAGCAACATTTTTATTATAGTTATTGTCATTAGTACAAAGCTTGACCATTCCTTCACTCGAATAGCCTTTCCCAACAAAAACACCATTTCGCGACAAAATTAACTTGCCCGATTCATACACAGATTTAATACCAGGTTTTCCTAAAAGATCCCCACTAACTAAATTTCTATTCATATCAGGAACATGAAGTACATTAGTTAAGGTAATTTTCTTCCCGGAAGTGAAAACGAGTTCCACATTCCCTTTGTCAATGACTTTGGAGCGAACTTCATTTCCCATTTGAATCTCTTGTCCATCAACTTCTTGATAGGTTTTGAACAAAGACCCATCATAGCAAACATGAATAGTGGCACAAGTATCATACCACCATCCAAGAACTTTTCCATGGACAGCATTGATTTCGCTCACAGTAGCGACAATCTCTTCTTCTTCTTTAACGGAATTTACTGCCTCATCTCTTGGGGTCTTTTTGTACCTGCAATCTTGAGCATAATGCCCTAGTTTGCCACAAACAAAACAATTTTTGGAATTCTTGTTGTTGTTTTTCTTGAATTTTTCTTTATCCTTTTTAGGACCCAGAAAATTTCCTTTCTTGTGGTTGTTCTTCTTGGGATTAGGCTTGTCAACAACATTGGCTTTGGAGGTGCCAAGATAAGAATTGTCATTCTTATCTCGTGTCCTTGATTCTTCCTCAATTCGAAGATGTTTCTGAACCTGTTCCAAAGAAAAATCTTCGGAGTTGTGCAGAATCTTCTTTCTATAGCCTTTCCAAGTCGATGGCAATTTTGCAATAATTGCACCAACTTGAAACGACTCATGAAGATCTATTTTCACAGCCCTCAGTTTGTTAACAATAACTTGCAATTCATGAACTTGAGGTAGAATAGGTTTATCATCAACCATTTTAAAATCAAAATATTTCGAAATTAGGAACTTTTTGGTACCTTCCTCCTCTGCTTTATATTTGAATTCCAGTGCAGTCCAAATCTCTTTTGCAGATGCAGTATCTGTGTAGAGATCATACAGACGGTCAGACAAAGCATTGAGAATGTGGCCGCGACATATGAATTCGTCTTCAACACGCTTCTTGCGTTCAGCCTTCAATTCTTCAGAGTCTTCGTCAGTGGGCTCTGGAATTGGTTGCAAATCCGGATCAAGAACATAGAAAATCTTCAATGCAGTCAATAAAAACTTCAATTTGTCTTGCCAACGAGTAAAGTTTGTTCCATCAAAACGATCCAGTCTGATCAAATCTTGATTCATTAGTTTGATGGTGGCAGTAGTAGTTTCGGTCTCCATCAAATAACGCTTTAAAATTGTTGAGAAAATATTGGAGACTTGAAACACGTAAAGAAATAAGCTTTCTTTAAAGCGTTATTTGCCCCCTCTCCGTAGAGATTGCTTTGGGTTTCAGTAGCAAATCGCTCTCAGAATATGAAAAGCCTCACGTAAATTTCCAGTAAGCAAAACTAGAAATTTTACAGAAAGAACATAAGAACTCAGTTGAGTATCTGGTAAAGAAAAAATAGAGAAAACTGAAACGAAAGGAAATATTATTCTATTAAACGTTTTCTGATTTCCCTTAATATAGACTCAATGGCATCCATTCATCAACACATACAACTGTTAATACAAACAGTTGTTATTTTATTGCTGCTATATCTGAAAAGTCACATCTTTTCAGAAAAATTAAATTTGAATGCTAAATCTGAAAAGTCACATCTTTTCAGAAAAATTAAATTTGAATGCTAATTCTGAAAAGTCACATCTTTTCATAAATTCGAAATTCAAATTTGAATTATTTTATTTTTATTTTATAAAAATAAAATAAAAATAAATAAATATTAATTGCAGCATTTAATTTTAACGCGACACGTGTCACGTGCCAAGTGCCAAGTGCGCCTAATAAGCGCCAAAAGCGCCTTTACAGCCTCACTGCCCACGCCACGCGCGCGCGCGTGTGCGAGTTGTGTAGGCATGTCCCGTCACTTACCACATCATTGGTTCACTAGAAATGTATTCTCTTATAAAGAGCTATGACTCTTTATCTTCTCTTTATGTGGGACTTTAGCATATCTTTTTGCACTTATAGTTAAACAATTCCAACACATATAACACAATTTAAATAATTTTCATCCAAACTCATATTACTTTCAAATATAATACACATACCTTTTATTCAAATATAAATTATATTTAATTTATTATATTTAAATATAATATAAACATAAAGCATTATCCTACCATCACGTACATCTTAGATACAACAAACGTAAAAAAACAGTCGTTGAGTGTCCTAACAAAACGAGCCATGGACAAACAGCGTTTTCAACCACTGTTTCTCATTGAGGCTTTTGATCACCGTTTCACGTATATCGGACGACAATTTTAGGAGACAGACGTCTAACGTCAAAAAAAATGAATTTTTATTCGATGGTTACTAGAGCAAGAAAATAAATATCGGCAAGATTTTTTTTTCCCCTAAATAAAAATTTTTAATTTGTAGGGACATATTTGACGACTGTTTTTGCAAAAACAGTCGCTAAGAGCGCCACACTATAGTCTAAAGGCACATTACCCCTAATCTTTTGACGACTGTCTTGCACATGACTGACTTCGGAATCAAACAAAAATGTTAATTACTAACCAGTGTCAAATCTTATATATGTACTAGTGTATATGGATTTTTTTTTTTCTCTAATTGCTAGCTATAATAATAAGGCATGGAGTAGTAAATTAATAATAATTACTACAAACTTTGTAATAAGGTCTTGAAGTTGGACATGGTTTAGTTTTGTATGTTACCCACCAATCCGCCACGCTCACCGATCTAATTGGTTGCTGGTAAATTTTCAAACTAGTTTCTTTTTTAATAAACTATCTTTGATCCATAAACTATCCCAAAAAAGGTTACCTCTTGGTTCATGTTCTTCTTAGTTTAAAACTTCCAAAAAAATTTACTTTTTGCGCACTAAAAACTTTATAAGTCGAAAAGTCATTATCTTTATTAGTTAAAAATTTAAACAAAAACGCTGCAAGAAAAGAGACCGACAATTTGGCTTTTTTAAAATTTAAAACTTATGGGTGATTTAGAGGAATACACTTCAAAAAAATTTAAATTCAGACATCTCACTTTAGTAGAAAATTTTAGTCTAATTTTCATATCAAAGTGATACAATTCAAAAGTTGTGAACAATCCCATTAACACACGCACACAAAAACAAATTTACCACATCTAGCTAGGGCCAGCCTAACATATTTTGAGGTCTTAAGAGAAATTTTTAAATCCAAAGTGATACAATTTAAAAGTTGTGTACAATCTCATTAACACATGCACACAAAAACAAAATTACCACATCTAAGTCAGGGCCAGCCTAATATATTTTGAGGCCTTAAGTGAAATTTTTAAATGACGCCTATTCAAAAGAAATATTTCAATCAAAATATTCTGCATTAAAATAAAATAAAAATCTATCATTCAAGATTCCATAATTATCCATTATATCTAATGAACATTTTCAACTTCATCTTCTTCGTTTGACATTATAAGCTTCTTCATCAACCATCACCGTATCAAATATTTTGTCATTCTTATTCTATATGCTTTTTTCTACTAACACATCATCATCTCCTAACATTTCCAAAATTTTTCTAATTGTTTCTTCACTTGACATTGTTACATTGCTTTTACTATTAATGATAAAATTTTCTAGAGCTCCATTTTGGGATTGCATCAAACTTTTGTGAACTTGTCATACCCGATGCATATTTTCTATTAGACATATTTATTCTTAACTTTTTTCTTTAATGAACCAAATCAACACACCATAACAATAACAAAAACAAAATAGCTAATGGAAATTAAAACAAAAAAAGCAATAATTAACAAGTAAGAAAATAGTAAGAAAGATATAACCTAAAGATTTCACAGCCAAATAATGTAAAATTTCTTCTTATTTAATGAATTTTTTTCCTTTATTTTCCAACGATCTTTTTCCTTTCCTCTCATATATGTATTTTTCTTTTTAGCAAACTTATAGAAAAAAAATATATATATATATATATATGAAAAAGAGAACAGCAAAAATAAAGTTCTGAAAAGATTTTAGATAAATAGAAGAGATATTATGGGAAAGTAAATAAAGCAAAAACTTAAAAGACAAGCATATAACTTTTTAAGCTTTTTATTTTTTTTAAGAGATGAGACTTTTCAGTTTTGTTACATTATCTCTCTCACCTGGTCACTCGCTAAAATTTATCCTAATAATTACTTTTTGTTTTTGAAGAATGCACCATGAGAACTTCCATCTAAAAAAAAGAAAGGACCCACACATACACACATAAGTACAAAAAACTCTCACACGAAAATCTCAATAATAAATTTTTACCTTCAAAGCGGCCTCATTATCAACTGGAAAAAAAAGAGTTATTTTTAATTACTTTTTAAAATTTAAAAATAGCAAAAACATAAGCTATTTTAAAGGAGAATTTGGGGTCTTCCTATAATGGCCTAATGAAAGGGCGGGATATTGATCTAAGCAAGCTCTCTCACTTCAAATTTCAAAGCAAATTCAAATAGGTCTTCTTCAACAATAATCAATATACAATCATACTCCATTGGCGATTTTTACTTAAGACAGGTAATTAAGAGGCATATAACCATAAAAGAACAGACTTTAATTAGGAAAGTCACGAGCATTTCAATGCACTTGTACTTTGAGTTAGAATCACCAGCAAAGCAGCATGTTCAACTCCCAGCAAAAGCAGCAGCACAACGCAGCAACACTGCATGACATGAGTGAGGAAACAAAATTTTGTAATATATATGTGTCTGTATATATACACATGTGTATGCTCATACAGCACATAGTAGTCATAGATAATATATAGTTAAATTATAATTTTACATTTAATTCTATAAAAATAGGTAAGAGTTCGAATCTTTTTACTTTCAAATTCAAAACAAATATTATTTATGGTTGTATGCCTTATCTAAATACTGTATTTTCTCTCCTACATTCATCACAAAGTGAAAATTTTGAATACTATGCCCCAACTTAAAAAATATATATATATATATAAATATATGTAATATGTATGTATATTAATATATGTATATATATAAACTTACTAGCAGTTCAAAAGGTCAGGACTCCTAGATATATATATATATTTTTTTTTTTGTGAAACAACAACTGTGGTACTTTGCTGCTGTTGCTGCAGCTAAGGAGGACGAATATAAGCGGGCTGGTAACAAATAGTATTTGGTGGTCCGGCAACATGGGGCACTTGGTTATAGTAATAAACGGGCTGTGGTGGCTCCGTCGGTGGCGGTGGTTGTGGATATACCACCACGGGCATTTGAGAATATTACGGCACAGATGGTGCGGGATATGCTACTGCATTAAATTTTGCGATAAAGGATTTTATAAGTCTAATATACAAGAAACTATATGTATAAAATAAACCCAAAAAATAAAAACAGATTATAGTGCTAATAATTAATCAAAGAACCATCAAAATTTTAGAAGCATGTAGATTGAGTTAAAGAATGACGTGCGTTACTCAAAATAGAAGAAAACAAAAGGTGTGGCGTGATTACGCAAGAATAGACAACAAAAATAGAAAAACAAAAACACACAAATTTATATAGAAAATCCTAGACGGGAAAAAACTATGAGCAGAAGAAAAAAAAATTACTAATTCAAAAATTGATATCAAAGGTGAGAATATCATGTACGGCTCAAAAACATAATTTTATGAAACTCTAAATTATATCAAATATATATACTGTGAAAATAAAACAAATCCATATTAAGTTGTACCACGAACTCTTCGGGTTAGGCCTAAAAAGAATTCGAGTTACGTACTCTAACAAAAAGAAATATAAAAATTGAACAAGGAAATAATAAGACAAAAGGAAGAAGAAGAATACAAAGAGATTTAACATATATGTGTTGATGTCTAGGGCCTAGGAACAATAAAAGAATGAGATTCATTAGTAAATAATGCAATGAATGGGCTCCATTTACATACAAATTATAGAATCTATTTAAATCTATTTTAATAATTCAAATTAAAATATAAATTTAGCTTTGCAATTCAAATAAATTCAAAATCTAAACTAAACAACTAACTAGATAATTCCTAGAATAAATTTAAATCTAACAAATTTAAATCAAACCTACATAATTATAAACAAATAACTAAATAAATATTGATATTAATTTGTTCCTACGGAAACAATATATTTTTCATTATTAATTAAAAACTGATCAAAATTATTGGCGTAGCAGGAGCTTGATTGTTTTCGGAGCGAGTCATGATGACTTTACGGATATTGAAAGAAGAAAAATGCGAAGAGCTAAAAATGTCTTAAGGTCGAGAAGATCATTGCAAGAGAAGCAGGTGGGAACTTTTATACATTGGGCAATATAAATGAGTACGCGTTATATCGTGTACAATTCAATAAGTGAGTGGTAATACATCCGTTTAACAAATAATCAGAGAATGTCTGTATGTATTATGTTTAAATAATATGTAATTTTCATTTAAATACAAAAATATTAGACATAAATACTAATTATATTATAATTTAAATTCAATACAATCACCATTTTTTATTTTATTTTTTCTATTATTTTTACCAATTATATTATATGCTTTTTTCTTTCTTCTTTTTCTCTTTTTACTTTTATCAATCACATCACATAATTAATATTTAAATATAATTTAAATACTTTTTATTTAAATAAATATTACATTTAAATATAGTATAAATATTTTTTATCCAACTTATATTATATTTAAATATAATATGAATATAATATGTTATCCAAACGCCACATAATCACTTATATAATAGTATAAAATTTATTAGAAGGAAAAAATAGTGATTAAAAATTTAAAATAGAACTTGACATTATCAAATTATTTAAGTATGATGATATCATACTTCTGATAAGTTAAAATAGGCAAATCATCAAAAGTAAAAATACGAGAGAGCCGAGAGGTAAATGTGCGAACACAAGGAGATACCGAGAGTAAGAGCGCCGTTAATCTCCATGAATCAGTCTCAAAGAAATTTAACGTGGCTTAAGGAATAAACGGACACTTTTGATTATATGCAAAAGTGAGACGTTTGATATTAAAGTTTACTTTGATTCGATACTTGTAATTCCTACTAGACTTAAAATTGTCCCAAGAGAGACGTTTGATATAAAAGTTTACTCTTTTGAATACTATTATTATTATCACTTTTACAGAATGAACTTGTTAATCAACTATTATCACAGTCTAGCAGTTACCAGGTTCGAAGATACGAAGAGATGACGGTAAAGATTAAATATTTGAATATTGAGAAATTTAAAAAAATCTCAAGAAAAAAATAGAAAATAGTGTGATCGATTGAAGTAGTATAAAGATGAATTTACAAATCTAACTCCACCCCGTAAACTGATGTGAAAGTTGTTTTGTTGTTCCAGACCAAGTTGCCTTTTTAAAGCGTCTAGCAGGTTCTGATTTTAAATATTTTGCTTCAGGGGGCGTTTGGTAAATGCATTGCATTTTAATTGTATTTAAATGAAATTTGTTTTTTGAATGTTGTATTTGGTTGAAAAGTATTTGTTTTATATTTGAATGAAATGTGTGTTTGGATGAAAAGTATTTTAGAGTTGAAAAGTTGATGTGATTGTTTTAAAAATATTTTAAATAGTAATTGTTTTCGTAGCACTGTTACAAAATTTATGTTTGGTGTAAAATTGTATTGTATTTGAGTAAAATTAAAATACAATTCTTTCTCTAAACGCCCCCTCAGTCGATGAGATATATTAGTCCCTTTGTATACAATTTTTCTTATAAACTAAGTATTTTCATTTAAAATAATATAGAAGTCGTGTCTACTCATGCCTCGTTTGTTTATCACATGACATTTATATACAATGTAATTTTTATTAAAATGTAAAAATATTACATTTAAACACTAATCACATTATATTTTAAATTTAATACAATCATTATTCAATATTCCACTTTTTCTACTACTTTTACCAATCACATCACATATTCTCTTTCTCTCTCTCTTTTTTTCTCTCTACTGTTATCAATCACATCACATAAAATACAATTTAAATAATTTTCATTTAAACAAACATTGTATTTGAATACAATGCAAATACTTTTATCTAAACGCATATTGCATTCAATATATTGCATTTAAATGAAGTACAAATGCAATACATTATCCAAACACCCCATTAGTCTAGCTCAAACAAAAGAAGACTTCGGATATGAAACTTTCAACTAGAAATCTTAAAGTGTTTTTATTTTAATTTAATAAATAGGAGTTATAAACTTTGAATCACAGAAAATATATCTATTATAATAATAATAATAATAATTTAAAGTTAAAAGAAATTTAAGGCCAAAGATATATCAACATTGTCAAATTTCTTAAACAAACAGGAACTTAAGTAGTCATTTACCCCCACCTAATTTTTTTCATCAATTTTTGTTTCTAGGTTGCACATACCTGCAACCATGGGGGGTGGTGTGTGGAGCCAACTAGAGGTGTGGTGATCATGGAGGCAGCGGCCGAAGTTAGTCTAGTTTTATTGAGAGCATATATACATTAAAGATAAAATTTTTAGAGGACTACGCTTCCAACACTTTATTTTCATTTAGATCATGTTAATGTATATTGCATTATTCTAATGATGATACTTAAACTTGACCTCAATTTTTTGGAACCTATATTTTATAGTAGCTTAACTTGCAAACAAGGCTCGATGTTTGATAAATCTCGTGGGGAATGGCTTATTGAGTTGGATAAAAGGGATTTGAGTAAGAGTTTTCAAATTTGTGATAACTTTATGACTGTGTTTGATCTAAAATCAATTCAATTCATTTCAAATCTAAATATAATTTTTTACTTTTTTCAAAATCCATGTTACACTCCATTTTCTTTTTCTCACACCCATCATCTTATTGGCTATTTGTTTTCTGTATTATATTCTCATTGCATTTGAATGCAATGCAATTTTCAACCAAATGCAAAAGTTTTATATTCAAATACAATATTTTTCTACAGTGCTTTAAATACTTTTTTTATTTCAGAATATTTTAAAAATAAATTTTTTAAAATCTATTCACATCATATTCTCTCTCTATCTCACTTTTACCAATCACATCAAATTTTTAACTCTAAAATACAATTCAAATACTTTTCATTTAAATACAAAATGTATTAATGTGACGCCTTAAATTTTATTTAAGGGTCAATATATAATTTAAATAAAATTAGTGTGCCAAAAAATTAATTAAAAATCCTTTTGGAAACCCTAGGTTGGTTTCCTAGTCAAATTCCACTCAAAAAGTCAACAATTTGAACTTCAAAAAGAAACCCTAAAATATTCGGCCATCACTTGGGATTTAATTTAAAATTTAAATTCCACAAATCCAAGGAGGATTCAAATTCAAATTTCATTCCTTAGATATAAAGAAGAAATTTGGCCATAAAGTGTAGGAAATAAAGGAGATTTTATTGAATTAAAAGCTAAGTCAAAACTCAATCAAAATTCAAATTATTTTTCCTTAAAAACTAAGGGATAATTTTGGCCACTTAAGGGGAAACAAGAGAGAAAACCCTAGCCTCAAAACAGCACAAAAACTTTCCCTTTTACCCCTTACAATTTTCGGCCAAACAAGGAAGAGAAAGGGAAAGAAAAACCTAGTATAAAAACCCCCTTTTAACTCTCATTCACCCTTCCTTTCACCCTTAAAAATTCGGCCAGCTTTCCCCTCTCTCCTCTCTGAATTTTCTCTCCCAAAACACACCCAAAATAGCAAACAAAACTTAACAAAAGGCAGCTTAAAAATTCAACAACCTTGGAGACAAAAACAAGGTGAGAAATCAAAAAATTTTTTTCCTTCCTTTTCCTTTTGATTTCAAATCCGAAATTTTATATGGTTTTCTCCACTGTTTCCCTACTGTTTTGAAGACTCCAACACTCACACAAATTCAGCCAAAAGGGAGACCAAACATCAAAAATAGTGCAGCACAAACAAGGTGTGATTTCTCTCTTAAACCCTAAAATTTTGCCTCATTGATCCCCTTTTCAAAAACCCTATTATCATATGTGAAAGATTTTATGATTTTGTCAATTTGATTCTTGGGTTGTGTTAATGACATATAAATAAGGTTTTCCACAAAATTTCGTGATCATTGGATGAAAATTGAATTGATTTGAGGCTAAACGAAATTCGGACACAGAAAAACTGAAATCTGGAAAATTACCATATGAACAGTAAATTTGTGTCAGCCATAACTTAAGTGTTAAAAACGATTTTTGAGTGATTCTTGAGTCTAAAATTAAATTCAAGATGTCCCCTAAATGCCTGCAAAATTTCAGACACAAACTCATCGGTTTTCCCAGTCAAAATATTTTTCTAATATAGGCGTACAGAACTGCCAGTTTTTGAACTGAAACTGAAACCCAGATTTTATGCCTGAAAACAACCCCTCGGTTTTTGGCCTAATTGAATGACCAAACGATGTCTAAAAATTATAAAAATTATATGAAATTAAAGCTACGGATGTCTAGTTTAACATATTAAAAAATTTAGAATTTTTGGGATTAAAAATGAATCGATATTGATTTTACAATCAGCCTAAGTCAGTTTGTTCATGTCCAGTAATATCCTAACTTAGAGTTTTTCACAAATTTTAAATCCCAAATGTTTATTAAACGTTTTGAAATCTTTTGTGGCACACTAAAATGATTGGATGATTATGTCTAGACCTAGACTGATCATATGTTGTGATTATAGGATTTATTTGACGTTCTTGCGAGATTTGTGGATCACGTTATCGTAACGTTTTTGGGATGTCTAGTTTAACATATTAAAAAATTTAGAATTTTTGGGATTAAAAATGAATTGATATTGATTTTACAATCAGCCTAAGTCAGTTTGTCCATGTCCAGTAATATCCTAACTTAGAGTTTTTCACAAATTTTAAATCCCAAATGTTTATTAAACGTTTTGAAATCTTTTGTGGCACACTAAAATGATTGGATGATTATGTCTAGACCTAGACTGATCATATGTTGTGATTATAGGATTTATTTGACGTTCTTGCGAGATTTGTGGATCACGTTATCGTAACGTTTTTGCGATAATCGAGGTAGGACGTTCTAGCCTTTTCTGGGAGTAGTCAAGTGTTTTAAATTCTCCTGTTTTATCGATGGCATGCTGTTTTCAGTTTATGAAATTTTTATACTGTTTTTGGATGGAATAAACGCATGCAAAGTGTTTTATATTAAATGTGTATTTCAAAACGTGTTTTGATTAATGGCATAATATAACTTGGTAAATACCATCTTTTGAATAATCCGGTGAACATAATTGAGCTCTAGTTCACGATCATTGTAAATGATTCGTGCGTCCCAGAGTTGACGCCATGGGGAAGGTCCCTAAACCTGCGCAGGGCCGTTCGGCCTATTTAGACCGTAACGAGATGATCTAGGATAATTCAAATTCGAGGCACGTATATTAGACCGTTGTAAATGATTGTAAATGTAGACCGTTGTAAATGTATAATTCAAATTGAGCTCTAGTTCACGATCATTGTAAATGATTCGTGCATCCCAGAGTTGACGCCATGGGGGAAGGTCCCTAAACCTGCGTAGGGTCGTTCGGCCTATTTAGACCGTAACGAGATGATCTAGGATAATTCAAATTCCAGACACGTATATTATAGCTACGACAAGTCCTCACTCATAATATGATGGTTATTTTAATGATTTATTATTTTCATATTGGGGCACGTATATTGCAGCTACGCTAAGTCCTCAGCAGAATAAAACTTGTTTTAAAAATGTTTTTCACGAAATTGTTGATTATTTTTTTATGATTATTATGTCATGTATTTTTTTTAAATTGTTGATTATTTTTGGAAACGAATATTATGCCATACTTTTAAATGTTATCTGTTAACCCACTTTTGTTTCTGTCCTACTGAGCCAGCGCTCACGTCCCTTTTTCTTTGTGATTTCGAAATGACTACTTCCAGGTGCGGGAGGTAGCAGTTCCGAAAATCGTTGAGCTATCTGTTTCTACCGAGGATGATGCTATCCGTTTTCTCCATCTTCTTCTTTCTGTTTCTCGTTCTGATGTAATGAGACATTAAGTTTGGAATTTATTTCACGTTATTTAAATTCTATGCTTGGGAATATTTATGGTTGGTAATTTCTTTTGAAAACCGATTTTGTGTTTGATTTCCGCATTAAAAGGTATTTACTTTCTACTATATTTTGTTTTGTGGTTATGATGCTACTTTATAAATAATTAGGCTTAGCTAAATTATAATGTTGACCCGTTGTTCGTAATAAATGTTTTCCTTAAATCTCAGGTTGATATTATGATTTGGCTGCCGTGTCACGTGTCTAAATTTTGGGCCGTGACAATTAAATATATTACGTTTAAATGCAAGGCAAACGCAATACATTTACCAAACATCCTATTAAGTTCTCAATTCAAATTCAAAAATTTTCAATTTAAGACAATGTGCTAAATAGGGGCATTGATGTCTATTATGATTACTTTTAACCGTTTATTTTCATTTACATATCAATGTTGAAGCTATAATCAGATCTGATTGGATTTGATCTATTCAAATTTTACATATCCAATCGATTAGGTCTGGTTTCTATTCGTAGTGATGGAGTTGGGATTTATTGGTAAGAGGGTCAAAAAAAAAATTTCATCAAGATTATACTAACATCTCCACACATAATCAGTGCCATCACACTACGATTAACAAATGTTGCCCATCAACGTGATCTCTTATGCACATTACTCCACCCACGATCTCTCTCCTCTCTCTTCCTTCCTTTCCCCCTTGTTGTTTCTCTATGCTCCCTATTTCTCTCTCTACTATATCTGCAGCTGCCAAATACTACAATATCTGCAGCAAATCCCTTTTCTGGCCGCCATAGAAGGGTGGCACAAATATGCTCTTCTTGTTTATTTTTATTTTTATTTTTTTGTAATTTTTTGTGATATAATATATTTAGTATTTTGATTATTTTAATTTTTATGTTTTTTTTTAATATTTATGATTATTTGTTTACAAAGTGAGAAAATAATATGAAAATAATATTTTTGAAATAATAAATTTCAAAAAAAATTTGAACAAATCTAATATAAAAAACTATTAAAAATCTAGTAGAATATCAAGTAATATTCCAATGAATTACCAAATTATAGGAGAACGCCTTTTTAATTTATTAGGAGAACTATTGAAAAGGCATGTTAAATTGACCTTTAACTTTTTTTAAAAGATGACAAATATTCAGAAACCATTATAAGTAAGGCAGATTTCCGTAAGTATGTATTTTTTGGGCCAAGGTTTTCTTGTAATAAAATTGTTTTATTTTTTAAAATTTAAATTTGTACTTAATAAAATAAAAAATATATTAATTTAAGAGGATTAAGACTAATTTATATATATATATTATAATAAAATAAAAATTATTATATTAAATTTATTAAAAAAATGCTGGGGCCCAACCTGGGAACTTAAAACGGCCAGCATGTTTCGGACAGTAGAACGGGGTCCATCCTCTCTTCTGGGCACGAGTAGGAGCACAAAAATTTAAGACCAAATACATGTACATGACGAAACGACATATCAAAATACATATATGTGTGTGTGTGTGTGTGTGTGTATATATATGTGGGACCTCAACTTTGAGAACATATTATACATTTAAGTGGTTAGATCAATCAACATTCATGGACATAAAGTCACCAAGTATATTGTCGGGAAAATGAAGTAAATAGTAAATTTTAGAAAATAATTTAAGTAATTAATAGGTTTTTAAAATGTTTATAATATATATCAGATTTATTGTATATATGATTTATTTATATTAAATTTATTATATAAATGATGTTTTTATATACTAAAAAATGAGTTATTTATATCTTATAAATATATTATTTATCTAATAAAATTTAAGTTTTTCTAATCAATCTAATATTTAATATAAATATTTTTTTAAAATTTGTTATTTACAATAATTTTTCTATATTTCTTTAAAATGTATCTCGGGCCAGCCCAGTTTCGGCTCTCAAATCTTGGGCCTTGCTCTGTACTTATCTTTCAAATGGCTACAATTGGATTGGGCTGGGTTGAGTATGGGGTGAAGGAGAAGATCCAATTCTAGGACTACTCGTGAATACATAAACTTCGACTGCTTGTACAGGCGGTCTTCCGGAGTTGTCGCATAATATTGCTAAGTTATTGATGTTTATATGTGATATGCTAGACGTCAAAGATTAGGTGTTAGATTGTAAATTTATAATATTATCAAGTTGCAAAGCTATTGTGATATTTATATATAAATAGAAAAGTTCTTTTTTTAAGTTAGATTTTAAGCATGAGTTTGATTGAATTCATTTAATATATATATATATATACACACACACACACACACATACGTGTCTGGGTGACTCACGGCAATAAAATTCTTGTTTAACACGACAAGTTTTTGCCAGGTTCACTTTTGACAGTTTGGAAATGCATGATCATTTCGTACGATATATATTTATAGTTTGCATGGACCATATGGCAGAAGAGTAAAACAAGCATATAATTTACATCCTTATAAGTGGAAGAAAATTAATGAGGATTCTCAAGAGCGGACAAGATGGACCGTTCTTGTATATATATATATATATGTGTATGTGCATAGATATAAATACATGCATATAAGTTGATGGTAAGGGTCCAAATTATGGCTGACTGGTTAGGTTGTTTTTTTTTATGGGAACAAGCATCTATGAACCATTTCTCGATTGGATTTGTACATTCAAAATAACAGGAATTGAATGTGAAGTGGACTAGTCCCAAGGTTGGAAGATAGTATTCATAAGGAGGATGGGAACGTTCTGGTTTCAGCAGCCTGGCAAATACATGTACCCCGTGAGAAACACACAGTTCTCGACAATTATTTACATGCATTGGGAAATGTATTCTCCGATGGTGATTAGAAAGACGTTGCTTTTACTGGTACTTGACCATATATACCATTGTAAGTATCCCCCACTTCTCAATTAATTTTAGTTATTGTCATATTATCTATATATAGTCTCCAGTACCATGTTACATATATATATATATAGAAAATTATCTGAGTATATATATTTGACGGCATGATATTTATTTATTTAATAGAACAATGGCATTAAAAACATGTAACACAAAAGAAATTTATTAGTTGTATTAGAATATTTTGTTATTTAATACGTTGGATCAGAATATTTTATTATACCTTTTATTTTTACATGATATAACGAAAGACATTTGTTATAGATGACTAAACATATATGTGTTGATGTATGTGTTGATAGAATAGATGGTAAAAAGCTTAGAAGATATTGGTTTGGACTTTGGAGGTTGTAAATTTAATGTGGCATGAAGGGAAGATAGATAGAATATCTGATTGCAAGGGACTACAACTTGACTATCATCAATTAATGCAGTTTTTTATAATATGGCCTAATGGGCATCACTCCTTCCCCATTTGCCTTAATTTAATGGTCAAATTTTTCTTAGCAGGAACAGATATATATATATACACACACATATATAGAAAAATTTTAATATTTTTTCAAACGTACTAAATTCAAGTAAGGTATGTTTCCAATATAAGAAATAATGATAGTCAAATTTAAGAAATATCATACTTAATATAGATTATCACAACTATTATAGTTTCATTGAAAATCAAAAAGCAAAGCAAAGCAAAAGGGGGGAAAAAACTGTTTCTTTCATTTCTTTTTCTCTGCCTTGCTGTAAGAATCTTTTTCATTATTTTATTTTACATATATCAACATCTCCCCCCTTCCTCTCTCTCTCTCTCTCTCTCTCTCTCTCTCTCTCACTTTCTCTGTCACCATGTATTTGGTATATATGAATTTATATTACCTTTGACAGAGACGAATGATCAACTGAGGCACATATATTCAAAGTTTGGTTTTATATATATGTTTTGTGGAGGTGATGAATGAGATTCCCACAGAGAAAAACAAAGGCTATAAAAAAAAGATAAGAGAGAACACAAAAAAAAAAAAAAAAAGAGATTCTCATAATGTGAGAGTAAAAAGGGTGAAGTTCACATGTAGAATATCAACACCAACTTTAAGTTGAATGGAAGAAAAAGATATACGAAAAGAAAGAAAAGAAAAAACATACATATATCTATATGATATATATGTATATATATATATCTCTCTCCATAAGTCAAGGTGCAAACAATTTGCCCTAAAAAGGGGGTCAAGCACAAACACACACGATCCCCTTTGCACCCTTTTTTGCTCCTCCTTTAACGAATTGTACTATGCTGTATATCATAATAACATGCCCCTGAAAACAATCATGGCCGTCCAATATTGAAGCATCATTTTATTTCCTTTTGGAATAAAGTAAAAAAAAAAATCCAAAATCTTTTTGTGTGTTGTGACCCCATCATTGTATCATGTGTATTATCCTTTTAATAATTTATTAATTTATTTTTTTGCTCCCCCACCTCTCTTTTTCTTACTTTTGTTGCTTTTGATTTGCTTTTTGGATTTCGGTGGTGGTTAAACCAAAGTATGGTCGATGCGGTTGGGTTGATGTGTGAGCAATAATAGAGCTAATAAGAATTGAAAGAGAAAGGTGTGAAGAAAGGTGAAGGGATGGGAATCACACCCTTAAGCTACTTTTCATCTACTCTCCTTGGTGAAGGGGTTTTCTTTCTTTTTTTTCTCTCTCTCTCTCATGAAGTTTCACGATAGCTTAAAGCAATTGTTTAGTAACTCAGATATTTCTTGGCCAATGGAGTACTCTTTTAACTTTTATCTAATTTTAGCCTTTATAGATATATATATATATATATAGGCCATACTTTTAGCTTCCCCAAATCCAACCCACACCCCCCCCATCATAGAACTTCTCGACCATTCTTGCGTAGACAAGTAAGTCTGTAATTAGTTTTATATATATATATATATTAGAACACACCAAAGTTTAACAAATTCTAGATGTGTAGTTGAATTAATCCCCTATTTCTTTATAAATAAATGACACTCTTTTACGTGCATTATGGGTAGACCATTTGTTCTATCCATGCATCCACATAACACATGCCCCACACCCACCTGAGACCGGATTAGCTACTTATCTCCATATATATATATATATATATCTACCCCTACTTTTAATAAATATCGTTTTACCTGTCTCATAGATACCTTCTGATTTAAATCATATTGTTAAAGTAAAGGACAGTAACACACCCCCAAATATATATATGTGTGTGTGTGTGTGTGCGTATATAAAATGTCAGTCTTTTTTGTGAAAGATGCTCTAGACAGTAATTAAATTAAGCAGCTGTGTAATGGCAAAGCTGCAGGTTAATTAACTTGGATTAATGAAGAGAGGTGGAATATAAAACGGGAAAAACCAAGGCCATAATGGCATGTTAATGCCCTTGTCACTTTGTGTCTGTACGGCCTGCCTCGCCCATGCAGCATTTTGTCTTGCAAAATACGTCTTTAAATTTTAAATAGTAGAAAACCCATGTGGGTGTGTCATAAATATGCATATCCGATTAGTATGATATTACTCATTTGAGTATTTTTTAATATTATTTAAAATATTATTTAATAAATACTTTGATTTGATAAAAAAATTTTGGTTTTTTTATAGATATGTACTGAACAAAGCCTGCTAATAATGGAAGTTTATGCCTCCCTCAAATGTTCCGCAAATGTGGTTAATGCATGATCAATTTGTGCTAACTTTAGCTGGCAGTTTAATCGTCACTAGTATATCTTGCCAGATTACGTTTTGTCATTTTGTCTCCTTAAATGAAGCTAATTTGCCCATCCTTGGACTTTTTTCAATTAGAAAATAGAGCAACAAACAAAAAATCTACATTATTTGCTTTGGTTTCAATTCTTATATATATATATACCTATACATATATATATTGCCTTGAGAACATCATTTCCATCTCTCTCACACATATGTATTAATATATATGTAGCTGTAGACTAAATCTACGATCTGCTTGCCTAGATGACTGCAAATTACTCCAATAAAAAAAAATAAAAAAGGAGTTACCTGTTTATTGGACTGTACTCCCATGTATCCACAGGAATAGGATGATAATATCGAAGTAATTAATTAATTACAAGACATAAGGTAGGGCATGGGCAGGAGAAAAAGGCTTTTCAGGGCCAACAAGACAAATAAATATAGATGAAATGTGTATATAAAGGTGTGTATTAAAGTACGTAGTTGTGGATTAATTCAAGGCTATAAAAAATGTCCAAAGACATATACTTCTACTTGTGTGTGTGTGTGTGTATTTACATATATATATATATATAATAACCATAATCGAGATCATTGTGATGCAATTAATGCGGTTAATGCAGATAATAATCAAGATTACTCACCTTTTTTAATGATTATTTTGTCTTTCAAGATGTTCAGAGATCTTTGTTTGCTAATGGTGGTTTATTTATCTCTCGTCAAGAGAATACCGAATATGGTTGTCTACCTTTTGACTAGTTATGTTTTTAATTATTATGAGTTGTTTTGGGTATTGAAACTGACCCGTTATATTTGTAATCTCTATAATCTCTATTGTTCAGATTTTTTTTTGGAAAATGATCGTTTAAATTAAAATCATATACAAATATTAATATTAAAGACAAAACAAACCTATGATACAAGAGACACTCTCAGTGATTAAGACCGATTGCATTAGTAAAATCCAATGAAGTTCAGTAATAAGGACATAAATTGAGACCCTATAACAGGAAAATTTTACGAATATATTGACAATCCTATAATCAAACATGTACAAAGTTTTTTTTTTTTTTAAATACATCTACAATCAATGGAATATATTGATCGATTGAAAAATAGTCACTTGCAACACAAAGACTACAACAAACTTTGCATATTCATAATACTAACAGAACTAATAGATAGATACTGCTACAAAACAACTCGAACGGAACCCAAATATAAATACAAACTTGAGGTTCAAGAACTACCTTCTTTATTACAAAACAAAGTAAAAAAAAAAAGCATAAATAGAAAATAATATTGACTGAAAAATTCTCACCCACTTAGAACAACCATTCAACTCATAGGATATCAATCAGGCTTGATTAAAGGTAAAAGATCACTATACCAACTATTAGATTATCGATGTCTCGTCGGATCATAAATTGTCGATTATTGAACTATCAATCATGATCACAGCCACGGTATCGTTAGACTAGGATACTGGTAACTTGCACTAACCGATTCTGATCACGTCCTTCTCAATGGCTATGGTAATAAAAGTTCTATACAAAGAGACACCCTAGTTTTTAAAAAGTTTGAAAGAGAGAGAAAGAAAAGCCTAACCTTTTTTATTTTTTTTAAATATATATATATATTACATGGATAAAGAGAGATGGTAACAAAAACTTCTCTACAGTCTAATCAAAATGTATAAATTACCATGGATTTAATGTGGAAGATTGGAAAATTGACCAAAAAAAAAAACACAGCTCTGTAGTTCAGATTGATTGAACTATTATTTACTTGAAATTTGTAGTTCCACTAAAAATATAAAAAATATAGGTCCTAGAACTTTGTGGAAATTAACACTTTCCTTGGCCGGCAAGATCTACGTAACGAGAGCGAAATATTGGTGAGTTTTTTAAGACGATTTTCAATAAAAAAAATTTATGGTGCGATTGACACCGCTATGAAAACGTATTGCATTTAAATGTAATGTAATTTTCATTAAAACGTAAAAGTTTTACGTTCAAATACAATTCTTTTCAACAGTATTACGAAAATAATTACTATTCATTTATTTTTTAAAAATAACTACATCAACTTTTCAACTCTAACTTTTTTATCTCTATTTTTACCAATCACATCAACTTTTTAACTATAAAATACAATTCAAATACAAAACAAATACTTTTCAACCAAATACAACACTCAAAAAACGAATTACATTTAAACACAATTAAAACATAATGCGTTTATCAAATGACCCATTAATTGGAGCTAAGTTGATATAATTATATCCTTACATAATAATTCTTCATTAAAAAAATACAATAATACAGATTTAAATCATATATATTTTTATTTATGTTCCTATTTATATTTTTTAAATAATATTATAATGCGTATATGGTTAATTTAAATTTTTTATTAATATAATATAATATTTTAATAAAATATATATTTAGAAAAAAAATCATAAATATGCATATTATATATACATATACCCATGTGGTTGCAATTTTTGTGGGGCTAATATTTTGTACGATTTTTGACAATCCAAGGATGACTCTTAGGGACGAAGTTTTTGGGGAGATTTGAAACCCAAGAAAAGTCCTTCAAGCTAAGCCAGCACACATCTAGAACCGTAATTCAAATTATCTATATATATATATATATTTGCATGAGAATCGAGAAAGGTGAAGTTTGAAAACAAGAAATGATTAAATAGGAGAGGAGAGGACCGCGAGGTTTTTGTTGTGCGTCAAACTTGGATAGCAATTTTGGTCAAAGGCTTGTGTCAAATTGATGAAAAATTCAGCTGCAAGAAACCAGGCTCTAATTGCGAGAGTCCAACTAGAACGGAAGGAGATATAAATTTATAGCATGCCGTCTATGAAATTAATGGGAATAAACCCCTTGAAATTTTATAACTCCCTTTGAATTCTTTAATTTCCGATTGAAAAAGATATTAGTTGTTAATTTATGATTACGTACTAAATCGTTCTTGATATCGAAATTCAGGAACACGTAAATTAGACGTTATCACAAGGCCAAAGATATAAATATGATTATTATATATATATGTATATATATTGCATTAAAGGTTTATGATTTTATGTCCACCAATTTTGTGCATGCACTTTGATTGATTTCACAAATTTTTGGGGAAAAAACAATCAATGAAAAATCAATTAATAATGAAAGATGCAATGCAGAAAGGTCAATTATTAATGGGCATTCTAATGACATATATGGAGGAGGGTCCCATATTTTCTTTTCACTCACTCCAGATGTGATTCTATCTGGAATGTAAGAAATATCATTTAGTATCATATTCTATATAAAATAATTATATAATATAAAATCATTTCATCACGTTATATATATATATGTCCGTATAAACTTTTGTGTTATAAACATAATCTAATTATAATTTCATATTTAACTCATATTATAAATGTACATTAATTCGAATCTACCTGTCTTAAATTAAATTAAAAAGAAATACTTTCTCATCAGTACATGTCAGATAATTAGATTAAATAATATAATACTAGTACCTAATTTTACATCAATTCTAATTAATACTTTATGTGTATTATATGTAGATAATTCAATTTTTGTGTTTTTAACATTATTGATAAATTATGTTAGTAATATTATTGTTAAATTATATTTGTAATCATCATAGTTTGATTGATTGGAGCAGTTCATATTAATTAAAAAAAAAACTTTTGGTATATGGACGTTTCTCAATATCATATCATGTTAAGTGACATATTCTTTATTATTTATGTGAAAAATTGGCGTTGCATTGCAAAATAATAAAGTGACATGTCATTGCAAATGTAGTAATTTATGAGGTGTTTAGTAAATGTTTTGTGTTTATATTGTGTTTAAATATAATGCATTAAATATATTTTGTATTTGGATAAAAAGTTTTTGTTTTGCATTTAAATGTACGTTTAGATGAAAAGTATTTAAATTGTATTTTAAAATTAAAAAGTTGATGTGATTAATAAAAGTGATAGGAAAAGTAAAACAAAGAAAGAATATGATATGAATGGATTTTAAAAAATTTATTTTTAAAATTTCTGAAATAGTAAATATATATGAGACACTGTAAAAAAACATTGTATTAGAATGTAAAACTTTAAAGTTTGGATAAAAATTACATTACATTTAAATGTAATACGAACACAATACAGAAAACAAAATAGTTTTCTTATCCAAATCTAGCAACTAAAAAATTATAATTATATCCAAATTAATCACTAAAATTTACATCCTTAAGTATTGTTATTAAAGCATCTAATATTAATTTGGAGGATGCGTACCTTAGATTATTAAAACAAGGTTTTTTTTTAAAATATAGCATCGTTAAAATAAAGTATTACCAGATTTGTATTGGTTTTTTTTTTTTTTTACTAACGTTAGATTTTTCTAATAATTATACCTCGTTTGCTTACCACATTACATTCATATTGTATATAAATACAATATAATTTTTATTCGAATGCAAAAATATTATATTTAAATACCAATCATATCACGTTTTAAATTAAATATAATCATTATTCATTATTTTATTATTTTTACTAATTACATCACATACTCTCTTTTTCTCTCATTTTTTTCTCTCTACTTTTACCTATCACATCACATATTCATTATTCAAATATAATTTAAATATTTTTCATCCACACACATTGCATTCAAATACAATGTAAATACGTTTATCAAACATATTTAATATAAATACTTTTTATCTAAATATAAATTATATTTAATATAATATATTCAAATGTAATATAAACATAATACGTTTATCAATTATCGCCTTAGTAATCATCAAACATTAATAGTCATGTCATCATAGATATAAGTTTCTTAGATATTTTTGAAATTTTTACCCATTTTTGAATTTCTAAAGTGTGAAAATATATTTTGATCGATAGAAGTATTGATTTCAATAAAATCAGAGTGTTCTTTTTAAAGAATTTTGGCAAAATATTTGAGAAATATCAAAAACTTTCGAAAGAAAAAAAAAAGTAAATATTGACAAGCAATATATTTTTTTCATCTATAGCCGATGTTTTATTTGCTAAATTATATATAGTTTACCTAAGCTTACTTGTACAATTTTTAGATTAGTATACCATGGTTCTAATATTGCTATCAAAATGAAATCACAAGCATGTTTAAGATCGACTTTTTTATATTTATGTCGACATTTGTTAACAATATAAGGTTTTTATAATTAACTTATGGTATTTTACTTTTAGGACAATTATATAAGAATGATCTTGTGAACATAACTTTGAGACCTAAATATTTAAGGTTTGATAGGTGTCTATGAGATCCAATCTTGCTTCCAGAAAAAAGTTCAAAGGGAGATGATTGGTACCCTACAGATTTCATTTTTTCAATCGTTATGTAAAATTTGAGACCCATTAATAATACAGAAAAAATATATTACCCTTATTTTATATTTAAAAGATGGCCCTAGTTTCACTTTTTAATTAGTCAAAATAATACAATTAATGGATTGGACAAAGATCGTAAGATGAAGTATCAAATCCTAAATACATGATCATGAAATGAAGAGAAGAAAAGGTGAGACATTTCAGCTCCACATCAATGTACAAGTGATTGTTGTAGAAAATGTTAGGGACATAATTTTGAGAAGAAAGCATAGGATTCAATTTATGTATTTCCTTATTCTTGTTCTTTTTTATATTTTCTAATAATATGAGTTGTAAAAAAATATATATTTAATTATAATATTATATTATATCAACTTAAAAATCAAGTTAATTATATAAGTATCATAATATTCCAAAAGTGCATCTCTTCGTGACATTTGAGTTTATGAAGTGAATTATTCATGCATCACCTTAATTTTAAAATCAAATTAATTATATATATCATAATATTATTAAAAAAATATAAATAAAGATATAAATAAAAAGATATATAAACTAAACATTTAAAATTGTATCGTTTCATGACATTTGAGATTATGAAGTAAATTGTTATGCATCTCACTAGTTATTTAAGATTAAGAGAATGTTTTATAAGTACATTTCGTTTACATTGTGTTTGAATGTAATTTACATTTAAATGAAAAGTATTCGTATTACATTTGAATGTAATATATATTTAGATGAAAAGTATTTAATTTGTATTTGAATAATAAATACGTAATATAAGGTGATTAATAAAAGTAATTAAAAAATAAAATAATAAATAATAATTATATTTAATTTAAAATATGTTATAATTAATACGTAAATATAATATTTTTAAGTTAAAATAATAATTATATTTTAATTAACGATAATACGAATATAATGCAATATAATTTTAAGAATAGACTATGGGTTCGTTTGGTGAACGCATTGCATTTGCATTGCGTTTGAATGCAATGTATTGAATGCAATTTGTATTTGGAGGAAAAGTATTAGCATTGCATTTGAATGCAATGTGTGTTTGGGGGAAAAGTATTTGAATTGTATTTTAATAATAAATATGTGATGTGATGGGTAAAAGTAGAGAGAAAAAAAGAGGGAGAGAGAATATGTGATGTAATTAATAAAAGTAATAGAAAAAATGAAATAATAAATAGTGATTGTATTAGATTTAAAATGTGATGTGATTGATATTTGAATGAAATGTTTTTATATTTGAAGGAAAATTACATTGCATTTAAATACAATGTCAAAAAAATTTGTGTCTCAAACGCCTATTAAGTGAATTTAGATGGAAAAAAGTGGACGGCTGTGATTGGCCGTGCTGAGGTCGCAGCACAATGAGAGTGGAGAAGGAAACAAACGACGGTGAAAAAAGGGGGCGAAGTGGGATTTGACACGTGGAGGTAGAATAGTCCGAAAACTTAGAGAGAGAGAGAGAGAGAGAGAGGGGGAGAGAGACGGGAGGTGTTCAAACGTTTCCCATGCGAGAAGCCGTGAAATAGGCTGTCCTCAAAGTAAGAAACTGCCAAATGGATCAGGCACTAGAGTTCAGGTACACCGTACCCAACCCCAAACGGCCACTGGCGGGTCCCTCTCTCTCTCTCTCTCTCTCTCTTAAATTCATTATCTTTTGTTTTTACCTTTTTTTTTTAATTTTTTTTTATTTTCACATTTCTCCTTAACTTCCTGATCTGATGCGCAGTTCCACGCTGGCCCCTCGCACGTGTCCAGAAGGGTAAACCTTGTCCTCTAGCCCAACCCACCCTGACCCACACGTGTTCATGTGGGTCCCGCTTCCCCTGTCACGTTTGTTTTGGGGGAGAGAGAGAGTGAGAGTTTAGGGTCTAGAGAGAGAAAAGAGAATTGTGAGTAAAGGCGTTTTGTACGTTTTTGGAGTGTAGCTAGCTCTGCTTACGTGGCGACCTCTCCCAGGCCCAGTCGGCAGGTCTACGTGGCAGATGCCCAGATTGTCAGTTATTTAATTCCCACCGCAGTATTCTCTGATTTTTTTGGCTCTTTTTTTTTTTTTTCCTGGTAACGTTTAAATTTTTTTTTTTACTGCATCAGTTAAAAAGCAAAGTAATTAAATGCAGAATCTCATCAGGAAAAAAGAAAAATTAAATGCAGAATCTCCCACAACATTAAATAGAAAGAAAAGCAATGAAGAAAGAAGAACAAATCTAACCTGTAGTTGCTATAAACAAGCACTGATTTGCCGGAAATACCCTTCGAAATTCGCTAGAATTACGGTCTGACCAAATCTCTGTTTGTTGCAAAGTAGAAGTCTAGTAAAAGAGAGGTGTAATAGGAGGGACCATTATGGTAAGCAGAATCCAAAAATAGCCAAAAACCCAAAACCAACAAAACTTGAAACATCCTCTCTCTCTCTATCTGACTTTCTTTTCTCTCACTTCAAATCAGGATTTTCTTCTCTTTTTTTAATGGGAAAATCCAGGATTTTTATAATAATGTCCATGTCTATATCCTGATTACTTTTTTTTGTGTTCAAATATTAAATTATTACTTTCTCTCTCCTCAACCAAACCAAACCCTAAATAAACCCCACCATACAGCCTTGCCACCTCTATTGCATGCCATTTTGTTCATTTCCCCTCAAACACTCTGTTCTCTTCTCCCTCTCTCTCTCTCTCTCTCTGGAAAAACACCAAAATCAATACCCAAACGGAACCACAAACAAGAACCCAAAGAACCGAGTCCCAATAAACGCATATAGATATACCCCGGAAATCTATATACGTATATAGCAAAGCAAAGGCCAAACGATCGGATAGAGAGATTCATCCCATCATCAACAATAGTACAGCTTCTCTCCTCTCTCTCTCATGGCCGTTGAAGCTCGTCGCCTCAATCTCTTCCCTCCTCAGCTCATTGGCAACAGGTAAATCTTTCTCTTCTCCTCTCTCTATAAATATAAATACGTATATATATGTATATATGGTCTGAGCCGTAGATATGTATTTCGGCAGAGAAATGATGAATCCGATCGAGCCAAACTCGAGCATCTTCAACAACGCTCATCATCATCACCAGAGTAATATCGGAGTGTACGGATTGCCACCGGCTGGAGCGATCGCCGCCGACTCACTCCTCCCGTCGTACAATTCTCCGATGAACGATCCACCGAAGACGGCGAGGAAGTCTTCTGACAGCGGGCTCACCTACAACGTCAATATTCCGACGCCGTATTCAAGAAAACGCTCCAGAGATCACTTGATCAACAACCCTCTCCTCTCGTATCCGATCGCCGCGGCTCAATCAGTGATGAACAAGAATTGCAGTTCTTCTCCTCTTCCTTTCTCGTTTCTCGGCGAAGACATTTCACCCCATTTCCAGCAACAGCAATTCGACATCGATCATCTCATTTCTCAACATGTAAGCAATATAAATCACGATTAATCCGTGATTAATTTTGATCGATTTTTTCTCTGTTTCTTTGATTAATCGATTTTGATCGTTTGAATTTGATCAGATGGAGAAAGTGAGGATGGAGATAGAGGAGAAGAGGAAGAGGCAAGCGAGGAGGATTCTAGAAGCGATAGAGGTTGGGATGATGAAGAGGCTTAGAGCGAAAGAGGAGGAGATCGAGAAGATCGGGAAACTGAATTGGGCGTTGGAGGAGAGAGTGAAGTCTCTCTGCATAGAGAATCAGATATGGCGCGACCTGGCTCAGACCAACGAGGCCACGGCCAATGCCTTGCGGACCAATCTCGAGCAAGTTCTCCAGGAGGCAGCAGCGGCGCAGGTTAAGGACCGCGGCGCAGGATTAGAAAACGCCGACGACGCCGCCGAAGACGGCGTCGCCGGCGGCGGAGGCACGGCAGCCGAGCTGGCTGACGACGCGCAGTCGTGCTGCGGGGAAAACGACGGCTTCGGGCAGTGGCGGGCGGTGGTCGCCGGCGGCGGTAAAAACGACAACGTGAAAGAAGAAACGACGAGCAATGCGATGAGTAGTTGCGGGAATAGGATGTGTAGGAGCTGTGGCAAGGAGGAGGCCTGCGTCTTGCTGTTGCCGTGCAGGCATCTGTGTCTCTGCACTGTGTGTGGGTCATCGCTCCACACTTGCCCGATCTGTAAATCAACCAAGAACGCCAGTGTGCATGTCAACATGTCCTCATGAAAAAAAATAGAAAAAAAATAGAAAAAAAAAGGAAAATATTTTCTCTCTAATCTCTGAAAAAAAAAAAAATGAACAGAATTACTGAAAATTTTCATCAATACTAATTGGTTCTTTACTTCTTTTGATTCTGGTTGTTTTTTTGTTTTTCACTTGGGGTGATTAATATTTCCTAAATTCTTTTCTTCTGGGGAATTTCTTTTAACATTTTTTCTTATTTTATTATTACTGTTTGCGTTTTGGATCCAACAGTTGGGTTGGGTGGCAATTCTGCTGCACTTGGAATGGGATTTTGCTATTCTAGGAAAGGAAAATTAGTGAAAGATAGAAACGTAAATATGCTTCCCATAAACAAAAGAAAATTGGCATAGGTTCTCTCTCTCTCTCATTAATTATATATCTTTTTTTTATTAATTTATATCTACGCACGTAAATACTACATTTTTTTTAATAGTAATTTGTGCCATTCGTAATAAGATGGATAATTCGGCGCATTTTAGCAAGATTGCGGCGTATTTTAGCGGAGGGGTGGTTATAATGAGACCTGAGTAATTGCGCAAAAGGCCCGGTCAAGGTCCACTCAAGGATATGTGCACATCTGGCTTAATATTTTTTAAATTAATTTTTTTTTTTTTCTGTTCCTTATGTACACTTATGATACATATATATATCTTTGTATAAGTATAGATATGAACATATATATATATAATATAGGTTTTGGTGGGTCCGGAGGCGCATCAACCCGACAGCTAGTCTTTCCAGACCAACTAGGTAATGTAAATGGAGCGTTTACTGTACGCGCCCTCTTCTTTGTGGGGTCAACGATGGCGCCAAAAAAAAATAGTAATAATAAAAAAAGGAGAAAAAGCGACAGGTGTGTGGCAAAAGCTGACACGTAGGACGCGCGCAAATGTCGCTGTTTCTGAGCAGTGTCTGCAACGGCCACACTCTTCCCCCTTGTCTCTTCTTTTTGCTCTTTTTTTTTTTATCCTCGGAATTATTTAACCAAAAAAAAAGGAGAGAGAGAGAAACAAAAAGCCAATGTAAGAAAAAGTCCACAAGGCTGCCACAAATGACAACCCAGTCCACTCCACCACCACGTCACGCCAAAAAAAAAAAAAAACCTCCAAAATTTAACTAAAAAATAAAATTCGAGTTTGAGTTTTTGAGCGCACCGTCTGCGTAATCAAGACGACGACGTGGGAGCTGAAACGTTGCATTGTATGTATGTTGTGTATCATCATGATGGATATAGATATACACACATATATATATGTGTGGGGGTGTGTGTGTATATATATATATGGGACCCACACATAACTAGCCCTCGTGGGACCCACGCAGGATGGTGTTGGGATTCCCGATGCGCTGCTGTACTGTGAAATTGTGAATGTGATGTTCATTTTCATGTGTTGGTTTGGTGGTGGTTGAAGTTGAACGGGGACGAGCCTAGCCGCGTCCTATGCACGTTACTGTGTCTCCCTCCCTTTCGTCAGTGTCGTATACAGGGACCAACACCCAACGCCACCGCCACATCCACATTATTGTTCCTTTTTTTTTTTTTTTATACTGCTTAACTATTTTTTTTCAGTCAGAAATCGATATTTACCGACATTAATCGGGGTCTTGATGTAGTAAGGTCTTGTATTAGTGATACATATATATATATATTTGTTTTTTACTTTTGTGTCCGGTTAAAATCACGTAAATAAAAGTCTGCATGTTTTTAGTTGAAAAACATATGGTTCTATGAATAGTGTTTTTTTTTTTCGATTTTACTGTAAAAATCTCCTTTTAATTAAGCTGAAATGGTTTATTCTTCTTTTTATATTTCTTAATTACCGCTCGTTGCCCTTACTAAATTGTTGTTGTTGTTATTATTATTTTTTGCGATATTTGTTATATAGGCTTATATAAAATCCTCCAAGAAAAAAGGGCTTACATGAAAAGGAGGAAAATGTTTGGATGAAAAATGCTCAGGGACATGCTATTATTAATGCTTAAATTTTTAAAAAATAAAATAATTTTTTTTAAAAAAATAAACATTCTTAAATTTTTATATTTAAATATAAAAAATAGAAAAAATTTTTTTATTCATCTAAATAATTTTTTATTTTTAAATAAAAATACAAAAAAAATTTATTTTTTAAAACTAAAAATTTTTTATTTCCTAAACATAAAACCCATATAAACAACAGATTAGTCATGTCTCTAAATCTCATATTATATATTCTATTTTTATTAATAAATAATATTTAATATTATCGATATTTTATAATAATATTTTATTAAGATAGATTAAAAAAGGGGGCGGTGCAAGTTGACTGCCTCTATTACTTTCTTTCTAATTTTTTTTATTTTATTTTTTTTGTGGAGGGAGTTTCATGGTAAAGAGGTTTTGTACTTTCGTATGATACGGGTTTGTGAAATTGTACTGTAAATCTGTAATTAATGTGTAAAAATTCTGGCACTGGAAAATGACATTGTATTGGAAAGTGAACCGGGGAAATACATATCCACTGATTTGGCAGTATGGATTTGTTGGCCTCTTCCCCTTTCCTTTTTCTTTCACTTCAAACTTTTTTTTTTTTTTTTTTTGAAATAAGATTCTACCGCAAGGCACCTAAGGCTGTAAATTTTTTCCAACTATCAAAAAATTAATCGAGTGGTTGAGAAACAATTTATACCAATAGTGCAAATCGAACGGTCATACTTATGATCCAACGACTCTATTGTATTTACATAAAGTCCTCCTTTTTATTTTTTTTTATTGAGTATGATTGTTTTTTTTTTTTTTCCATTTTTTGTGGGATGATCAGAGAACAACGTACTGTCGGCCTTGCGCTTTTGACTATAATAGTTATTCACCAAAGCAGTAAATTCCGGGGTAGTTACAACATTTTTGCACGTGATAGGTCACGTGATTTGTGGTTGAGATTTTGTTTCTTCAAGATGTGTGTTTTGGAATTGTGGGCAATTGTTTGAAGTCAATGATAAGATAAGCAAATGTGTGTATGATCTCATCCCATGTGTTGGATTGGATGGCCATGCATTGCTTCACTCACTCACTTACCCTCTAGTGGATATTTATATCATGTAAATTATTATTATTATTATTATAAAGTTTTGCTACATAAAATCATGTAAATTATCAGACTTTGGCTTGAGTTTTTAAAATACTAAAGAGAGTGGAGAGGGCCTTTTCATTCATTGGGTCCCACTACATATAAAAAGTTGAGAATTAATTTCAAATGCACAATTCCATGTCTCATTGAAAATGTAAGCAAACAATTCTTCATTTTATTGTGTTTATTGTTGCCAAGACCTTTCTTATTTTTTTTAGTTGGCAAGTTGGACTTGTCATTAATTACAACGCGATATCTGTGAACATGAATATTTTATTTGTACATGTATATATATTATAAGCTTATATTACATGTGACTTTGTGTTGTCATGTGGTTACTATGTGCTTGAAAGAAATGATAATGAATTTGTAATCCCTTTGCCATATATATATATGTATGTATTTATTTATTTATTTATTTATTTGAAGTTTTGAAGATCTGTCCAACACAAACTTTGTCAAGCTCCATTACGTGACCTAAACTAAAAATTAACAATTCCCTAAAGTCATTTAGTTAATTTGTAAGATTAACATTTTTTTTTCCCCTTCTAGATTAACATGTTTTTACGTTACAAATGACAACACATTACCATCTTTTGAAAAGGATTTCTTATTTCAAGATGTTTCCAGTCTTGTTACTTCAGTTTATGGGAATTGGGAAGCAATGATATTGTAAATATGGCTATATTTGATCTCAAGGATTCACAAAAAAGCTTGGTCCAAAGGGGAGTAATTTTCAAAATCTTTTAAATTCGAAAAGTCTTAAGTCAAAACGTGAAATGTTTTAACAAACTAATACCATATATGTTGCCAAAATTTAAAACTTAGGCGACGTTTGGCCAAACCACAAGGTAGAGAAGTGGTCCATTAAAACTACCATAAAATTTGTTGTTTTTCCTTTAAGTAAAGTTTTATTTATTTATTTTTTAATTTCCTTTATGTAAAGTTAAATTATTAGTAAGCTTTTAATAAGATCCTCAACGCAATCAAATAGATATTTTATTATAGCATTGATACGTTCTTTTCATGCTATCTTTTCCTTGTCGACCGTTTTTTCAATTCTTCAAAGATGAACAAATGTACACAACATTAAAAGCTTGCTGCCAAGTAGAAATAAAAATCTTCTTTCACTTGATATAGGAGAGTTTTGAAAAAAAAAAAAAAAAGGTTTTATTTTTTTTATTGTGTGGAAACTAGTAACGGTTAGTCGTTAAAATCCACGTTTCACTTGAGAACAAAAAATTTAATAGGGGCTATTTTATTATTTAAAAAAAATGAGAAATTGAACGTTACAATCATCAATACATATGTATAGGTTACCTTATAAATAGTTATTGTGTTATGCGTCTTATTTGATATTGATTCTGAACTTCGGATTTAATATTTCATATTCTCTTAAACTTTTATACTATTATGTTAATGGTCTTCTTTCAATATTTTGTAAAAAAAAAAAAAAAAGATAGAAATCAAATAATTTATGATCACATGGATTTTATTTATAAGAAACATCTTAATTAAATAGATTTTAGGAGAAAAATATATCTCAATCAGATATATTTTGAAAGCAAACTATACTTTAATCGGAGATATATAGCATCATTAAAGTATTTTCTAGGCAAAGTTTCCTTTCAAAAAAATTAAACTACTATTTTAGCTTTAATTAAAGCTTATTTGATTCGAAATTCTAATTTGTCATTCAGTTTCTGACAAAATACTGATATAGAGGATGTTGTCGTAACAATAAAAAAATTTGAAATAATATGATATATAAATTAAAATTCATGGATCAACTTTATATTAATAGTATAATTTGGAGACTATTTATAAGAACACCCCTACATATAGATTGCTTTCCTATATATTTAGCTTTTATTGTTAATTATTGTGAAAGTCAGAGTTTCCACTTACAATAAAAGTTACAAACACTTTCAGATTTTGAATACAAGATCTTTTATTCAAATTTCTCTCCTACCTAATGAGCAAGACTCGACGGGTTTCCTATTTATTTAGCTTGAAAGATCAACTAAAAAAACCCAAAAAAAAAAAAAAAACTTGATTGAAAAAGGATCATCATCACAAGCAATGAAAACTTAAATTCTTCTTTATATTTATTTTATTTTATTAAGTTTTAATAATCAATGGGTAGAAAACATCTTGCCGTCAATTTGGGAATCAAAAAACCACCCTTTGAAGTATTCCAAAAGAATTGCACTAATCACTTTGGTATCAAACCAATACCTCCAATAATGTTAGTCACATTCAATTTGGGCATATTATAGTAAGCTCCAACAACAATAAATAGTGATGTGTACTCAATCACTCACAACCCATTTAATTAAAATAAACAAATAAATAAAAGGTACCCAAAATAGTTTAGAGGTCAATTTTCTCAACTCTAATATTCAAGCAACCAAATCAAACTTCCAAAAAATTTTGTCCAGATAATGGGGCCAATTTTTAAGAAGTATTGCATGTCTCATGAGTTGAGGGACAAAGAAACTTTGGAGGTGGGGTCCACCGGAAAAATAAAAGATACAAAGGCCAAAGTAAGCATTTAAGGAGGAGGGGTAACAAGGACATCACAAAAAATAATGGGAGATTTTGTTTTTGTAGGAGATTGGATCTTTGGGCCCACTCAAATGGGCCCACTTTTAATGGGCCCCCACAAAAAATCAGGACCATCTGTCCCTTTATGACCGGCATGCCCTCCATAACACGTGAATCCGATTCCCACCCAAAAACGTCTTCCTTTTCTTGCTATTCATTATCATTATCTTTACTACTTCCTATTTGTCTACTTTTGGTTACATTTATTTTCTCTTTTCTCTTTCCCTTTTTTTTTTTTTTTCAATTTGTTTTTAAGTTGATTGATTGATTTAATTAGTTTTTTCTTTTCCCTTTTTTTTTTTTGCTTTTGTTTTGTCTATGGGTATAAATTATTGCTTGCTATCATAGGCTGGCCATTTTTCTATTGACTAGCTTGTGAGAATGATTTCCTTCATGTTAATAATTAAACCCACTTTTTGGTCTTAATTAATTGTTTTATATTAAAATAATTAAAAAAATTATTTTGGAGTAATTGGACTTTTCCACAATTTAATAAAAGGTGCTTCTGCCTAGGAATCTAATCAGATGTTAGAAAACAATTTACCCAAAAAAGAAATGATGCCCCCTTTTTGGTCCGTTTGCAGAGAAATTATTTATTTATTTATTTCCCTCTTCAATGACTTGTGGGAGCCGGAAACACCATAATGCCCACAAGTGGACACAATATTTGACGTGGAAACATCGATGGGGGATCCTTTTTCGGCCTGCGTTTGAACATGCCCAGATCAGTAAAATCATGGATTTCTTTTTTTCCATATTCCATATTCCATTTTTATTATTTTAAATAACAAAATAAAATAAAAATTGGATGGTCGAAAATCATTTGACAACTATTGATATAATGTCTTCGAGTATTTTCCTTGGAACTTTTAGCCAAATGACAACGAAAGTCTGAATTGAATCCTAATAAAAACAATTTTCTTTTGCAGAATGTTCTTTCCTCTCATTCAAGTTTGCATATATATATGTATATATATATATAATATATATATGCTCAAGACAGAACTGATAAAATTTCATACGCAAAAATTGATCTTTAAGCACGTTGTCATTATCTAAACTTTGGCAAGCTCTACGCATCTTTTTGATAGAGGTCTACGCATCTTGCCTCCAACTACATATATATATATATTGAATTTATTTTTGTGTGAAATTAAATGATTCCATGCTTTCTTAGTCATTATCATATAATATATATATATATATATAAATATGTATATTTATATATGTTTGGCTTTTATTTCTATTTTCTTGATTCGACTTTTCCTTGGTTAGGCTAAGTTTCTATTCGAATAATTTTTTGTTTCCATCTATAAGCATGCATGTGTATGTGTGACAGTTTGCGTGTTCATATACATTCCACGAATACGACCCACATGCAAAAACTAATACAAATTTAGGCCAACTATTCTAATGGATACCCTTTCTTACATTGACCCATTGTTGTATATAAATATGGCTGACTCTAATGCTTGTCCAAATCCCAATATTGAGAGCAACCATTTTGTTTTCACACACACACACACACATATAAATATTTTTTCGTATGCACTTCTAATTCGTCACAAAGGAAGTCTTCTTTCATATTTATGTTGGATGGTTAAGGCTGTCTCATTTGGTGAAATTTCAATGCCATTTCCAGTTGGTTCTTCATAATTTCTTCTATTAAAACACATTAAGGTCATTATCATGTTATGTCAGATACCCTATCCTTTACTTGCCTTTGGGAAGAAAAACAGTTGAGAAAATCATAACAAAATATTTAAGAAAAAGGAAAGAACAATACATATATATAAATATATATTTACCTTTTAGATATTATAGAGCATATTATATATAGATATGAACAAACTAGCATCAAAATGATTCTTTACCATATTTTGCTAGAGATATTCTACAAAGGCATGACAGGTTTTAAAATTGAAAAAATTATGTTGGGATAAATATTATTGTTAAAAGGGTCATGAGAAAGAAGTGTATTAGAAGTGGAGGCTTTTGATATAATGTCAATCTCCCAATAGGTTCAAACTTTTCTAAGCTTGATTTAATGCTTGATTATTGCGAAAGCAATTCAGACTTATTGTGTCAACATGTACAGGCGGCTATGAAAAAATAATTATGTTTTTTTCTCTTCTTTGATTTTCTTTTTTGTTTTAATTTTCTCCTTTCATCTATGCATCAAATAAAAAATTAACTATTCTTTATTAATTATATGCAGTTTCATATGTTAAGCAACCAGTTAGAACAGTTTGAATGGACCCCTCCCACGCTTGGCCTGCAATTGTTGTTGTTGTTGTTGTTGTTGTGTGTGTGTGTGTGTTTTTTTTTTTTTTAGCAAGTTTGAGTACTCAATTCAATAATATTATTTCTTATGCCACTTGTTTTTGACCTAGGATTGATTTAAAAACATATATCTTGCTCAATTTCAATGATTCGTTTCTTTATTAAAAGTTTATTACAAAGCAAAGCACAGCCTAACATGAGTCATGACCATACATATTAAAGAAATCAAAATTATGATGAAAAGAATCACGGATTCAATTAGCAATATAAAAGGGTTGGTTGTGGATTAGAAGAGGGTTTAGTGCATACTTATAGGTTGTGGACCCGGATTATACCATCATAAGATATATTCGATTACGACGGCATGACATTTATATTTATAATTTTAAATTTAATCTTATAGTATCTTTGGAGATATGTACTAGGGATTGTCAAATGAGTATTAAGTAGTATTTCTTTATTTTATTTTATTTTATTTTTTGTCAAGATGGTACATATCGTGAAGTTTGTTCTGTCAAGATTGGTGCATTGCACATTGGAATTCCAAAACCTCCTCTCTTATTTTAAAAGGTGTATTTACCCAAACCATCAACTAGCTAGAAAAACACACATTTTATTAATGCCATAAAGAAAGAAAGGCAACTAATACAAACACAATCCAATGTCTCATCTTAAAGAAAAAGATATGTGAATAATCTAAACTAATCCCACCTCGTTGCTTGATTAGGTCCCCCTTTATAGAATCACACATCCCTTTCAAGTGGGCCCTCTCCACCCCCTAATATAATTAATTGGACATAAATATTACAAAGTGAAACCAAATAGAAAACTAATAAATATGTAACCAAGAGCATGCTAAAAAACTCAAAATTAAAGTAGTGTTCATCGTCACGTACACACCACGCACATAAGGCCAGCTAAAATGCCGACGATGAGGAAAGTGACACTTGACCCAATGGCATTTTTCTTGTGAGGACATAAAAGGACACTCTTCCTTCAAAGTACCTAGGCCCATGCTTTGTGCTTTTCTTCAAAAACTCAAAAGTTAAAAATAAAATAAAATAAAATAAAATAAAATCAAACCCCTTTTGATTTAGGGAATGAGGGACTTCGTGAAAAGCAGGATGGAAATGTGTGTGTCACTTAAGTTGTCCACTTTGATGATATAAATCACATCTATATGCTTATTTGTTTATATATGTATATATATTCCATATTTTGAGTTGAGGTGGGGCTGTGCCCAAGTAAATGGACAGTACAAAGCATAGAATATGGATCCAATTAAGAGGGCATAGGGGCCATGATGGGAACCCCAACTTTCTTCCCTTGTGAAAGGGGGCACTCATGTACTACTCTCCATCATCTTAGAATTGATTTTGTTACTTCTTTTTCTTCTCTCACTCTCTCTCTCTGTCTCTCTCTTCTCATGACATATACACACATATTCATCTTTATACAAAAGAGGACCCCACACACCTCCCATATCACAAGTCACTTGATCAAAAATTTGATAAGACCTTGCTAGCTAGCTAGCCAGCCATGGCCGTGTCAAGTTAGAATTTTTGATGGTCCCAAATATGTACCATTTCTTAACTACTTAATTATAAGTGTCTATATATATGTGTGTGTATATATATATCTATATATGACTCACAGGTTTAACCGAAAGCAAACCCTAGGTAATAAAGCCTCCCTAGTTAGAATAAAGAGAATTCATGTAATTGTCTACTTGTATTGACAAAGTAATATTAACTAGATATGATTATTGTCATCACTCATCTTGATAATCACCAATTATATATATACACACATACACACGCACGCATATAAGCTAAGTTTTCTTTTGTCTTTCTTATGTGTATTAAACTAACATTAATTTTAAAGATGAGGCTCTACTTATATGTTTTATAGAAACCTAGAAGTCAGGCAAGAGAGTTCCCAATGGTGCTTCCTTCCTCAGTTCCTCTTTCTTATATACAAATATATACATTTATAGAAAATTAAATATTAAATATATTCTCATGTTACTATGGCAAGGGTAATGGGCTATATATTTGTCTTTTAAAAAGGCAGTGGGTCAAGAGATAAGAATCCACAACTCCCCCAAAAGAAGAGATCAGGGGCATAAACCATTCACTCGCCTAGATATCATACGTACACACTCAACCTAATGAATTCTTTTTTTTTTTTTTTTCTTTTTCTCTCTCTTTTATGCTTTCTTTTTGTGGGAATTTTAATGACCAGCCATGAGTATACTTTACAAAGGTTGGATTTGGGGGATTTGTGAGATATACATATATATATATATATTTGGATGGAGTAAGGCTAAAGATAGAGACATTATTTATTGCAGTTTTGAATCCAGAAATCCCCACTATGGATGAAACATTGAAAAAGAGATATAAAGAAACATAAAAAAAGAGTAAAGGGGTATCAACTCTTAAGTAGTACTATTCTTTTTTCCTTGGGATTTTGCCTTTTAACAGATTTTTGGTGAGTTTTCTAAGTGTAAACATCAGCTTCTCCCACTAACACAAATATATCCATGTGCCTGTGACCACCCAGTCTCACTCATCCCATTAATAGGTTCTTGGAGATTGTGGTTGTGAACCCAACTCCCCCATCTTGGGTATAATTATTGTGTTTTTTTCCTCTCTCTCTCATTAGTGGCAACTTTGTCTAAAAGCGTTAATAGTTCCTTCTTGTCTACATTAGCCACCACTGCAAAAGCTAACCACTAGAAATCATTCATGTCGTTTGTTAGAGGTGAGTGGGCACACACCAAGCTCCCCAAGAGAGAGAAAGTGAGAGATTTTATATATATATATAGATATATATGCGTATATAAATTAATATAATGCCAAATGGTAACTAACAAGGAATTGGGATTTGGGATTGTTCTAATTTGATTGTTTGCTTAATTAAAATATTGACAGTGATATCATTCTACTAATGAAAATTATATCTATCAAGAACAACGGGAGATGGGGTGTACTATGTTTTTTTTATCTTTATTTATTTCTTTGTATATTTTTTCAATCTCCCACTTTTTCCTCTGCCCTTTTTTGAAAGTTGTACATTCTAATAGTGAAATAGACGTGAGCTTTGGAGTTTGAAGGTGACATTACAAAAGAATCATCAGCCATATCACTTGGACCAAATTAATGGAATGGAAAAGGCTTTGGTATTATCACCAATATGGAAGTGCACAATATCATTTTTGCCGACAATTCTTCTGAATTTGGGAAATTTGTAGGGCCCATTTCTTATAAAACCTAAAATCTTGCCTTTGGAATTCAAACCAAACCAAAACTTAGGATTATAAAAATTAAATCTACGCCTTTTAATTCTTTTTTATTTTTATTTTTTTGGAATCTTTGAGTCTATTATTAAACTTTTATTATCTCTAAATAGCAGATTTTCTCAGCAAAAAAAAAAAAGAAAAGCAAATTTACTATTTCCTTTAACATTCAACATTATATATATATATATCCAATCAACGACTAATCAAACAAATAAAATAGAGACTAGTGAAAATTCCAAGATTACACCCAACCACAAGTATCATTATCAATTTTAATCAGACAATAGACGGTTTACATTTATTTAGAAATCTAAGTCGTAATTAATGCCCTACTCCAATTTACATATATATATATATGTACATAACTCTATTGCATGCCTTTCCAACACGTGGTATATCATTATTACTAAAGTTGATACATATAATCTAAAGGACCCAATCTATAAGAATTTTTCTTCTTAATTAGGCGATGGCTTGCTGGGAAGCCACCTAGTATTATTTATTTACTTATCCTTTTTAGGTTCAATAGGCATGCAATAGCATTTACCTGTATATGAATATATGAAAGGGTAACTGAATCAATGGATACTTAATTTAGTTAATTATACAATCATCATTTGTACTGTTTTTTAGTATTTAGTAAGTAATTATAAAAGAGATAAGATTAGTATTAGGAGCACTAATTTTAAGATCAACTTTTAAATACCAACTTCCGTGACAATAAGTTTTCATTTTTCCATTTGTAAATACAATTAATTGAAACATTTATAATACAAAAAATGACAGCTCATGTATTACATTAATTAATATTCAAAAATTAAAATTAGGATCGATATCTTGAATATTAGACATAAAATAACTAATAAATACATGGTTTTTTTTTTTTTTCAATCATATATACTTCCTTTGGAACTCTCCAACAAAATTAAGCATTTTAACTAGTTCGTATCGCATATCTCAAAATATGCAGGGGCAAAATCATATTAAAAAATTGATTTCTAGCTAAAATTTTAACAAATTTTAAAAACTGATTTCTTACTAAAATTTTCATAAAATTTCAGTCATGTATCCGTTTTCTAAGGAAAATTATAACTACTCCCACTCAGATTTTTTATATTTTAATTTTTACTTCTAAAACTTATGTTATAATTTAATCAAGCGCCTAGTTTATATATAAAAAAAATTCAACATATCAACACTTAATAATTAATTATAGCTCAATAATAAAATATATAATTATGTCTTAATTTACCAAAAAAAAAATCTTTATTTTTTTTTTTATGCTAACGCCGAAGCTATTTTTAGACTCCATCGTTGATAATATTTATGAATTATTAAAACTTATCACAAACCACCATTTCATCAAGACTCATCATTAGTTTAGAACAATATATTCTCTAAGATCATATCTTCCAAATATTTAAACAAAAATACAGGAAAAACAATAACAACAATAATAAAAAAAAGAATTACAAGGAAGCACCAAGAAGCCACCAACCAAACCTTCACAACATGCAATTGTAATGCACATGTCATAGAAATGACTTAATAATTCAAGTGATAAGCACCAGCAGCTGCATTGTAATGTCAATGAATAGTAGTGAGTATGAAAGTTGCATAAAATTGTGGTACAAGGGACAACAATGACAACCTATCTATCTCCTATAGTCGCCATCAATATTGATCATAAACTAATTACTACCTTAGACTTTCTTTTCCTCTTCTTTTTCTACACACCCCCCCAACCCCCCCCCCCCCCCCCCCCCCTTTTTTTTTTCAAATTTATGATACCACATTGGCCTTGCTTTTTTCCACAATAATTTTTTTTTTCTCCCATGATTTGAATCCAAGACCTTCCACTTATCTATAATAGATACAACTTGACTTTAAATCATTAGACCTTCACTTTTGAAAGTAGCATTAGGCAACAATGGCATTGATAGTGGTGTTTACCAATATAATTTCTTCTTTTTTTCTTCTCTCTTCTTCTTTTTTGCAAGTCTACATGGCAATAAATGAAATCTCTCTCTTTCACTCTCTCCCTTTGATAATGGGTCGGCAGCAACCATCCGAAGCACCCCATTTTTGACACAAGAAAAATGGGCCCTATGCCGCTATGAGGCAGCAAAACAGAGGCCAAATTAATACATTTGGGCCTCAAAATGGGCTCCACAATGAACTGTGATTGTAAATATATTGCCCTATTGATCATTAAAAAAAAAAAAAAAAAAAGAGTAATTTTTGGTTAATCAATCTGACTTTTAAGTTCATAATGAATGGATAGTGATTGCACAGGCTAGACATGTCCCCTCCATGTCTTACAATATACGAAACATGGACCCCTTCATACTGCATTTATTTCGGTCCATGTTGTGTATATTCATGGTAGTACCCAAGATATTTCTAGAAAATGATCAACAATCATTAATTTTATTCTACTACCCAAGAAATTACTTCGAAAGTACTGTTTTTGTTTTTCTCTTTTCTTTTCTCTTGTTTACCTTTTATCTCAATCAATTTATGATGGTCATAAAGATTCAAGAAGTTTCCTTGTGTTTTCATCAAAAAATTATATTCATGGCCGTATTTTTCCTTGGCAATAATCTAGGTTAGTTGACCATGAGGGAGTCATGTAAAAATTGCATGCAATATTTTTTTTCTTTTCCCTTTTTTCTTTTGTTTCAGTTTTTATTACTCATTGAGAAGCCCGCAAAGCTATCAATGACTATGTGAATACCTAAATTCTAACCCTTACGAATATTAAAAACACAAATCGATTGAAGTGTATGTAAGTTAGCTTAACAATTTATCATTGAGTGGTGATTCAAATTTTAGAATCTAATCAGCCTACCTATCATGTTACATCGGTAGTTGCTTGTGAAAACTAGATTCTAACATGCCTAAAGTCTTTCAAAATTCCATATTATTATTCTCTTCACAATGTATGTGTGCATGTATTTCACATGCATCACTTTCACAAACAAATCTTATCCATCTCTTCTATTACTTTCTGTCACTTCACATCCAGTCCACGGTCCTCACCCCACATTGCATAAATTCATTTAATAAAGCACAAATTAGAGAAATTTCGCCTCCCTCTCTCGATCTCTCTCTCTCTCTCTCTCTCTTCTTTTTCCTTGCAATGAACAACTCTCGTGGCCTTGTGTTTTCATTTTCTTTCGCTATCTTTGTGTAATGTCGTCATGGAACACAAGAAAAACTTTTGTTTGTGGAGGGTTTGCTTTGAGGCGTTTGGTTACACATCCACTACTACCCAAAAAAAAAAAAAAAGGGGTTGTCAAAATCATCGAAAGTGACAAGGAAAGCCAACTAATTATCAAAGACAGAAGAAGCCAAAAAAGATGGTGCCTATATATTTTGACATGCAACTAAAGTACAAAATATACTTGAGATCCGCGGCACAAGAAACGTGTCACACCCCACAGACAAGTTGCACGTCGCCATGCTTGACCCCACTGGGAAATGTCCAGAAATGACACCAAATATATATTATATATTATATATATGTACATACATTTGGTCTATTTTCAATCTAAAAGAGACGTTTTACTACCATATTATCATCAAATTGTATTTTGTGATTTAGTGATTGGATAGGATGGGAATAATCTTTGAGCAGATAAGGATTATGAGAAATCTCTACACTTAATAAAAAAAAAAAAACACGCATAATTCATGTCCCATAAAAAAAAAAAAAAACGCCCTCCTGAAGTAGTTAGAAAGAAATTTGGGAGATACTTGAAATTGACTTGTTGACGTAATTGTTTGGGAAAGGGTACTAGGCACTTGAGTGGATTACAACTTGGCTTGCATTCAAAAAATATGCAAGAGAATAAAGAGAGTAGGGAGGAAACAAGAAGGGTTCTTTTTTTTTTTTTCATTTTTTCTTGCTTGTAACTTTATTCATGGTTTGCATAATTAAAGTGAGATTTGGTATAAAGAGAGAATAGGGATCATAAATGTGCCTATGTTCAACCATATACAGCTAGGATTTGGTTCAAAGCATATCTTAAGTTTGAGTCAATTATAGGCCACTAAGATAAATCCCTCCACCCAAAAAACAAAAAGCACATCCAAAAAAAAAATTTGGAAAAAACTCTTACTTGCCATAATAATGCGAGCCAATGAACTTAGGGCTTGTTTTGAGATCCCATGATGCCTCCTTAATGTGCACTAGTTTAACAAGTGGATTCTAGCCTTTTTCCTTGTGTTGTGATTCCTAACTAACTCTTATTCTTTCCAAGTCCTACTCATACCATATCACCATCTGGACCCATGAGTTTTTACTTTTTACAAACTTTGAGGATATCATATTAAGAATACTTAGTGGACAATTTTGCAAGGTCTTTAAATCTCTTTTTTTTTTTTTTTTAAGGAATGTTCTCTCTATTAGAATATTATCTCATATATAACAATTTCAAAATATTTATCTTTTTTATAATCTGAAATAAAAATTGATTTCACGATAAAAATCTAAAGTATTAAAAAAAAAATCCTAAACATGTACAATAAAGAGACTATTATCACAATTTCGTCTTAAATTTCCACCATAATTCACTTGAATTTTTAAGCAAAACTTTGGCGGCTATGGTGTAATGTTCTTTTATGAGATTGGGCCTGATGGAACTTTCATCTAAGACATTGGGCCAAAAGCCCAATTTTGATTGGAGTTGCCAATTGAATAGGTGTTTTCAGCAAATCTTGACAGTTTTACATGATTGGGCTCACAATACTTTGAGATGATCAGATGATTGTGATCCAAAAGTTCTTTTTTTTTTTTTCCAGCTATCATCGAGCACAAATTTATCATATCTTCAGATGATCAGATGATTGTGATCCAACCGTTCTTTTTTTTTTTTCCTCCAGCTATTATGGAGCACAAATTTATCATATCTCATGGCCCAAACTCTTCACTCAATTCGTCCTATAGTCATTTCAGTTTTACAAAACCAACACAATCCGGTCATTTTAGACCCTCGTGATAAAATGTTTCATGACATGTGTATCGTTGCTCTTTTCAAGTTGATTCTGATGTAATCTACAAGTCTAAAAATGCACAACAGTACCCCCCCTCCCCAAAAAAAAAAAAAATCCTTACATTGTTTGTCTTTCTGAATTAAAAATCATCTCATGTTCTAAAGAAGAGGAATTGTGCATGCATGCTTAAAAACTCAAAATTAAACAATATAAAAAATAAAAAAATTACAAAATATTGTTAAGCTTTCAGTAAACATGCTTTGTAGAAGGCATCTCCTTTGATGAACTGATCTCTCCCCTACCACTAAGTGCTACAAATTTTTCATTGAACAACAACATGGGACATTTGTCCATCAGGTTTGGCCCATCATAAGCTTCTTTAAGAAAAACGGTACTCCTAGCACCTTTATTAGTGATGTAAAAGATACCATGATGTTTTATCAAGCAAAGCAGCAGTTTTGATGGTAAGAAACACTCTGAATGGAAAGCATCCAATTGAGCAGATGTCATCCTTTTCTCCATGGTCAAACTCAGGAGCTCATGAAGCACTCCAACCACCCGCTTCCTCGCTTTCGGATCAGCAATGTCGAATCTCCTCGCGTTCAGATACGGAGAAGGGAATTCCATCTTCTGCCACTTCTCGAGTTGCTCTAAATAACTCATGTTCGGTCTAAAACCAGCAGGGAAACTCATTTCGAACGCGTGTGGCCCGGGGTAATTACCATCTTTCGATATCCTAACTTTCCTTGGATTACCAGCAGAGGCCAGAATTCCTTCACTTGAAAGTTTCTCCTCCCGGGCAGTGACAGCCAATGAAGAATCCCAACTTTCCAAGTGAACACAAGCTTTCCCATTGACATCCTTAACCGAAAAGAATTCGGGGTACTTTGGGATCAATGACTTCTCAAAGCCATTAGGCAAACCCAATTCCAATTCAACAAATTTAATCTTTTCAAGAGGAACCAGGCAATCAACTGACAACATCAACAGCTTCCTTAAGTTCTTGACCAAAATGGGTTCCATTAACTCCCTCGCTTTCGCTTCTTCGCCAGCAATCTTCTCAGCTTTCTCGGTGAGCCTGAAGAACGGGGGTGTTCCCTTACCCCCACCAACATGAAATATGGAAGGATACTTCTCAATGGCAGCCATGAAGTTCCATTTCTGGACAAACCCAACTTCTTTCTCAAGATCCCGGAGAAGAAGAGACCGATGTTTTTGTGACTGGATGATGGACTTGAGCTGTAGGATCAAGGACGGTTTTTTCTGCAAGTCCATGGCTCTGTCTAGTTCATGGACTCTGTGGTAGATTTTCTTCTTGGGTCTGCCTCCTCCACTGGATTTATACCTCACTAGGATCCACATAAAAGTTGATATTTGAGAGGATTTATACCTCTTCATGTTGCTAAAACAGGTATTTTTTCTTTAGGACATATGATCAAACAGTTGGCGGGCAACTTTCCAGGTTCAGTTTCACAGACACATTCCTTGAAAGCGTTACTGAATCATGGTAAACTACGAAACTGGGTCTCGAATTCTTATGAGCTGGAGGGATTCTGACCAGCATACAGGCTGTAACAGAGAAGCTTGGAAAATTCTCTTCGCAACATGCAAGGTAATGGTCCGTTTGGCTGCCGAGAAAAGAATACAAAAAAAAAAAAAAAGCTGAAACTTGCACCTGTGTCTAAGTCTTCATTCCGGTGCAGCGTTACAGACAACTTTTGCCCAGAAAAAAAAAAAAAAAAAAATCCTCTGCGGATGGCTCTTTTGGCGTTTTGGCTCTCTGTTTTCCTTTGGAATTGCTGTGTTTTTCAACATCATATGTTACAGTGGTACGACATGTCGTTTCAAAAAAACGGATGCCTTTTTATTTTTTTGGGCGCCGTTTCATCCGCTCAAGTGTGCTGGTAGAAGTTGAAATCATTTCGTTAATGATGTGTTTAAACGAAAGCATCACTTGACGTGTGAGAGTAAATGCTTGTCGTTTTGGTGGAAGTTCTTGCCGTTTAGAGCTTCAGCTTTTGGCTTTTTAGGCCCTCCTTGCGTGGATGAACATTTTTAGGAAGAATTTTTTTTGCTTATTTGAAAAGAGAAATTGTCTTTTTCGTTTTGAAAATAAGATAGCACTTGGATCTATAAAAAAATTTTCTTTTTAAAAATAAAAAGTTGTTTAAAATGAAAAGAAATGATACTAGAAAAAATGCATTGTAAAATAATTTTAAAAAGATTCTTTTTTTTTTCCTTAAAAAAAATACTTGAGACACTAATTTTAATAGCAATTTATATGGTATTTGAGTTTTTGTTCTTTTATTAACAAGTATTTAAAATATTAATATATCAATTGATTACATTAACTAATAAAAACATGACATATGATTTGATACTCAAAAAGTTGAGATTAAAATTAGTGTCTTTAATATTTTATTATTTTAATAGTATGCCTTAAAACATATATTTAAAAATGATATATTTTTCATTTTTCAAAATGAAAATAATGATGAAAAAAAAGTTGAGAAAAACACTTTTTTGCAAACAATTTTCAAAATCAAAAGTGGATATGTTATCCAAACAAACCCTAGTTTTCTAGGTAAAATGGTGTTTTGGTAAAATAATTTATAAATAATTTGCACAAAGACCGTTACACATTTTACAAAAACCAACGCATAAATTTGAGGAATTTGTAATGAGTATTTTGTATAGGTCTAAACATAAATTTAAATTTTTATAAAAGAAAAAATTGTTGTAAAAAAGTTTGACTTGCGCTTTAAACTATGAACCAGAGCAGAGCCTATATGATTTACACAATAAATTCTTAGGGTTTTCTTAAAAGAAGAAAAGAAAGTCACGAGTCTAAAATGTTTAAACATTATAAGATTTTATTTTTAACTGATTTTTAAGGTCAAAATTCTAATATAACATTACAAAACGAAAATGTGAGCTATAAGAGGGTTCCCTATCACAATTTGCTCAAAAAATTCATGTACTTGCACGAGGTTCCGTTAGGGGAGAAAAACAACAAATGATATTTTTACGATAAATAATTAAAATAAATAATAAATTTTTAAAATAAAAATTGTCATAAATAACAATAAATAATAAATTTACATATAATTAATTAATTAATTTTCAGCAAATTGATTAGTTATTAAATAAATTTACTATTTATTATTATTTATTTTAAATATTTAAAATCTTGCTATTTACTTTAATTTAGTTTTGTAAAAATGTTATTTACTATAATCTTCATTTTTCAACAGAGGCCTAATTGTTTCTGAAAGGATTGATTAGAAAATTGTGAGGGTAGTCTTTTTAGTGCAAATGTTTAGGATTTTTGTTCTGAAATAAATTTTTATTTGACATTGAAAGAAAGTGAAAATCCAAATAATTGAATAAAATTTTAGAGATGTTCTCTTTTGGGGGCATTTTTAAAAAATCCCCTTGATTGATTGTCGTTTAGCCTAGCAAGACTGTTATTTCCCTCTCTCCATCTCTCTATTTATGTTTTGTTTGTTGCGCAAGATTGAATAAGGTTGTTGCCTAAAATGCAATTAAATTATACATTATCTCATCATGAGAAGTGTAGTTCTTTTTGTTTGCATTTTCATACAAACTGAAAAAATAACAATTTATAAATTTATAAATAACAAGATTTTCAATAGACAAACAACTTCTAATTCATTTTGACTAATAAAAAAAAATAGTAAGTGGGATTATAGAGTTGGATTACTTGCACGAAATATGTATATCACATGCTCATGAAACCATCTTCAAGGTTGTGGATTATATATCATTTACTTTTGCATTACCAATCATGGGAAGGCATCTTCAAAATTATAAAGTATATATTATATAGCCTAATTATTGAGAAGAGGAGGATATAAGTAATTAACATTTCTATTTCTTTATTTGCATGACCGTCATGTGTACTCAAATTTATATTATCACGAGTATTACTACATCACGAGTGATTTTATCAGTCTTTTTATAGATTTTAGTAAGTGATAATTACGAAAGTGGTCAACCATATGCCTAAATTTATTCTTTTTTTTATTTTTTTTTAATCTTAATTTTCCAACAAGAAATTCAATCAATAAAAAAAGGAAAAACAATATCTGCATGGTTTAGGGCATGGCGCATGATTAAAATGTGCTTTTCAGAAAAATGGAAACAACTTGCCAAAACGAATAAAAGGCTTCATTATTGATGAGTAATATATGCCTAGTTAATTATAATTAATCTTCCCATGGTTAATTTTTTTGGCTCTCTCACATGAGAAGTAGTGATGATAAATCTTTCATTACTGGATAATGTTAAGAATATAAATGATTTATTTTTTTCACCCATTATTTAATTTAATTCGTGTTTTATGCCTTATCTGTAAATACGCCTTTAGTTTTGCTCTTATTTGGTATTATCATATATATGCGAGTTCTAGAACTAGTTCAACAAAAAATCCTTATTTTCCTTTTTTTTTTAATGTGGTTATTTATTTATTTATTTTTTGTCAGCCTTGCTCTCTAATTCACTCGTGATGTCTAAATGCTTATGTATGTACAGAGTTAAAAGAGAGAGGTTTGTAAATGGATTGCCATCTTAATTAGTTGATGAAAAGAGTTACAACGGGAATACGTTGTGGTCTTTAAAGAAATTGTTAAGCATACTAATTATAGTGATACTAATCTTAGTTATACGAAGACACTGAGGGGAAAAAATATAAAAAGCTAGTTGAAATTATAATTTAAAAAAAAAAAACACTTTTGGTTATGAAATAATATATATATATGTCCACACCTTTGTGAAAAATATGTCATTAACATATTAAGAAAGTCAAAAATATGTCTTGAATAACTCGTATTTTATGCTAAGAAATAACAAGAAAATGGAAAACACGTATCCATGATGTGGATATATAATCAAATATTTTGATTTAATTGGTTATTCATTTTCTATAAGTAGTTTAGATAAATGGTTAAGAATCCGTGTAAACTTTAAGTCGTGAGTTTTTTCTACCAATGAGATGAAAGTATTAACCATACTCAATATATATTTTCAACCATGCTTGCAGATCACTCTTTATCAGTATGCTATCCTCGAGTTCTGATCGTGTCAAGAAAAAGTGTGTGAACGGATAATTTCATAGATTTTATAGGTTTATGGATATGTATATTTTCCATGGAAATTCTCTCTCTCTCTCTTCTCACTTATGTTTTGTTCCACAACGAAAAATTACTCCTGTCACACATTTCATATAGCAAAATTATTGAGAGATTATATTTTTCGGTTTGTGAATTAACTTCAAAAATTTATAATTTAATGCCACAAAACTTGTACCTTTTTCCTTTACTTTATACATGTGCGTGTGTGAGAACGTAGTCAGCGTATGTATCATATGAAGCTTTGGTAGAAGGATTCATATTTGAATATAGGATTAGCTGATAATCAAGAATCCAATATCTTCCTGAATATTCACTTTCTCTTGTGCATCAATATCCATCTAATCTAGCTTCATTGTATTAACAAGATCTTCCTTTCTCAAGGGAATATCATTTTGATCTACAAACTCGTTTGGTTTATAGGTTGATTATGGAATAAAATGAAATTTTTATATTCAAGTTGGTTTATTTAATTATAATTTTTATTGATTTTTTACGGAAAAAAAACAAAACAAAACCTAAAAAAAAAATTTTAAGTTCGGACAAATCGTCCAAACGAGATCTAATAGTCGATTATGGGGTGATTCTCATCATGGTGCCACGAGTTTCGGGTATCGACAAAATGCTAGGGAGCCTCGAGCCCATTTATGGCATTCTCCTCTGCGAGGGAGAGGACATTGATCCATCTCTTTACGATGATCCTAAATCATCAAACAATAGTCTCTCACCCCAAGAGCTAGAACAAGTACGGAAATTGCAACCCGGTGACTCCACCCTTGACAAAGAAAAGGACTTGATTGAGCTAAAACCTGTCGAGCTTCGCCTCAAAAGAGGCATACCATATTTTGGAATATGCCGAGGTTCCCAAATACTGAATGTGGCATGTGGAGGTACCCTTTATCAAGACATCGAAAAAGAACTCTCTAAAACAGTTTCTTGCGCAAAAAATTACCACAAAGTGTCTTAGATGAACTACAGTGATTATGATGGGCATGGACATGCCATAAAATTGGTGGGGAACACTCCTTTGCATGGTCGGTTTAAGGATTCTTTGTGCCATCAGAGTAGGGAGATTGGGAGACTTTGGTGAATACTTATCACCATCAAGGCAATAAGAAACTAGCCAACAGATTTGTTCCCAAGGCTTTTGCACCGGATGGTTTGATTGAAGGATTCTAGGATCCAAATTGTCATAATCCTCAAAAGGGTAAGTTTTTAGTGGGACTCCAGTTTCATCCCGAACGAATGAGGAAGCCGCATTCTGATCACTTTGACTCCCCGGGACGCTCATTGGTCTACGAGGTTTGCATACCTCAACTTAAATTTTGTCATTTGCAAAAATAACAAATTTCGGGTAATAATGTGTTTTAGACTTTTTTTTTTTATTATGCTTTGCAGGAATTTGTAACTGCCGTGATTGCTTATCATAAGAAAGTTAATAGCTTACCATTCGTGACAGGGCCTCCAAACTCGAAAGACATCCACAACTCATGCCAGTGGATGCTTAGTCCAAGGAAAGAGCTTGGACTTGAAACTAAGAATCTGAATGGTTCACGAGTCAAGTCTGGATTGAATGAAATTTTGAATTAAAATTGGTTGACTTAATTATAATTTTTGTTGACTTTTCAGGGAAAAAAAAAACAAAACAAAACTGGAATCCAAATTTTGAATCCGAGTCAATAAAACAAACGGGACCTGAAGCTAGATCTTTTGAGATACAAACAAATCAACACATTTAACGTTTTTAACATGTATTACATTTGTGGGTCATCGCTGATAAGAGTGAAGCCATTAACTTCAAAGGAATGAAAAGAAAAATGTTCACTCTTGTAACCTGAACTATGATAAAATACCTATCTCTTAAACCTTATTATTATATATATATATATATATATTTTCAGCCCGGTGGCGTAGCTTTTAAGTTCTCAGCAAAAGACTAGGTTGATGCCAATGGATGCAACAATTAGAAATTCAAATTCGGCAATATCTAAGCTCAAGGAGTCGGAACAAGTAAACGGCAAGAGATGCCATGAGGAAGATGCTGTCAGTTGTCTAAGACGGATCTCTAATCTTTTGGAGCTCTTCTTGAAGTGTTAAGACCTATGAGAGAGAGTTGTAACGGTTTGGACAAATTTCATTTATGAATTTCCTTTGCTAATAAGCATGATCTTCTGCTAATAAAGATGCATTTCTTAGTTTTTTAGCAAAAAACAAAAAAGATCCATTTCTTAGTTGATTGTTAATTGAACGACCAAAGCCACATTGCTCACTGTGATCGTGTTTCTTCATACCTCGATTATAATTTCATGTTTCATTTACCAAAAAAGGATGGTGCTTTCACTACGCATATGCATACAACATGGATAAGTACCTGGTGGATCAGATTATTACTGCTTCAATTTTCATCCTCTCTTTAAGAACTTTCACATCATCTTCCAGGGAGGAAAAGTGAGAGGAAAATGGGCAAAAAAAAAATTTTTTTTTCAACTTATTGGCAGTTTTGAGGAAATGTTCGGATAAGAGATTTCAAATCCTTCGACTAAAAACCTCAATTTTGATATCTCCGACGCCATGGGAGTAAAGTCCGTCCTTTACCCATTTTACACCCAAGTTATATTAGGTTTCTTTCCTACCTATTTTAAAAAGAAATCAAATTTATTAACTCACATAATAATAATAATTATAATATTTATAATTATAAAAACAACAATCCTAACGATCAAAATGGCATTACAAGGCTGGTAAATAGTTGAAAAACGCAAGGCTATGGAATGACACGACACGAATAACATAGCATTACATTGTTCTTTTAAAAAACACCACCGACACAGACAAAATTTTATAACAAAAATAAACGAAAAATAGAGTTCTCTAAATGACAAAAGGATAATGAACTAACAGTACCCTCGGTAACAATACCCCCATAAAAATAAATAAAAGCAAAAAGGGAGGCCGAGAACCGATGGAGAGAACAAGACACAAAAAATTCTTGTTCAGATAGGCTGCTTCTTCTTCTTCTTCATCTTTCCTCAACCATAAACCGAATTGCGCATAACAACAAACTTACAACTTGTCTTCGAACTCGGAAAGCGGGGTCATTTGCTCCTTCAAGCCCTTCCTCTTCCTGATGTCAGCGACAAGCTGTGCAGCCTGGGATCCAGACTCCAAGGGGTCGGACGACATCATGTCCCAGTGGTCGAAGACACACTGTGGGAAAGCCTGCCCTGAGGTTGCAGCCCTCAATGTGCTCGAGAATCCGAAAGACTCAATGACAGGGAGGTATGCCTTGATGTTGTAGAGCGGGGTACCAGGCCTCTGCATTTCCTCGAACACGTGTCCACGTTTCTGGTTGAGAACGCTGTAGATACCACCGAGAGCCTGCTCAGGAGCTTGGATTTCCACGAGGTAAACGGGCTCGAGAAGCCTTGGCTTGGCTGTGAGCTGAGAAGCATAGATGACCCTACGAGCAGTTGGAATGACCTGACCACCACCTCTATGGATGGCATCAGCGTGAAGGACCACATCACAGACTTCAAAGCAGATGCCTCTCATGTTTTCTTCAGCAAGAGCACCTTCCTTGGATGCCCACTGGAACCCAGCAACAACAGAATCCTTGATTTCATTAAGGTACTGAACTCCCTTACACATATCAACAACCATGTTGGGGCCAGTAGTCTCAGGACCGAAACACCAGATCTTCTTGGCAAGATCCTTATCCCAACCAAACTCCTCGGACAGGATCTTTGATCGGACTTTAGGGTCATCCCTCGGGCCAATACGACCGTCATCAATAGCCTCAGCAAGACCTTCCTCCAATGGTCGTGCCTCCATGTACAGACGGTTGTGCTTGTTAGGTGATTTGCTCATCACAGTTCGGCTTGATTTCTCAAGGACGGTTTCACGGAAGGAGACGACTGGATCAGATTTTATGATTTCAGCTCCACCCATGAAGTCATCCTGCAGATCCTTCAAACAAATCTCAAGGTGAAGCTCACCAGCACCAGCAACAATGTGCTCTCCAGATTCTTCAATAGTACATACAACCATAGGATCTGACTTGGCCAGACGTTTCAGACCTTCAACAAGTTTGGGAAGGTCAGAAGCAACCTTGCACTGCACGGCCACACGCACAACAGGTGACACAGAAAACTTCATAGCTCGGATCGGGTGGGCATCCACTTCCTTCTCATTTGTCAAAGTGGCGTTCTTGGTAATGAACTGATCCAAACCGACCAGGGCAACTGTGTTACCACAAGGAACATCCTCAACAGTTTCCTGCTTCTTTCCCATCCAAATGACAGTTCTCTGAACACTCTTGACATACAAATCTTTCTTCTCACCAGGCACGTAGTTTGGACCCATGATCCTAACCTTCAAACCAGTAGACACCTTTCCAGAGAAGACACGACCAAAAGCAAAGAAACGACCCTTGTCAGATGCAGGAATCATCTTTGATACATACAGCATAAGAGGACCCTCAGGATCACAGTTTCTGATGGCAGTTGCATAAAGATCATCAAGGGGACCCTCATACAAGTTCTCAACACGATACTTTTGAGCCTTCGCAGGAGATGGCAAGTGAAAGACCATCATTTCCAGGAGAGCAGTACTTGCTGGGAGCCATGTCTGCATGACACGCTTCATCAATGCCTTGCCCATCAGATCTTTCTCCTCAGACTTCATGGTGACACCAAGCTTCTGCAACATAGGCCACAGCTTGTCCTTTTGGTCATTCATACAAGTACTGATAATCTGCTTGATTGGTTCGTAACAGAACTGCACGAAACCTCGCTTGCAGGTAGCAGAACCAGTGTTCTTGGTGGTCCACTTCTTGGTAGCAGGGTCAAAGAAGTTTTCACCCCAGAGCCTTTCCATCATCTTAGCCTCGTCCACACCAAATTTGGAGGCATACATTTTGGCGAAGTTGGTAAGAGTAAAAGCCCATCCGTGCAGACCAGCAGAAAAAGCAACTGTCCCCTTCTCAGGATAGACCTGAACATCACCAAGTAGGGGATCTTCGTATGTCGCCATAATCACATTAGCGTTCTCGATAACCCTTGAGAAAGTCTGGTAAGCTTCCTCGCCATCCACCTGCAGCTCAAGGAAGCACCTGTCCATCTTGTTAACAGTCAAGACAGGCCTAATCCTCTCACCAAGAGCCTGCCTGAGGACAGTCTCAGTTTGGACACAGACACCCTCAACACAATCAACCACCACAAGGGCACCATCAGTAATACGAAGTGCAGCAGTGACCTCAGATGAGAAGTCAACGTGTCCAGGGGAATCGATGAGATTGATAAGGTACTCGTTTCCTTGTCTTTCTCCCTTATAATTCTTCAGAGAATCATTAGACATCTCATAGTAGAGAGAGATACCAGTAGACTTGATTGTAATACCACGCTCAGCCTCATCTGCACGGGTATCTGTCATACGGACATCACCAGCAACTTCTTGGGCAATGATACCCGCAGCAGCGACCAGAGAGTCGGTAAGGGTTGATTTCCCTGACAAACAGAAAAAACAAATACCTCACAACATGAACTTTTTCAAATTGTAAATAAGAAATTAAGAAGTAAACTAGCTACTCTACGTTTAATAATGAGCTTCGGTACTGAGAATCTATAAACAGGTAAAACATCTGAATACCAGACACATTTATATGATAAAACAAAAACCAAAACTGAACTCGAATTTCAAGGTTATTCTAATGCTAGACTACTAAGAAAATCAAACAAAGATTTTTGAAGAATGAACTGAAAAATGAAATGCACGAAAACATACCGTGGTCGACATGAGCAATAACGGACATGTTCCTAATGTTATGCTTGTAGTCCATAATTTTACGCAACTCCTCTGCCGTGAACTTCACCTGCACATACCAAGAATACCCATTATATTTAAGCAATGTATAAAATCATCACTGCAAAAACCCAATAAAAATCAAATGCTCGATTCACTTACCATCTTGACTAGTCTTTAAGAGTCACAAACAAATAAATCCTGTCACAGAAAGGAAAAAACATTGAGACAATAAAAATCACAAATTTACTCAGACAAATAACTATATTTAGGAAAAAACACAATCGACCCAAAATCACTATATAGTCACATGCAAATAATAACTTTAAATATGTATATAGATACATATATACACATATAAAGCCACATAAACTAAATAATTTGATAATTTTAAGATACATAGACAATTACATAAATTTGCTAACAAATAACTTAAAAATTTGTAGCTCAAATAGGAGAACATCGAAATAAGGGCGAAAGAGAACTGAAAAAAAAAACTCTGGTAAAACCGAACAGAAATTCAACAACAGAGACGAATGGCCAGATTTCATCGGATTCAAAGAAAAGAGACAAAATATTATTGCTTTTAAACCTAAATTCCAGATCTCAAGCATTTCGATCCAAACAAAGTTATTAAAAAGAAAAAAGAAAAAGAAAAAAGCAGGAACCTGTTTACGATTGGAAGAACAATAACAAAAAAAAATGTAATCCGAACAAACAAATAAACAAGCAAGGGAAATGCTTTTTTCCCTGATCTAAAAGAATGAAAACAACAAACAAGCATCGAAGAAATTCACTGATCTAAAAGAAACAAGAGAGATAAAGAAGGGAAAAAACCTGATGAGAGAGAAAGAGAGGAGAGGAAAGGAGGAAGAGAGAGAGAGAGAGAGAGGCGGCGACGTAAGGAAATGAGAAGCCGAGGCTTTTAGTCTCTAAATAACAGTTGCGTAGAGAGATTTGTTGAGAATCTGAGGCATATGCCCTGCATCCCTCGCTAGGGTTTCTCTTTTGGGCCTTCATGGGCTTTTCCTTCTCCGTAATGGGCATCCTGGGCCTTTGTGGGCTTTGCGTGATATTAGCCTTAATGGGAGATTATCATGCCACCCACACCTAAGACATGTGCTTACCAAGTATTCACACAAAATAACTACTTTTAAACATCCTTTCAAAAATTAATAGAGTGATTGTTTATAATTTTATATTTATATTATATTTAAATATAGTATAATTTTTATTTAAATATAAAAATTTTATATTTAAATAAAATATTTTTCAACAGTATTTTAAATATATTTATTATTTTAAAAAATTTGAAAATAAACTTTTTTTATTCACATTATATTTTTTTTATTTTACTTTTTTATATATTTTTATCAATTACATCAATTTTTCAACTTTAAAATATAATTCAAATATTTTTTATCCAAACAAACATTTCATTCAAATATAAAGCAAATACTCATTCAAATACAAAATATATTCAATACATTGTATTCAAATCAATGCGAACACAATACATTTACTAAATACCCCATAAATATTTATAGACTTATTTACAAATTTAAACAAAATTTGAATTACAATCTATTTTTTTTCCGTTTTACCCTTTCTTTAAAAACAAATAGTTTCCTCTTAAAAAAATTGTTTTTCTGTGATTAAATTTTAAAATGAATTGTTTGCCTTTTTAACGAAATACACAAATTAATATTCTGATATGTATTAATATTCCTGAATTCATGTTGGTTGTGGCTATTTTTATGAGAAAGGTTGTGCCTCTAATAAAATGTTTTCACTATCAGTTTTTTTCCTCTTTTTTAATAATTTTTTAAAGAACTTTTTTTTTTTTTTCCTTCTTATTCCAGAAAACGATTCATTTAGCCTTTCATCCGCAGAATTTTTTTATCTACACGAAATTCTTCAAGAAATTTTTTTTTCATTACTTACACTTTAATAAAAATAAGAATAAACGAAACATCAAAATGACAAGTTCATTATTCTGACTTGGAAGTCAATTATCAAAATGATAAGGTATTAATACATCGTTTCTTTTTTATATTTTTAAAACATAGCACTTATTTTAAAATGAATTCAAACATGATATTTCATATGTTTAAAATTGAAACTAAACTACTAAAGTTATTATTGTTTACAGTTCCAGAAAACAAAAATAAACGAAATTTCAAAATGACAAGATGCTATTTCCAGTTATGTTGCTTGGTTGTGCTTCAAAGCTAGATACAAATGGCTCAATGTAGGGCTTCTCAAGCTCCATCATTGTTGGTTGTATTTTTTTTTTTTTTAATAATACAACCTGTAAAAAGCAATAAAAATCTGTTCAGTACGATAATTAGTTAAAAATAAATCAGATAAAAAATTAGACATGATCAATATGATAATTGTCAAAAAATGATTCTAATAAAAAAAAAAGACCTAGTCAATATGATAATGGCTTTAAAAAAGAAGCAAATCAAAATAAATATGATCAATACAAGAACTATTTATAAAAAGAAAATGAACATACCCCATCTTTAGGCAAAAAAATTCGATCTTGTATGCATTTGAAATCTGGCTACGAATACAAAGTCTATCTCAGAGTCCTTGAACTGGCTTGTTGTTGTTGCAACATAACCATGTTCGAGAAAGGTTGGGAGGATCTAAAATGCCCATGCTATTAAAGCATATGAGAATCCATTTTTGTGGTAATGACTTGGGGTGGTTTGGCTATTGTTCTATATTCATGTTAATAAACACAATTATAAGGTCGATAAAATTAGCTACAGCCACTGGAATTGAAGAATGCTAAAGTAACGGTTTCTTCATTACTACAATGATCAATTTAGGTAAAGAAAAACCAATAACCAAACCCAAAAATAAACAAAACAAAACAAGTCCCAAAAATTACAATATTGATATTGTCATTATAACGGCGACCACTATCAATTAGGAAGAAACAATCCACAAACCCACAAAGTAGATAATTTTAAAAAAAAAATTACATGACAATAACTACTCAATCATTATAAAAATGACCAATTAACAAACCAAAAAATAAAAACAGTCAATACAAAATTGTCCAAATCATTATACCTCGTCATTCTTTATCTTTATACGCCCTTTTTCTCTTTGTTCACTATTATAATCACTTGATTTCTTCATATCCATTGGAATTAGAATAAGGATTAATTAAATCATCTTATTCAATGAAATCAAATTTTAATAATGAAATTATAAAGATCAATCAATAAAATGGCCTAAATTGTTCAATTCCAAACAAAAACTACAGCTCCAAAATCACATCATTGAAGTATCATTATAATATTGACCAGTTTCAACATCCAAAAATCTATTACCAAACTTAGAAATGAAACAATTTCAAACAAAACAAAACAAGACCCCCCAAAAATCACAATAATGATATTATCATTATAAAACTGACCATAAACGATTTTGAACAACCATTCTGCAAACCCATAAAGTGGATGATTAAAAAAAAAAACCCTAGAATTATAATAACTAGTTAGTCATTATAATATTTACCAAATTCAAAAAAAGAAAATTCGTGAGCAAACCCAAGAACAAACATGTCCAGTGAAGAAACCGAAACAAAAATTCAAATGTATTATATATTTATTTCTAACCATTTCAACACTGGAAACAATCTTTTGTGGAATTCTTGTTGATTTCTTTGCGGTCGACAACAATTGCGGTGACGGTATTGGGGAAGAAGAATTCATTACCATTTTCCAGTTTCGCTCCGGTGTTCTTTTCATCGATTTCTTCATCGCTGTCAGTGCAATACGATAGGAAGGGGAGATGCAAAAATGAAGAGAAGTAAAAATGGGAGAGATGATTGTAATCCCTGTATTTATGGAACATATATTTTTAAATTTCAAATTGGAATGTATTCAAACTATCTTTTTTGATTCCAAATATTAATTTCAAAATATTGATCTTATTTTGTTGGGGATTCTGAATTTTGAATATGGGTGTTTTGGTCATTATAACGTAATTTGTTTTCTCATTTGTCTATTCTTGTAAATAAGTTTATTTTTAGACAAATATTTTACGTGCGACTCATTTATTTTTTATTTTTTTACTTTAATTCTTATTTTTGGTGAAGGGTTCGAATTCCATATCGACTTCATGAAAAAATGAAGAGTTCGAATCTCTACTTCTAATTTCAAAAAATAAAAAATAAAAAGAATCACAGTTTAGCGTTTGTCTATTTCTAAAAAGTTAACAAATTTCATTATTTAACAATTAAAATTATAACTTAAAAACTTAAATTTTAAAAGTGTATAACTTTATATATATAAATCAAAATGATATATATATTGCAATCCAAACCTTATACCAAACAAGAGCATAATCTTCCCTTCTTTCTTTACAAGTATTTATTTATTTTCTACCAAAAAAAGTTTAATTTTCAACAAAAAAATAATTTATTTATTTATTTATTCGCTACCAAAAAAAAGTATCATTAATTTTTATTTATTTACAAAACAAGAGAGATATTGAGATCTACATAAGGTGATGTTCAATGTCTAAATTATTACGGATAAAATATGCTTGTAAAATGTAACAACCGAGAAAATTCATATTTTTCAGAGAATAAATACACAATGAATTTAAGCGTTAAAATGTAAAATTAAGTGATTTAATATTGTTTAGAACTAAATAAAAATGTTCTAACAATGTTAAAGGATGAAAAATGAGTAATAGTGATATTATGTGTATGCACGTGTGTGCCATTCACAGTATCAAGAAATAGGTCAAGATGATATTATCTTGACATAAAACTGATAAATTTGGGTTCAGCACTCCCAAATTAGTTAGGATAACCTATAAGCACGCTTAAATTTGATAATTGAGCAGAAGGGTAATTTTTGACTGAGAAGTATCGAAAATTGGACAAGATGACCTCAGATCAAAATAAAACTGATATATTTGGATTCAGGACGCTCAAATTAGTCAGGAAAGCCCATGTTGAAATTTTAGGCGAAAAAATATATAAAGAGCGAAAAAAAATGAAATGTCCTTATTTATCCACATACTCTCTCTCTCTCCTCATTTCTCTTTCTCTCTCTACCCGAATATGTACAGTAACCAATTGTCGGAAACAGTGTCCGTTTTCGACATCGCCGGCACCGTTGGAAAGCTCTCGCCGAACTGAGTTCAACGGTAGGTCAACGCGACGGAACGACCACCGTACGCCGCCTCACGCGCTGCCCGAAGCCGCCGGCCACCGGAAACTTCGCGACGCCGTATCTCCGCCGTCCGACGTCCAATCAAGGTGATTCCGGTCTCAAAAGACTCGTGGTGAAGAGTAGAACAAAACCCACGTGGTGTTTCAGCCCAACGGCTACCGGATCACGCAGCCCGAAGCCGCGACGTCGCCACCGTGAAGCAGCCGTGGAACTCGCTGTTTTCGGCGATGTTAAGCTGCACCACCAGTACAGAAATGTTCGCCGTGAAGAGGGGAGCAAAAGCCCTCAATCAATTTCGGGGAAAAAGTCCGGCACGGCGGAGTTCCACCGTCGCCGTCGTGGCCGTGACTTTCGAGGAGGTTTTCCGGCGATAAAGGTGTCGAATGGTGAAATTGAGACCACCAATGGATTCCTCTAGTCGAGATCTTCAAGATGGGCCACTCATTTGCCACCGTCGCCGCTGTCAACCGCCGGTCAATGGCGAGTCAACGCCGGTCAACGGCGACCGTTGACCAATTTTTGAAGTTTGGCCCGTTAGCCTATTTTCGACGTTTCGGACGCATCGCGAAGTCGGATTTGCAAAACGGGACCTCAAATATGAAGAACGAAAAATTAGGGTTTATGCCGTCGAGACCGGACTGCAATTCGGTATAAATCCCGACCCCTTTACGTTCCGCAATTTAATTGTTTGGGACTATTGTATGATTTTATAATTATTGGTATGAAAATTATGAAAAAGAATGTATGTAAAAAAGAAGAAAATGGCTGCAATAGAGAAAAAAAAATGTGATAATGTAACGATTTTACGTAAACAGTATGAGTTTTACGTAAAATCTAGGCCTCTGGTATAGTACGTGATAGAATTAGATTAGGATAGATGGTTTTCAGGCGTTTCCTAAACGCTGGAACCTCAAAAATTAAGGGGAAACTTTGCCGAAATTTCTAAAAACGACACCAGGGGTAATATGGGAAACGATGGGTAAAAATATGATCGGGAAGGTTAACCCTAGCCTCCTCGAGGAATTAGGGCATGGAAAGGGAATGGGCAAGTTACGATTAGTAAACCGACCCTTCGAAACCCTAGAACGCAAGAAAAACATGAAACCGATTCTTAGGTCGGAATAATACTTCCCGAGGGTCGGAAATGTGAAAATTGGTAAAATGATACGAATTGATCCGTAAAAGGCCTGATATGATTTAAAAAGTTATTTAGATGATTTTGGGTTTAGAAAATCCAGCCTAAGCATAAAAATGAAAATGTTATGGTTAAACGACCCATCAGGGGCAAAATTGTCATTTTGCCTAAAGATTCTTAAATTATAGAAAAAGAGCCCCAATGACCCCAGAATAGGTTAATGAAGTTGTAAAAGCCAAGATTGAGGTTCAAGTCATGAAAAATCACATCAAGGGCAAAATTGTAATTTTATCAAAAATTATGGGTAAAATCGTAATTTTTCAAAAAGTTGGAGAAAAATTCGAAAAGGGCCATTAATGTTTAAAAAGCTGTCATAAGGCTATAATTAAGGGTTATAAGATTAGAATTAAGCTTTTTAAGAAAATAAAAGCTATAAATGAAAATGTGATTAACGGACAAAGTTTGTCTATAGGAACTCGATCCAGACGCGACAAAGGACGTCGATGGATTCTAAGAAGAGGATAAGCACGCTATGAGTAAGTTCAGACATTTACCCGTCTGCGACTATGAACAAGCTTATGGTGTTTATATGTTTTGTATGTAAATGTCATGATGTGATTTACGATGATGCTATAGTAATGCTATAACAATATTATGATGATGTTAAAAGATATGTTTTAATAAATAATTATAAAAAGAATATATATATATAAATATATGTATATATTGAATTATGAAGGAAAGGTATTATAAAAGCTTTATGAGAGTAACGATGTGATAAAGAGGGATAGAAGAATGGAAAGAGTAAGAACGAGAATGTTATGATACGATGCATAAGAAAGAGATGAGATATGAAAGCAAAGAATAGGATGTTTATGAAAAGTTTTATGGAAGTTAGGTTATGATTGATAGAGCAACGATGATCGGTGATGAAAGAAATTAAGAAAATGGTATGTTTTATGAGAACGAAATGATAGAGGTTTTATGAAAAATGATATGAAAGCAAAGAGTTAGACAAGAAAGAGAAGAAATGATAGGTTATGATGAAAGGTATGATGAAAGGATTAGAATATAACGATAAGGTGTGATTGATAGAATAGAACGATAGGTTATGATCGATAGGAATATAATAATAAGATAAACAGAGAATAATTGTCTGCACATAAATAAATGTGTTTTTGGTTGTTATGATGTGATGTGGTGTGATAATATATAAGTAATATGTGCTATATATGCTATGCTAAAGTGTGATTAATGTAATTTACACAAGTAAAGTAAAGAATTAAGAAAAAAAAACAATGAAAGAACATATGTTCCATGAAATGTTTTATGAAAAATGAGAAATGAAAGATGGTGAATGTCATGAAAAAGATGTACAACGAAAAAATCAATATAAGAAAAAAAAATAAAAGCCTACAAGATAATAAGATTGAAAACTTAAGTTGTTGGCGTACCGGTCTCTCTACAAGGTCGAGACTTCCGGTCTATATCCTCCGCATAGATGTGGTGCTACCCTGAATGTGCGGTAGATTATAGGATGGACCAACCCCGAAAGTGCGGTTTTTATGTGACTGTGAGGTAGGTTGGTGGGTCACTCCCCCTCCTCCGACTGTCCACGTGCAAATAGGTACGTCTAACAACGGGTCCAACCAAAGGAAAGTGAAAAGAAAACAAACGAAAGAAGAGTGAAAAGAAAAGAAGGGAAAAGAGCGTGAAAAGAAAAGAAAGGAAAAGAGCGAGAAAAGAAAGGAAAAGAGTGTGAAAAGAAAAGAAAAGAAAAGAGTGTGAAAAGAAAAGAAAGGAAAAGAGCGAGAAAAGAAAAGAAAAGAGCGTGAAAAGAAAAGAAAGGAAAAGAGCGAGAAAAGAAAAGAAAAGAGCGTGAAAAGAAAAGAAAGGAAAAGAGAGTGAAAAGAAAAGAAAGGAAAAGAGAATGAAAAGAAAAGAAAGGAAAAGAGAATGAAAAGAAAAGAAAAGTAAAGAACGATAAGAAAAGAAACGAATGATATGAAAGAATGATATAATGAAATCGATGAAAAATAAATAAATAACAAAACGAAGTTTATAAGAATATAATATAATTATATATGTGATGTGATGTGAATGACACGTTTTTACGTGATGTTATGCTAGTGTGTATGTTACTAGCTTTTGATAACTCGAATTTCTCGAGTTATGGAGTCACATTTTCATGCTTAGATAGCCCATTTTAGGAAATTAAAGTCACAAAAGTCATTGTTCTTGGCACTATAAATGAGAATTATGAATTTCTGACTTAGTGACCATGGATAAGAGCTTATTCTGAGCAGCATATGGGAATCGATCATTGTTAGAGCATTTTGAAGTTTTTTAATGTGTAATATGTTTTTGGAGGTTGGTTTTTGTGTTTGGTGAATGGCAAGACCTTGCAGCGTGAAGAGTGCTGAAAATTAGACACTGCTGCAGCATTGCCACAGCAAAGCTGAAGCAGGCGTTGGCTGACGTGGTTTGCTGAATGTGCACACATTTTAATCCACGCTGGCCAAATTTGATGATGTCAATCATTCCTCCAAGTGTCAGCATCATTGCCCATCACTTCCACAATGTCCGCGGCCAGCCAGAGGATCATCCACATGTTACAAGTAGGGTTTAATGTTTCCTTTTGTCGTATAAAAGCTGAGCTAAGGGAAGAGGACAGAATATACGGAGGCAGGGATAACAGAAAGAGAAAGAGGGAAAAATAACAGAATTAGAGGAGGTGAAAACATAACAAAAAGGAAGAACGGAAAAGAAATATAGAGTGGAATCGAAAGCAAATTATGCCTGGATGTGAGGATGCCAACACCTCAAGAAGGAATTCTTCTGGATCCATTCATCACGGCCAGTAGAAGACACTGAAGCTGTATCAGCTTGAATCAAAACCTTGGAAAAAGGAGGTCATTACTGCTTTTGAACTATTTTGTATTGATTCCGATCTTTCTACTTGCATAACAGTATTTTGATGTTAAATCAAAGTCGGTTTATGATTTTTGCCAAACTCATGGAAGCTTAATTCAGCCGAGTTGTGAGTTATGAGTACTTGAACAGAAATTGAGATCTGTACAGCTTTGCTTAGTATAATTCTTTTTGTTGTTCAATCTGTGCTCATTTTATTTGATCTTGTATTAGATCTTGGAAGAGAATCTAATGCTAGCAATTGATTTGTGAATATTGGAAAGTGTTCAGAAATTGGACTGAGATTGAATAGCATGTGTTTGGTTAGTGTTCAGAGTTAAAATTAATCAAATCTGTGGATAGGCTAGGAATGGTCATCCATCACATGGTCTTTAAGGATAATGTTCTTAATCGATTTTCTCAAATTTGAATCTACATAGAAATATGCAGACTTAGAATCTGAGATTTATACGTAATTTTTCTATATCCTGACTAGAAAGAATGATGCTATAGCAAAGCTATAGCACGATTTCAGAGCTGTGAAAGGAAAGTGACTCGCAACTTATTTTTCACGATTGATTGTGCAGAATATAAACCCTGAATCTTGTACTTAGAAAATTCAATTTAATTCTTGTTAAATTTTGATTACCATTTTTCTTTCCTTCCCCATAATTGAAGTTCATTTAGTTTCCTGTTCTAGTTAAGTCGATTCTCTTGTAAAAACAACTGCATCTTAATTCAAAAATACTTTCCTCGTGGGTACGACACTCTTTCTCATCATATATTACTTGGATGCGATACGTATACTTGCTGTGATTTGCATCTATCACAGATTTGCAAACAGCTTTTAAGATAGGAAATGTTAAGAGATGACGATAAAGCGATAGAAAAGTTATAAAGGTTTAGAACAGAAAGTTAAGAAATGATGGGAATGATTAGCGAAGAAATAAATGAGCATGAGGAAACTCACATAATATGTTATATCTCGAGGATATGTATAGACAATGTGTATGATGTGGATATACGTGATGTCACATATTCTAGTAATAACATATATTACTAGTATTTATAAGTTAATGAATGTATGTTTGAACTTACTGAGCATTTAGCTCATTAGTTGTTTATATGTTGCAGGTAAGTAACCTGTTAGTTTAAAGTAATATGATGGACAACGAAAAGATCTGCACGTGTCAAAGGACTGGGTGAGGGTATGGTACTACCATGAGTCTTTCGCTGAGCGTTCAAAAAGGAAGATGAAAGAAAGAAATTTATAAATTATATGTTATAAGAGTATGATAGAGTTATAGGCATAGTATGTAAGTAAAAAAAAAAAAATTTGCTATAGAAATTGCTTCCGCTTCAAAATGAGAACGTTAAGAATGGAAAGTTAAGTATGTTAAGTAAAAGGATGACGACCCACGAGGGTGCCAGCCATCGCGGTCGGCGTCAGAGCTCGGCTGGTTGGTATGGTAACGTACGTGGGGGGGCGTCACATAAAAACATACATTTTTATATTTATCAGTTAATTATTAAAAATAATTTTTTCCTTTTATACAAATAATTTCACGAGATAGATTGATCTTCATAAAAAGAAAGTATTTTAGCAAATACATAATTGAACTTCACTAAATTATAAATTTTTTATTTTTGAGAATATACAATCTGTTATTATAAACAATAAGTATTTGATACAATAACAGTTTCTATAGGTGGAAGTGAATCATCTATCCAAATAAGCTTACATTTATATTAAGAGCATAAGATATCAAGAATTGATCAACTCTATTAGCTTCCTGATATACATGATATAACTTAGTTCCTAGAAAAAAAAGTTAATAAATTAGACATATCTAATAATAAAAATTCAAACTCATTACAAAAAGAAAAAGAGTTCTTCAAAATTTGGACTATTGTTATTGTATCTGATTCTAAGAAATACAGTTCTTAACCAAGATCTCTAAATTGTTGTTTAAAATATTCTTTTAAACCTGAATCCTCCACCTTGGCAATTGACCTACAACATCAATATACAAAGGATTAATAACTTTTAAAATCTTGATAAAACGAAAAAGTAAATAATATTCAGATTTAAAATTTTTCTCTTTTTTGAGAAATTTTTTGATAGGCTCGTTCGGATAGACCATTGTTACTTTTGTAAGAAATGTCAGGAAAGTTAGTTATTAGGAGTTTTCATCTTAGATGTCGTAGAAGAAGAAAAAAAGAAAGTGTTGACTTTTGAGAGAAACTCTTATAAATAAGAGAGTAGTACTTAAATAAAATAATTTTAAAAACTCTCATAAAAGAAGACTATTGAAACTTTTACGAAAGAGAGACTACTGAAACTCTAATAAAAAGAAACTTATAATGAAAGACTAATAATAAAACTTATTGAAACTATTATAAGAATAAACTTTTAAAACTCCCACAAAAAATAGTAATAATCACATTCGTAAAAACACTGACAAAAAGAGACTCACAAAACAAAAAACTTTGAAATCTCGATAAAGATAGGTTAAAAGTTCTAAAAACTCTTATAAGGAGAACAAAATATAAGTTATGTATAAATGCGTTAAAATGTCTTGTTATCAAAATCAATCAAAATCCATGTGAAATAAATGTCCTTATACTTTCATTGATGTAGATATACTTTTCCTCGTACCTTTTGTTAGTATAATATTACTCCTATAACTAATAATAGAACATAGTAAATGCTAAGGGTCCATTTGGATTGGGTGTTTGTTTTTAGAAAATGAAAAATTTTTAGATATGAAAAATAAAAAATTGTTTGGAATTTTTTTTAAAAGTGAAAAGTTGTTTGGGTGGGTGAAAACTTTTTGTTTCTAGAGAACTCTTTTTTTATTTTTCAAAAATGAAAAATGTTGGATGTTCAGATACGGAAATTTAAGAAAGTTCATTTTTCTTGAAATGAAAAAATTTTTATTTTCTAAATTTAAACGTGTCAAACAAATGGAGGCTAAAGTATAATGTAGAAGGTTACATTTTGAACAAACATGCATTTGAAAAAACAGTGCGTGGGAGGATACAAGAGAGAAGTCAACTAGCAACCGTCAAATTCCTTGTACGAGAGAAAAGGCCAATACTAAAGGCTTTTCTTTTACAGTTTACAGTCTCTTCTCTTGCAAATCTTTTCTCCTAATCATATTTGTCCTTCAATGGCCCTCTAACATGAAACAGAACGAAAAAGACTGATTTTATTGATCCGGAGAAGAGAGGAGAGAGCGGCAGTGGTGAAGATATCGAGGACAAGATCACGACATGATTATTATGATTTTAGCATACTTTGGTGGGCATGCGACCAACAATAGACAACGAGGTGGTGCTTTTGTGGCAACGACCGTTAATTTATAATTTTTAAATAATTATTATCGATTGAAAAAGAACTCGTTCTACTTATATGTTATGATAATTATAAAAGATAATTGTTTGTTTAGATGACATGTCCGCTTTTAAAGAGTGAAAATTATTTATAAAAAAAAAAAATTGTTGTTTCCAATTTTTTTTCAATTACTTTTCTTATTTTGAAAAAGGTAAAAATATTTTATTTTCAAACATATCTGATAGGTTTTTCAAATTCTTTCATATATGCTAGTTTTAGTACAATTTATTCTCATTTTAAACAATTTTTTGTTTTTAAGATATTTTTTATTGTTTATACATTTAAACATCGTTTCATTCAAAACAAGATTTTCTCATTTCAAATAATATATTTTTTCTAATGCCTCGTTTGTTGACTATATTGCATTCGTATTGCGTTTAAATGTAATATAATTTTTATTCAAGCACAAAAATAGTGCATTCAAATACCAATTACATCATATTTTAAATTCAACATAATTACTATTTATTATTTCACTTTTTCGATTATTTTTACTAATCACGTCATATACTCTCTTTCTCTCTCTCATTTTTCTTTTTACTTCTACTCATCACATCACATACTTATTATTTAAATAAAATTCAAATACTTTTAATCTAAATATAATGCAAATACTTTTCATTTAAATACAAATTATATTTATGGAGTGTTTGATAAACGTATTATCTTTACAAATGTAATACATTGAATATATTTTGTATTTGGATGAAAAGTATTTGTTTTACATTTAAATGCAATGTGTGTTTGGATGAAAAATATTTGAATTGTATTTGAGAGTTGAAAAATTGATATGATTGATAAAAGTAGGTAGAAAAAGAGATATATAAAGAGAATATAATCTGAATGGAAAAAAATATTTTTAAAATATTCTGTAATAGTAAATATATTTGAGATATTGTAAAAAAATATTATACTTAAAATAAAATTTTTATATTTAGATAAAAATTACATTATATTTAAATATAGGGCATGTTTGGAACATGTTTTGGAGACATCCAAAACCAATTTTTTTTCCAAAACCTCACCATTTTTCACTATTTACATCTCTAAAACATTGTAACAAACTCTAAACTTTAAAAGTTCATAACTTTGTGTATACAAATCCAAATGAGATAATTTTTTTTAAATTATATAGAATTTCAAGAGAAATAAAACAATATCTATATTGAAATATTTTTATAATTTTTTATTTTTTTTCCTAAATATATTTTTCAAAATAATTTTTTTCTAATTCAAAAATAATATCTTTAAACATCCCTATGAAACACGCGTAAACATAAAAACAAATACTTATATGTGTTTGGTGCAACGTGAAGCGATTTTCACCCTGGATCATTATTGACGATTTAATAACTTGTCGATTTTGATGGTGTGATTTGATACGATTTAAGCGGTTTATAATTTTCAGGCGTTCATGAGTTTTACCAATTAATACTCAAGTTTGAGATGACATAATTACCCTTCTCAAGGTCCCGTATTTTCCACGCTCGCCCTTCTTCACTCTCTTTTTGCTGTGCAGATATATATATATATATAAATATAATATATATGTATGTGCGTGTGTGCATATGTGCATATCTCCCGCTCTTTTTCCCCGTCACGAGGAAGAGAGAGAAAGCTAAAGCCTTTGCTTTCAACAATGGCTAATTCTACTAAGCATGCCCTAATCTCTACTCGTCTTCTTTTCCTTCTGTTCCTCTGCGTTCCTTATTCGTCTTCCAATCAACTTTCTTTAGGTACTTCTTCTTCTTCTCCATCACTCGCTCCTCAAGTTTTCCAATTTCTCAATCTCCCAAATCTAGGTTTTAACATCGGTAAATTTCCAATACAAACGGTTGAATATTGTTTGGCTGCTGAGAAAAAACGAGGACCCACCAAGAAAGTTCGAATCTTGGTCTCTGTCGACGAAAAGGCTCAAACTTTCTGTTCATTATACAAATTGAAAATTTTAAGTGTCAAATTTCATATATATATATATATATACACACACACACACACGCACGCACACACACACACACACATAATTTTGGGGTAGTTCTCTGATATTGTACATTTGGTTTTCCAGCGGTTGCTCCATTTGCTAAGCTGCAATTCACGGTGAAAGCTTCTCGTAATTCCAAGCCTGGAATTTCCATGGCCTATGAAAGTGTTCGTATTTATGGACTTTCCAGGATTCGAAATCTGGGGAAATTTGCCCACTCGGTGAAGGTGAAGGTATCAGTAGCAGATTCAAGTGTTCATTTGCCAAAGGCTGAAGTTTGCTTACACAGGTGAGTAAGTATTACATGGAAGAAGAAGAGGCTTTATTTAGCCTTTGGAAACTCCAAGTCTAGTTGGAGTTATATTATTATTATAATAATAATAATAATTATTATTATTATTGTTGGAAATGAGTGAATGTTTGGTTAAAATGTAAATTGAAAATAAACTGGGATATGTAAATAGTGCAAGAATCTGAAATGAGGGGAAAAAAATATAGATCTTATTTTGTTTCTCTAATCATTGTGAGTATTTTGACATAAAAATCATTTCATCTCATTGAAATTAGAAAACCATGGATTTTAAAATTTGAGAAGATGGAAGAGAGAGAAAAGATATGTGGATATGTGGATTTGAAATTTAATTGTGGAAAGTTTGACAAAAAAAAAAAATTTGAAAAATTGAAAAAAAAAAATCCCTCCAAAACTCCAACTGGGTGCATCCTTGTCTTATAATTTGATAGAAACCGGTGTTTTGACAAGTTGTATTCAATCTATAGGAATATATTTTTGGAGATAGGAATGTGCCCAAAAAACCAGTGGGAGAAAATTTCTAATGGCTCTTGGGCTCGGTCCATGTCGCCTTTTGGGCACAAGTTGTTGGATGTAAGGACTACTAGTTCATCTTTGGAAAACTTTGAGGTGTCTGTAGAAGAAGGTAAATTTTCATATCAGCTTTATATTCAGATCTTACAATTTTCATCTTAGCTTTATAGTCAGATCTTACTTCAATCCTTGCGTTAACATGGCTGTTTCCTTTGTTGGGCAGAATTTTCTGCCTGCCGCGTGGTGTATCTAGCATTGGGGATAGTTATGATGAGCTTGGCCTCCTTTCTGAGCAACTCATTAGTATTTTACTACGGCAGTACAATGGCAAGTGGAGGCATCCTTGTGATAGTGGTGGTCTTTTTTCAGGTAATTTCATTTCTTTCCTACAATGCAGTATAAGGATGTGGAAATTTTATGGCAGTATTATCCGTAGATATTAACAATTTTTGTCATGGTTGTTGATAGTATTATACACATCACATTAGAGTATGATGTTGCTTGACTCTGGTACATGATATGCATCAATTTTGTTCCAAAAGCTTCGTTCCTTTTAGTCTTTAATATTTCCGAAGTTATAAGAATAATGCCATTGATATGCACAGCCATCTCTCTCTCTCTCTGACACACTCACACACCTATATTGATCGTACGTTGTCGTTACTGTTTTTATGTTTTTTGCATGACATGCTTCATTAAAGTAAGTTCTCATGTTTGGTACTATGCCATTTCCATGACTGCCATTTCAGGAGGATGAGGTTTCATAACGAGAAACCATCACCTCAAAGTTTCAGCTGAAGTTGAAATTATATCTGAACATGGCATTCACTTGCCTTAGTGATTCTGTTATGATGTTTTCTGTAAGTTTATCAAGTGGGATCATTCTTACTTCTTAGTTTCACTTTTCACAATCTTGGGCATGAATCTATGACGAGGTTCTTGTGTATGCTTGAATGGTCTCTCTCTTACACTGATTTCTGAAAAGCTAATTCAGAATATTTGGCATGTTTTGGACAATTTTACATGACACTACGTTGTATGGTCATTGACAGGGGTTGAAGAAGGCGAGGGAACTTCTTCCAACTGGTTCAAAGGCCTCACTTTTAATTTACTCATCTGTCGTGGGTATCAGCCTTAAATCCTGCTTGTTTCCTTAATTTACTTGAACATGTTAATTTTTATTCAATATGATGCAATTTGTCAGGTCGGGTTTGTGTCTTTTCTCTTTTACTACTTTCCCGGATTTTGGCATTCAATACTTTTGGAGTCTGGAATTAGTGAAGAAATGTTCAATGCTGTAAGTTATACTAATATTGATAATTGCATTGTTTCTCTGCTGTAAAAGCAAAAATAAAATCAACGTTTTATTTTATCCAAGGAGGTCATAGTTTTCTAGTGAAATAGGGTACTGGATGTTTGGCGGCTCTTTTTCTTAAGTCTCATTGTGTGTGTGTGTGTTTATTTATTTATCCACGTTCTATGTGAATTACCTAAAAAATGCTCATTTGAATATCCTGGATTGTTGCAGTTGGTAACCTTTTTACTTGTTTTTGTCATTCTGGCCGGAGGTTGGCTCGGTTTCTGGGTGGTTCATAAACATATCCCAACCGAAGATGGATCAATCGATATAAGCACATCCCTTTATGTTGCATGGTCCATTCGGATCTTTTCTGCTCTTGTCATTCTTCAGGTTCCACTCCTCTCTATCTTCTTATGTGAATCATCAATTTAAGAGATTGTATACTTGACAAGAATATTGTTATTTCCAGAGTTCTGTGGATCCCATAATGGCAATTGAAGCTCTAGTACTTGGAATAATAACCTCCACAATACTGCAGAGAATTATTGGATTGCGAATCCTTTGTCGTATTTACAGGTAAAATAGTTTTTTAGTTCCAAAGGTTAGTCCTGTTACTGACATTATGCTTCCATTTCGTTCTGGAAGGTCTAGATGTATGATGCAGTAAAGGGAAAAATTAAATTAACCGAGTAATTGAATTAACAAAATAATTTGTTTTTGCTCTCTACTATACCTATTACAGCATCATGTTTCTCTTCCTTTTTTTATCCTCCTCTGCGGTGAATAACATCTTTGGTTTACAATCCTGTAGAAATACACAGAAATCAGCTAAAAGGAAGTACAAATCGTCGCACCTTTCTGATTCTTCAGCTCTTGAAGATCCTCTTGCTGAATACACGAATAGGATCCAAAGCAAAAAAGATTTCAGTTTCCCAACGGTAGCTCCATCCAAAAATTTCACCGTGGCTCCATCCAGTCTTGCAGACCATGGTTTGCTTCTATTTGACATCCCATCAACTAACAAAGAAAATACCTACGTCTCGGACATTTTTTTAACTTACCTGAATATTTTTCAGGTTTTAGTGGGAGTGGCTCCAATCAGCTCTACATTTCTAGTTTCCACACCACACCAGAAAGGAGAAGATTCTCAAAGCCTGACTGGGAAAAGTTCACTAGAGAATCCACCGATAAGGCCCTGGAAGAGCTTGCCTCTTCCCCTGGCTTTGGGAAATGGCTGTCCAGAAATGCAGACAGAATCACTGTAACTCCCCCTAGCGGTAGTAGAGCTGAACAGCGACACAAGTGGTTGGCATGGTTTTAAGCAGCTCACCGATCCTTTGCAAAGTCAAAGGGCAATGTACCAGACACGGAGCACGTGCAAAGTTCAGATGGAGAGGCGAGTAAAACGTCTGGTACATAGAAGCCACTTTTAAGCTGCAAATCGAGAAGCAAGACCAAGGGTGATTTTCTCAAGTTCAATTGGTTCTCTTGAGCTCAATGCAGCGGTTTGTCTTCTCCATGAAATATTCACCTCGGTTTCGTGCCCCTCGAGGCTTTTACTGTTCCTGTACTTCCGCCCTCTTTTGTAAATGAAATCATTTTTCTCATCTTCATGAGCTATCTCGGCTTGCAGTATCAAAAGGCCAGGGGAGAGAATGACAAACAATCCATAGAGAAATCATGATTGTAAGTCCTATATTTGCATTATAGGTTTGTAGATAGTTGAAACGTACTTTCCTTTTACTTTTCCTCCTAAATATGTAACAAGTTTCTAAAGTTCAATTAAATTCTTAAAAGTATATACTATATTTTGCATAATCTTTTCTATTTTAATTTGAATGCAAATCTTCTATTTTCGTTATTCTCCAGATAATTTATAATTATTATGGGAAAAAAAACATATCTGTGCATCACTTTTGGGACATATAACCAAACTCATTGGAGGAGCTTCAAATTCAGATGATCAATATAAAAATAGTTAATGAGACCCCAGATGTTTATAGATGGATATACACGCGTATATGAAAAACCCAAATAAGAAGGGCAGCGGTACAAGTTCTAAGTATGGGATATGAACTATGAAGTAAGCAAAACAATAATCAGAGACAATATAAGTCCTAGAATAGTCCTAAGTGTACATAAAACTGTCTAATTAGGAGAAAATTAAGAATCCACTAAAATAATCCAAAACAACACATTTCCAAACACCACTGCTGTCTAAATTCAATAAATAAATTACATGTCTAGCTATAGCCATGTATAGTAAATCTTTACATAAGAGCTGGATCAAGAGCAAGCTCTACAACTGCACCAAGCTCATCCCAGCTTGTCTGTGTGAAGAACTGGCCATTTTCATCAGGGTATGGCGAAAAGCTTGAGATGGCATCCATGGAATGTGGTACAATGTCAGTAAGATTATGTGAGGCCATGGAGCTCAATTGACCAACATGCAATTGACTTTCGTTCGTGATCATGCGATCTAGAACAGGCTTCTTCTCGGTCTCCTTATCACAGTAATTCGTCGCCGGAGCGCTGAAATCGATGTAATTGTAGTTAGCATCCCGATGAATTATTATGTTGTGGTTAGACTCCATGCTATTGCTTTTCTTAGAGCTGATTGTGTCCATTGGTTGACGCTTGGTAGACAGCTCTCTCCAATCCGGTGTGTACCTTCTGTATGACATATTTCTCTTGAATATCCTGCACAAAGTCCATATTTCCTGCAAAATTTGGACAAATGATTATGAATGAATTACCCCGAAGTATATAGATGTATATATTATTTCTTGGAAATTTTTTGGTAGGATATCAAGTATGAAATACTACCGAATCAATAGCAAGTTTTTGTAAGATGTGAGATCGGGTCGATTACATGATTTAAGGGATAGCACATTATTTTTTCGAATACATATTTTATTTTTTGACATAATTTTTTGTAAGAAAAAAAATGACACCATTAAATATAAAATTATAACATATGTATAACATGAGCCACATAATGTTACTTGAAGCCTAATATAACTTCATTTACTACTATATTAAAATGCTGAAGGAAAAAAGTGATTCAATAAGAAAGAAAAAAACCTGACAATCTTGAAGATTTTATACGAAGCATTGATAATTCAAATGAAGAGGCTTCTTAACAGTACTTTACAGGACGTTTAGATAATGTATTACATTTGAATACAATATATATTTGGATAAAAAGTAATTACATTACATTCAAATGTAATGTTTATTTGAATAAAAAGTATTTGAATTGTATTGTATATGATGTAATTGATAAAAATATAAAAAAAAAATGGAGAGAGAAAGAGAGTATATGATGTGATTGGTAAAAATAATAAAAAAAAGTAAAATAATAAATAGTGATTGTATTAGATTTAAATTATGATATGATTGATATTTAAATATAATATTTTACGTTTAGATGAAAATTACATTACATTTAAATATAATATAAACGCAATATAATAACTAAATGTAATGCCCCCTTAATGTAGCCGATAATGAATTAGGGAAAAGAAAACTTGACACGTTCTAAAACTAGGTTAACATTGTACAGAGTATTCATAATGTGAATGAATTAGGTAAGTGTACAGTACCACAATTCAGATACTATTATTATTTTTTATAAAGTAAATAAAGAGAAAGATAACTAACACAAGAAATTTAACACATCCTAAACAAACTCTCATCACCCCTCAAATCGTCACTCGAGTTTATTAAAAATAAGAAAATAAAGAAGTTCCGAATCGTGCTAAATTGATCAATAAATAGTACTTACAGCTTCTTGGGGATCGGCCTTAGAGTTAGGAGTGTTACGTGGGTGAATAACATTGGTGGTAGGACTTATATGGTTGTCATTAGTGGTGGGAAGGCGAAACTCGTGCATCATCCAATCAGTTTTGGTGCCTTTCCCTGCACTTCCTCTGTAATAAACCAAAGTTTTCTTGAGTCCAATGCACTGATTGTTCTTCCCATAATCTCCTCCATGAGAATGCACCGGCTTGTCGATGCCGGTCGCCTTCCAGAATCCCGACCCCGTCACCCTATTCGGTCTAATGCTGTTCTTGTACTTCCTCCCTCTTTTGCAAAAGAAATACCACTCTTTATCTCCCGCGGCACTGGAGGCTTCTGCATGGCATAACATATAAAAATAAATTATATATATTTATATATAAATAACCCTTGTGAGAAATATAACATAAAAGAAGGTTAACAATAAAACACTTCCAAATAATTAACTCCATGGTTTTAATTTTTCGTGGAAAGTATTATTATTAGACTTTATTGTTTTTGTTGTTGTAATTAATTAATTTCATGTTTTTGTTAGTAATTAAGCGATTGAAGTAAACAATTAATCCCCCGTCTATGATAACCATATAAATATACACACGCATATACATTATTTATACGGCTATTAATTATGTATATACAGATATAGGTTTCAGTGTGCAATTAGCTTGTTCATTTTTCATATTCCATGCCATCAACTTCCCATGAGTCTCTGCAAAAAGAAGAAGTTCATATACATATACAGACATAGATATATAAAGCAACCAAAGCAAAGTAGCTTGCCATATATATATATGTGTGTGTGTATATGAATATATATTCAACCTATACATACATAATACCTCAAAAATATATATATATATAATATACATATATTATATTATACATATATATATATATGAGGCATACTTGGAAGATCCCAAGGATCATATTTGTAGATGTCAATGAGTTTGATGAGGTCGAGGGTGATGGGCTTGTTGTGAACCTTCCTGCGAAGATAGAACCCTACAAGCTCTTCATCTGTTGGATGAAACCGAAACCCCGGAAGTGGAACTTCCATTTGATCGTCATGGTCGTCATGATCTTCTGCATCCCTATAATTACCACTGATGACCATCTCACCAATATTTCTAGGGCTATCCATGATCACAATCTGCAGGTAAATATTCCAGCTGATGAACAAATTATCTAAAATTTTCATAAATATAGATATAGCTTGGCTACTGATTAGTTAATTGCTATATGTAGTTAAACATATATATGTAGAGAGAGAGAGAGAGAGAAGCTTCTTACCTTCGTATATGTATGCGTGTGTGTATATATATATATATATAATGGTGCTATAATGGGGAGCAGTTGGTGGGTTTTATTATATAATGTATCAGGTCAAGGTCTTTCGTTTGACTAAGCTGGGCCTTTTCAAGTCACGACATAGTTGCCTTTTCTAGTCTCCAAACAGGACCTTATAATTCCAATATATATATATAAACAGATTAATAGCTAATAATAGACTTTTGGCACTACTATTCTTTTGTGGACCAATCATGACATGCCATCGCCAACTAACGTACTTATGTTAGGCCCCGTGAATTTATGAGTTGAGTATGAAATCTCACTTAATCCGTCATTCTTATTAAAACAAACTAGCAATATTATGCATTTATATATAAATAAAACTTGTTGTAGTTTAACTGTTGAATTAATTTTTTAACGGTATGATTTATATTTGAAAGGAATTTCTATATTGTTCACTACAAAATTCTATTAGGGCTATTAAGGCTGAAATAATAACACTTATCAAAAAGACATAAAATTTTTATCATAAATTTTTTCTAACAAGGAATAAATGTTTATAAATATTAACATTAACAAGCAATAAATGTTTGATGTGTATTATACATGTGTGTGTATATATATTCTGCTTAAAAAGATCAAGTGCAGCTCTATACATGCCATTATTTGTCCAATAATACCCCATAAATCCTGCAATAAGAAAAAAGAAAGAAAAAAAGAAAAAAAAAATTGAGACTCTAGTATGGGCAGCAAATGAAATAGTCAACACATTTTATTCATAATGCATTAGGTAGCTCAAAGACGTCAACTAGAGCCGACGAAATCACAAATAAATCCAGAAATCTACATTTACAGTGACAAGTTGCGATATATTGTTGCGTGTTGTTTGTCACAAGATTAAAGAGCTTTGAAATTCTAGTTTCGTGCTCAAGAACTTTTTCTAAAGGGTTGTAGAAGAAATTTTTGACAACGTTAGTGGATGTACATATTAATTAATTTCCGAAATTGAACTATTTTAAAGATGAATTTTCTTCTTCTACTTCTATTTGAATTGACAATTCTTTTAATTTTTTTTTTCCCATAATAAGCTAGACACTTTCTAACTACGTTCATTAGTTATTAGCTGTTTCTTGAACTAGGTAAAATATCGTCGCATAAACATCACTTAAGGCCTATTAGATTTTTTCTTTTTTAAAACGGAAAGAAGAGGATTAAAAACTCCAACTTAAAAAACTTATTAAAACATACATATATGACACTTTCTAATCAATTATCAAAGCTAAACACTTCCTAACTATGTTCGTTAGTTATAATTAGCCGTTCTTAAACTGGGTAAAATATTGTTCCATAGATAGATCATTTAACGTTTATTTGAGAGTGTTTTTCATGAAGAGAAGTAAAAGTTCGCAAGTAAAATTTTTTTGGGACAATAAATGACACTTTCTTTTTCGTAATTTATTAAAAGATTATAAGAGTTCTTTGTTTGACTCTCTACAATGACGCCTCCTATTTTTGTGGAAGTAGAAAAAGAAATAACTCTGCTCTAAAGTTTCAAGAGCTGAAAGTTCTAAATGGGCCCCTTGGTGCGGGCGAAAAGTATAAATATGTTGATTTACGTCTTGTGTATCATCTTCAAACTTAAGGTTGCACTTAATCAAACCCAAAAAGCAAGGGGGAAAATGAAGTTTTGAACGTTTTTCAAATTCCTCTATAAAAAGTTTTAGCCCAATTTTATTGTTTTCACTCTTTCATTATCACACAAGAAAAACAGACGCAATTTCAAAATAATTTTCAAAATAGTTGTTCGCGAAATTATTCAACCCTCTCTCTCTCTCTCTCTCTTCTTTTTTCCCCCCCCCCTTCTTTTTCTCTTTTTTCCTTTTAAACTTTATATAAAGTACATAAATTTTACACTAAATAATAAAAAGAGTTAAGATATGTATGTCATGACCTTCTATGATTCTATATTCTCTATGTGAAATGGAATCTCTCCATGTTCCCTCTCTTCTTACCTATAAAAAATTGGACCTATAGAAACATGACACGTCACCAGGGAACAAAATGACTATTCAAAATTGTTTTGTCTTCTTTGATACATCTTCTTCTGCGTTTCAACAAATAATCAAAATACAAAAAAAAATTTTAAGTTCAAATGAGGTCGAAAACGACAACCAAAAGAGTGCACACATCATTCCAACCACGTGCTTTTAAAAGTATTATTACTTTTTATTCAAGTTGCAATCCTTAAACTATTATTACCATTTTTTTTTTTTTATATGTTCTTTGTTTTTTTTTTTTTTTGGCTTTGGATACTAAATATTACTAGACAAAAGGGCAATTCTAGAAGTTGCTATAATGCTTTGCTGTATTTTTGTTTATGAGTTCTGTTGTTTTTTTTTTTTATTATTATTATTTTTAATTTATGGAAGTACAGTTTTGACAATTCTGATGGATGCTTTCCATTCCGAAGGAGTAAGTATTGTCAAATCATTTATATTTGAGCTAGGCGCCTATAAACAATTGGAGCTTCTGACTTTTAACCTTTATCGATCAAAGCTAAGATTTGAGTTTATATTATTGTTAGTCAGTTAAAGTAGGAAAGTCTTGATGACTTTTTTTCGAATATGTGTAATTTCATTAACTAAAGAATCATCAATCTAGAAGTAGTCTAAAGCCACCGTCAGTTTGTCCCGCAGACACAATATTTAACACCTATTATATTTATCTTAAGAAAAAAAATTATATACACTCATGTGATTGTATGATCATGCATATATAAATTATAACATATACTCTTCTTTTATAAAGAGAGAGGATTTTTGTTTCGTTCTATGTCATTCTTTTCAATAATTTAAAAACTTTGACATTTATATGATTATACATTCAACACCATACAATAAATTTATCAGATAAGACCGATCATAAAATGGAGTTATTATCCTAAATAAATAAACATAGGAGGATGAGGGAAAAAAAAAAAAAAAGACATCCTTATAACTATAACAATTCATTGGTGGTGCTCTTGATGGTTGATTTTCTTTAATTTTCATTTGTAAAATCATTTATGAATTTATGTGTTTGGAAATTGAAACCTTGAGAATAGATGTAATGTCCCAACAACTACTATAAACCATAATAGTATTCATTATTCGAACCTTCAGAAGTTAAGGCACATCTTTTTTCCCTAGATTGATACATAGCTGAGTCATGGATAAGATGCAAGTAGTTAATAGCATTAACATGCACTATATTATTTTAAAACTTAAAAAGAAATTTAAATTTTCCATTTGATAATAAAATTAATACCCCGTTTGGTGAACGCATTGCATTTACATTGCGTTTGAATGCAATGCATTAAATACAATTTGTATTTGGAGGAAAATTATTAGCATTACATTTGAATGCAATGTGTGTTTGGGTGAAAAGTATTTGAATTATATTTTAATAATAAATATGTGATGTGATGGGTAAAAGTAGAGAGAAAAAAAAGGAGAGAGAGAGAATATATGATGTATGTAATAAAAGTAATAAAAAAGTAAAATAATAAATAGTAATTGTATTGGATTTAAAATATGATGTGATTAATATTTGAATAAAATACTTTTGTATTTGGGAGAAAATTACATTGCATTTAAATGCAATGAAAAAAAAATGTGTGTACCAAATGACACCTAAACATAAAATTGCCATTAAATTATGTTTGTAATTATTAAAAATCTTTGTTTGATATTTATTATCCACCTTTAGCGTCCTTGAAATAGATGTATTGTGATTATAAAAGAAGAAATATATAGGCAACAAATTCAAATGTTGTGAGGTTTGAAACACGAAAGGATGTTTCACACTAATTAACGGGTTCTGATTTTGACTAATATTACTTCCCAGATTATATGCCAAGACTAATACTTTACTTGCATTCGTTAGTACAATTAACACTTCATGCGTAGAAGAGAATAGAATAGTAATCAAGGAAATCCATAAATCGAGTTAAAGATTTCATTGACTTTGAAGATATATATGCAATTATCATTTGGAAATTTCACATATGGGAATAGATAATTAATTAGCTTGCCGGCATGTATATACAAAATAGCTATAGTTCGAGCATATATATATATATATATTTGTTTTATCACTGAATACAACTTTTGGGACATATAATTATAGAATAATTAATTGAGAAACATTTTGTTTTATTGAGAAACTCAAATTAGCAGCCATGCTCTCATCAGCTTCATGGTCTAGTTCCAAAATATGATAGTTAGCAAGTGGGATAAGTAAGTAGTAAAATAAGTGTATATAAACCAAGATCATAAATGAGATATATATGAAAGCAACAAATATATATATATATAGTATACATAAAACTTCAAGGAAAAACAAAAGAAACATATAGTTAATCTATAACAAAATATTAGATATAAAAATATTGGGGATATCATAAGAACGTATGGGGGAGGAATTTAATTTTATTAGAAATCAAGACAAGTTGATCGTTCTCTATTAATACAGTTGTCAAAGTCAACGAAAGAACTTAAGGTTATAGAAGGCAGCAAAATCCAGATGTTTTTAGAGTTTTTTGGTAATTACATATCTAAAGTTCAAAAATGAAATTTTTAGCTGTCCATCAATTATGAATTACTTGAATAAATTTCGAGGTCATTCACTTACAGAGTGATATCAATAAGTGATAAATCAACGTCAATTAATGTGTTACTGATCAATGATAGATCAATCAATAAACAGTTAGTCCATCAATAATAGACTATGGTATTTTCATAATATCTAACAAAAAAAGAGACACAAAAAAACGATGTTTTAACTAAAAAAAAGAAAAGTTGGCTATTTTTTTTGGATGAATTGTAGCAAGAAACATTTTATGAAACTAAATAAAGTAAATAACAATATATAGAAAACTTACTAAGCAAATAAATAAGTTATTTATGTTGTGAATTTGTTATTTATTGTAAATATTTTTAAAACAAGTTATTTATTTCATTTATTTATAATAAATAATTTATTTATTTAAAAAGTGGCCCACGTTTGCCTAGTTTCTGATTTTTTTTAAAAAAATTTAACGGTGTTGAAAAAAAAAAATTACTAAGGAAACAAAGTAATTGAATTTAGATTTCTATATGGTCGAAAGGATAATGAAAGCACAAGATTCTGGGAGGGGATTGGGGCAACACCATGCAGCAAGATCAGCAAGGTCGCCGAGTCAACAAAGACATTTCTTGTTGCTTTGAAGAAAAGAAAATAAATCCAAACATAATTAAGTGTACAACTGACTCAACCGTTTATTACCAAGTCTAAAAGGTGCGAGTCGGGTCAATTGAATTGATATCTAATAATGTCTCAGCTTGGGTCTTAAACCAATTAAGTAGACAACAAGACTTTGTTTGTGTCTTTTTGGTCAGAGACATCGGCTGCAAAGCAGACGGAGCATTTGATATGTTCTAACAGTTTTTTTTTTCTCGCTCTCGAAAAACCTTTTTTTTTTTATTTTTATTCTTTTGTGGTGTCTTCGCATTTAAAAGTTGAATTTGTCCTATATATTTTAGTTATTATATTATTGTGATGTATTATAGGACCTGTAGATAGTAGATTGTATTCACATTACGTTTGAACGTAATGTAATTTTAATCTGAACGCAATGTGAATACAATATGATAAATATACGAGGCTTTAGTGTTTGCATGTGGATTTGATACTTCTCCAATTAAGTTGGTTTTGAGTATGAGTTTTATCTAACTTCATTTATTATGATATCGGATCAAGTTTTATTGAGAATAATAGATTTTGATCCGGTTCCATTTGTACGACATACTACACATGAGTAAGAGTGTTAGAAGTTGAATTTGTTTAATTTCAAGTTACTAGATTAGTATGTTATTATATGTCGATTAACCATCCGCCCGTTATTCTAATCAAGCTCATTTATTATGATATTAGATCCAGACAATTACTAATAAGAACAGGTTTGGATCCTGATTCATTTGCATGACACACTATATTTAAGGGAGGGTAATAGAAGTTTAACTTGTTCTCAATCATCAAATAATAGGGCTATTATGACATTTATCTACAAATTAAATAGTCTTTTTCTATCAAGTCAGCTTTTAAAGTTGAATTTTACGTAAATAATTTAACATCCGTGTCATTTTTAAAAATAATTGAGATCACAAGTATAACAAAAGGAAATCGATACATATCTTTATTTAATAATTCATAGAGGTTTATGCATGTTAAGCATACAACCTTTGTGCAATTTTTCGTTTCATATAACGTATTGTTATAATTACTCGTCATTCCTCTTTGCTTTCTCCCTCTCCATGATTTTTTTCTCAACGTCTTCTTTCTACTCATTATCTCTCTTCTTCACTTTGATCAGTCTAACTTCAATTTCTCTCCTCCCATTCTCTCTCTATACCTTCTCTTTGCCAATTCTTATTTGAGAGGTCTCTTCTCTTTTTTTGTAGCTAGTTTCCTTCTGCTTTGGTATTATATAGTATCTGTCTACTTCACTATAGGCGAAATGTTATTTTTACTTTGGTGTAAATCTCAAGCATTTAATTTCATTTACACTAGGCTGGCTGAAGAAAATCCATATTCAACCTTTTGAAGTTGAGATTTTCCCATTGTTCAAACTGTTGCACAACGTGATGGAATTGTCACGTCTTACTAAAGAGTGCATTGCTGGTGTTCTGACATTTGAAAAATCAAGATTTCAGTATAATACACAACCCTTTTTTTACCATTGACCAATGAGCAAGAACAACGCTTCCCCTGAATATTTGGTTTGACAATTAACCTCTTAGAATTTTGAAATACAAAAATGGACATGTAACTTGCACATGAATTGTGAATGATCGAGAGGTATGCGGGGGCAATGGTGTGAATAAGCCTAATATAAACAACTTGCGAAAATTATTATGTCAGGGAGATTAATGAAACCAATAGTACATTCAAAAGAACCAAAAAAAAAATAAAAAATGACCGAACAGACGAAAAAACTGACACCTTAGCGGCCACAAGGTCTAGAAAGGCTCTCACAGTCAAGCGAAAGGCCTGAAAACGAAGCCAAGAAAGTCAAAAGTCTAGTCTGGAAGCATTAAACATGTCCCAGAATACATATATATATATATGTATATATTTTTTTAATTAATTTTTATAATTAGAGTATAACATTCAATCTGGGAAAAACAAAAAAGCCAATATTTCTGCAAATGAAGTTGAAATCTCCTGAAATGTACACCTGTCGTTTGAAAAATGCCAAGCCAAAGCCATCAAAATTCACTGTTTTCCAGTACATTCTGGAAGGTGTTCATTTTTTCCACTTCAAGAAAAGCAACCTTGGTCAATTGTCCTGTAGATTTTTTTAGATGACTTCAAACAAATCTACTTTAGTCAATTGTATTGAAACTACTTTGGTCAATTGTATTGAAATAAAGATCAAGGAAACAACCAAGTGCAATGTCCTAAATTACATGCTGGGAAATAATTGCAAATTATTCACATATTGGAACAATGTTTTTCCACTAAATCTGGGAAATCAAATCTTAGAGAGCATAAACCAACAGAGTAATTAGATTTTATGTCAAATTAGTTTTCATTCTTTGCTTTTCAAAATGATTAAAGGGGTTGAATAGAAGAAAAAATTCATCTGTCCAACTTATGACATATTCCTTGGCTTCCTTATTCATACATAGAGATTGATTATTTTCAGTACAAAAATATGGACAAGTGAAGTGTACTTGTATTTTGTCATCCCATTCTCATGGAGGTTGCAACCCTTGAGTATGGACTACGAAGTTAGTTGCTCTCTATGGTAGCGGACTCGTAACCGCGTCTTTCCTCTTTTGTGATCCGGTTTCTCAACATCTGCAAGGGTTATTTTTGGAGATTTGCAGGAAAGACTGTAAGCTCGGCTGTAGAATACTACTCGTCAATCAGCAGACAATGCAAAAAGGCTGCTCCATATGGAAGTCATGAAGCTAATTACAATTTGGATGTACTTCGTCTCCCACTTGAAGCCATGTACCATCGTATTGTTCTTCATCGCTTCTATCATATTTCAGAAGTATCCCAAACAAAATTTTCCCCTGCTTAGGATGGTCAATTTGCTCAGTGTTAAAAATAATGAAACAAATTAAATAAAAAAGTAGTAGTTAAAAAGATATACTAATGGTGAAATGTGAAACTCAGGTGATCAATCATGGCAGACCTTGAGCCTCCTGTATGATGCTAGAGTAGCTAAAGGCTCATTTGATTTTTGTACGTGTCCTGCCGCTTGAACAATGTTGATCATCTGACAACGGTTGCATCCACCTAAAGACTGTTAAAAACTCAACCATTTGTTACTTCAGAATATGGATTTTCCTAAAAAGCAGACGTAAAGACTTGCCACCCTTATTTGGCATAAACAGTACTGAATGAAATTATCGACTGCAGTTAAAGGTACCCCTCTAAGAGATAGGGGGTTCGACATAAGACTAGTGCATCTCCAGTGTCACAAACTGCTAATACAAGGTTGTCAGTTCGTGCCAATGTAGGAAGTCATGGTCAAAGGAAAAGATTATGCAAAACTAGACAGCGGAGATTGGATTCGGTAGATCTATGGATTCAGTAGAGTTATAACATAACACTAGTTTAAAATTACACCAACTCACAGTGAAATATTTATGTCCAATTCTAAGATTTCTCCACACATCTTCAGCATATGGTTCGCTTCCAGATATGATGAGGTTAGGTCGAAACCTCATTGGATTAACTTGAGCCAGTGCTCCTTGTGAACCCTTCTGCACATCTTCTGCCATTAATTAATGAGTGGCATAAGTCTCAGAATTTACATAAACCAGGACCCAAATTCTTAAAATGACTGATGATTTCTAAGTTTTGGTACTCCTGTTTTGTTACGGCTTCCAAATTGCAGCCTCTAGCATGCATTATTATTTAACCCTATAAATCAAAGATGTCGGGAATCAAATTGTGAGCCTTTCTAACATCAATTAGGATCCCCTATTTCCATTTTGTTAGACTATCCTTCAGCTCTTCAATGATATTAGGGATGTTGGAATCTAAATTTTATCCATTCGTCAACAAAAACATCACCAATTTGCAAGTATACTATGAAATCAAGACTGGCCTTTGTCATCAAGTCATAAAAAATGAGGATTATTTCACACTGGGAATGACAAATTTAACCGTCCTATGTAAAAGTAGTAAAGTGTAGAAGAAATAAAGTATGAGAACATACTTATGCTTATTCTCTTGTTGAGGTCAGCTACGCTTTCTTCAGATATTAGTAAGAACTGAGCTTCATTTGCAAAATTTAAAACACCCGGCACGGCTCTGCACATTCCTGTATTTTTGTTCTTATCCAAGCAAAGGTTGTGATTGGAACTGAAATAGCGTGACAAAGTACATGGTCGACCAATGGCGTTGCTAAACCAAGAGTTGACTTCATCATCATAGCCCTGGACTTCATATCTAATAAGAAAATAGAGAAGAAATGAATAAAGATGAGGATAAATAAAGAGAGAGACAGAGAGAGAATTACACAAACAATTTTCTGTTTCAATGTATTTACAACTTTCCACAATTATCGTGTGAAGAACATAAATTTCGTCATTGTATTCCAATAAATTTGTTAGCAGACCTACTTGCCATGAGACTGGGGAAAAAAAAACAAAAAGAAAGTCCTATATTTACTTGACTTCAGCCCACAAGTTACAACTTGCAATGATCTTTTGTTAAGTTTCAATCAAGGCACCAATGAGAAATGCCAAAACCTCAAGAAATTTATAGCTGCTCAATGACCAAAAATAGAAAACTCTATTTTTTTAAAAGGAAAAAAAGGTTCTCTAGGAGTAAAGTGATCTATAGTCAGCTAAGATGCTAGTTACGGATAAACATTATAATTTGTTGCTTATCTCCCACCAAAAATTAGCAATAATAGTCCAACTAACCAATATTAGCCCCCAAATATCTAAGACCAATGCACGTTAACTGATTTACAAGGGCCGTATGCCCTAAAATATAAAAGTGACAAGCATTTGAAAAGTAACCACCAAACATACTGTCGTACCTCTGGCCATGTATATCAATTTCTTCGATCCGTGAATCTGACATGAGATTGATTGACAGTCTCACTATACAGCGTGGTGACTCCACAGACAATATTCCTAGTTTGAGGTCGACAAAAGCACTAATAAGGCACATTTCAGGGACCTATAAACCAAGTTCTGATAAATCAAAACGTGATATGGCATATTTCCAATGAAATAATAGGTCTTGACAAAAAATAAAAGCGAACCATCCTATATATGGTCTTCAAGCCCGTACTACCATGAATTGATCTTTAACCAACTACACAAGTACATGCTCGAAAGAAATAAGAGCTCACCTTCTTCTGCGTAAGAATTTCACCAGTTAGGCTTGTAAGTAACCACTCGCGATCATGACGCAGACCTGCTAAAGTTAAATGTTATCAAAATTGCTTCATTATTTATTTTCCCAAAGAAACTTGACTTCGTCCTTCAAAAAAATAGAAATAAAATAAAATAAAATAAAATAAAGAAAAAGACACTTGACGTCGTTATCTTAGACGTACAAATCCACTCAAGAGATACAATCTCTTTCAGTTGGAATATTTTTTCCCCATTCGAATTCAGGCTACAGGGTGATTGTAAGGGGCTGTTTTTTTTGCTCCGTGCAAGATTTATGACATCAAGTGAAAAAAAAAAAACACACATATATATATATATATATATAACAAGGAGAATTAAGAGCTACCAGTACTGCTCAGAGGCCAACTTTGTGCACTGAATCCTGCACATGACTTTATCGGGTAGATAACAATTGATTTCAAGTTTACTTTGGCAGTTGAAGGTATGGCCTCGTCACCTACAATAATTTCAGATATCAAAATACCATAAAAAATAAATTAGAAAATAAATTAGCTATGCATGTTCAAGTTCTAACGTTTGCAGTTAATCGCATAATTTGGATTAAAAGATCTATAGGAGATAGAATCTGCGTAGTTGATGTAAAAAACCTCATCTCTTGGACGTGAAATGATTAAAATATCCACGTTTATGTTGAACGAGTTTTATGTTACTGAAACAGCACAAGCTACATTCATACACCGATATACGCGATGAACTTTCTCCTTTCCTTTTTCAATTTGTCCCTGTATGACTTTAAGGCTGAGACTGACCTAAACTAGCATGTCTCCCCTTGATGAACCAAATATAACAATGGCTGTGAAGTATAACTTTATCCTCTAACCAATAGAAAATACAAACTCCAGCAGAATAATGTCCACTCTAAAGTAAGTAGAATTTCAAAGAATAAGCGGATGTGTTTTGAAAATTCATCTACTTTTGCTTTTAACAAAAACATCAAAGGAGGAAAAGTCTATTTTTTATTTTAAAAAAAAAAAAAAAAACTTTGAGCAAAAAGTGAAGGATTTTAATTCATCACATAAATTTCATAAATTTCAATTCATCCATAGCAAAGCATGAGGCATCACATAAATAACCTTCATTTGGAAAGGAAATGGACCTTGCTTAAACTTGTAAAAACTTGGAGTTTGACACAGTAATGCTACAAAAGACCTTGTTATGAAATCAACAAATTTCTGCAAAATTTGTAACATAAAAAAGAAAAAGAAAAAGAAAAATTAGATGGATATGGAATTCCAATATCAGAAAGGTCCAAACTAATTGCAATATTTTGCAAAAGCATTTACATAAAATGGCACAACAGATCAAATCTGGAACAGGATAATAGTCTACCTTGGCATCTTCGTATGTCGACATGTAACCAAATGACACTCTCACGGCTCCAGTTGGTTTCCCATTAACTATATCATTATCATCCCAGCAAACATGGCCAGCCTAATGAGAAAACCTCAATTGTCAACGGTGTATTTACATTAATAAAATTTTGAATAGAATGAAAATTATTGATGAAAAAAAGTCGACAATCAAAATCACCTCAACGTTTAAAAGAAGATCCATGTGAGACAATCCAAGATATTTTGCACATGCACCAGGGTTGCAAAAACATCCTGTCTATAAGGAAAAGCAGGGTAAAAAAGAAATTGTCAGCATCCTTTAAACAATTGGGAAAACATACCTTAATTTTTCTAACATCCCAAGGTCATGACAAAGCAGATCTTTGATAGAAAAATGAGAGGTTGCATGTATAATCTTGAAAGCATGAAAAGATAAAACAAAAAAAAAAAAAAAGTGGTTACAAAGTTGAAATTGTAAATTACAACAAGAATCTGAATTTTACCCGTAACTGAATTCCTGACAAAGATGCCAGTTTTTCCACTTCACGATATCCATACCAAGAACCGTCGGGCCTTTTCAAGTTGAATGAGACAATAGGGCCAAATTCATGGCGCAATACCTAATAGATGATGGTTGCAATATATGTCAGATTTGTTTCCTATCCTGTACTGACTTTTCAAAGTTAGTTTACAGCTAAAAAAGTGTGCAAAATTAGTTAGTTTAAACTGACCTTAGAAGATTCAGCTCCATAAAGTGTGCAAACAACAGCCCCATTTTCATGCCGTAAAGACAAAAGCACCCTCCTCACATACATAGCAAGTGATGCTGTATGCCTTAAAAGAGAAAAAATCATTATGATTTGGAAAACTTACATAAATGTATACAACTTATAATTTGGAGAATATTGTCCGCATGTACATAAACAGATATATGTACAAACATTACATACAATAGGAGCAGGTTAACTAATAAATTAGAACTTACCGAGTTATTGCAGATGTGGCTAGGGAATTGAGAATTTTAAACCCATGAGAAAGAGATGCAATGCTTAGAAATGAAATTGTCCCATCCTCAAACAGCTCTTCAACGCCTTTTCTTCTTTTAACAAAGTCAATATCAGCAATTGACGCAGCAACTGTGCCTGTGATGTTATCATGTTTAAAAAACTGCAACAACTATACAAAAGTACTGATCGAGAGTAAAATATGTAGCAGCCAACCTCCACTAAAGTAAGTCTTCTTCAATAATTTGGCAGCATCTGCAATTTAAATGATGAAAAGTTTAAATTACGCAAAAGCATGGATTAATAATCCCAAAAGAAGTAGCACTCAAGAACAAGAACTACAAAGTAAATGTTAAATCGTTAAAGATTTAAGCTGGTAATCAGTTAAATTCTATAAAATAATTATAACTACACCCTGATCAAATATATTTATGGAAATAGAAAGAAAATGAATAGGAGACATCACCAGCAAGTCCAAAGCCAATAACCTGATATTTCGGCAGAGAAATAATGCATTTTTCATTAACAAGGTCCTAGAGAAACTTCTCTTGCATGGATAAAGCTTGTAGAATACTTTATCATTGGAAAAGAATAAGCTCACAGTACATAAGACCATTTTAACTGACCAAACGGGTGATTGAATTTCCTAGCTTAACATCACCATTGTACAATGACGTAAGAGAATAACAATTATTTCAGAGTCTATTGCTTACCATTTCGAACAATGAGAGCTCCAAGTCCAGTTGGATAGCCAAATAGCTTATCACCCAAACAGAAAAACAAAAACAAACAATGTGAATTAAGCAGCATAATAGTGTTAAATCACAAAGCACATAAACAAGTACCTTATAGAATGATATGACAACAAAATCTGCTGGGTACTGGGATAAATCTGGTGGCTCTGTAGCAGATCCTTTCGCAGCATCAATCAAGACCATCCAGTGGCCGCTGTTTGTGATATAAGGAGCGAGTTACAGGGTGAGAGGTGAGAACAAAGAAGAGAAGGGAATAAGCATATGGTGTGACAAAAATTATGCAATGATAATCAAGTTGGTTTAGCAATGCACAATGTATCTTAAACAGTTTATCATATTTGGAAATGGACCCATTAGTTAAGGTGGAAAAGATGTACAAACTAAAAACATGTTTGCATAAGATATACCCCTTCTCATTTTTTTCAAAAGAAAATGCTGTAAAAGATATCAATATAAATATACACATTCTCTCTTCTCTACAAAATTCTGACTTATAGACTCAAAACACCAAATGTAGGAGAGTGCATCCGATCAAGCAAAATCGTAGCTTCTTAACAAAGTCACACACCCATGAGACTTAAACCCGGTTTGGTCTTGTTGTAGCTGTTAGAAAAATCACCACTGCAACTGAAGAACAAAGACGCCCTCAAAAGGTTGCTGCAGGTGCTTTTTCTTCTTCTTCTTCTTAATTTTTATTCTTTTACCAAATGTATTTACTAGGAAATTATCTCTGAGGTACTTTTAAGAACAGCAACCTCAATCCTAAACTGGGCCTTGAGCTTTAATTCCGAGCTTGTATGCATTACTTAAGTGATTTTTAAAACAATGCTTATATGAAAATAGCAAAGAGGATCCAAAATTGACCAGCTAAATTATATAGTATAACTAATATACTTGGAAAATGGAGAGCCCTTCAAAATTCTCGCTGAATCTTCCTTTATCATCTTCACCAAATCAAGGTTGAATCTCAAACCAGTGAAATTGCATTCCGATGGGAAGGCAAACAAGTTATATGCATCACCTGTGTAAAGTAAAGATGTAGTGAAACTAGCAGCTTAATCATAATATAAATAAGATTGTGAAAATCCCAGAGCAATCGCCCAACTGCAAAACTAAGCAGTCCTAGTGCAAATTTCAAAGAATTAGCCCCACACGACAAATAATCAAAATAATTATTCTACAGTCATCGGTACAGGGACCAATAAATCTCATGCCCTATTTGATGCATCCACTAAGATTTACCTTTTGGCTGTTGTTGAAGGGATCTGGCATCATTTCTCCTCTGTACCTGTCGCTGAGAAACTCTCATAGATGCGACCGTGCCATTTGATACGTGCACAGACTCTTCAATATCGATTGCAAAAGCAGAAGCTCCTTGACTGAGCGCATATCTAACATTTATTAAGCAAAGTCACGATAGGAAAATAGAACTGCAAGGAGAGAGGATATGCTAGAGCACACCAAAAATGTTATCTACATCAATATGATGTCAAATGAATTATAACATAGTACAGGATACTCTCTAATCCCAAGCACACTATTGTGATTCTCCATTGTGTATGTAAAACAGCTGTGGCTACTCCACGGAAAGGCCTCTCCAACCAACTTCAATGCTGCGGTCACCCCAGAAGTGAATATGCATTTGTAGTCTTTTGGGGAAGCTTTGCAATAGTCGAGAACCTATACGAGAGCAAAAGAAGATGCCTAACAGTAAATCACAGACAATTAATGCAACAATAATTGCTATCCGTAAAAGTTAAAAAGATTTAGCTTATAAAAATAACTAGTAAGTGCATTGGTGCCTAAACTTTTTGCACTCTAACTAAACTACACACTACTTGCTCGCCTGCATCATATTAGTTAAGTACATTGTCTTATGTGGAGAGGAATTTAGGACATCCGAACTTGCCATTCGAAAAACATCATAACAATTAGAGCAGAGCTAGAGCCACCCCGGCTCAGCTAGTAAAAGGGATTGTGTGGCTCCAACCTGTATTATTCGCAATTCGGACTCCGCCCCTCAGCATTTGTGTAACAGTTATTGTTTAAACACCGACAAACGTCTATTAAAAAGCTAGAGACTAAGAACAATCACAAGAGTTTGAGAATTGACACGAAATTCAGAGACAATTGTTACCTGTTGGCGGGCTTCCCTTACTATATCGCAAGTGGCAGAGCTGGAATCACTTTGGCTATCTATATTTCAGTTAAGGCCCTTAACTAAATCTAAACATGAACCATCAGCCAAAAAAAAAAAAAAAAAAGAACATTTTATAAGAAAGAATTTGATCAAAATAGAAAAACAATGCCAAAATTAAACAAGTTGAAAGCAATTATCTCGTGTGTGTGTGTGTGTGTGTGTGTGTGTGTGTGTGTGTACATATTTATAGATATATAATCCACAGAATAAATAATTGACCGGGAAAAAAAAAAAAAAAACTTGATTGGATAAAACAGAAATACAGGATACGAGGATTTCCGTACACATTGTTGGCGAGATCCTTAAAGATTGCTTCCATCTGCAACTCCGAGTACAAAGTAGCTCCAGCATGATCCAAGTACACAAGACCTAACACAGACAACCGCCATTTCCGAACTTTAACAAATAAAAACAAAATTAAAATCGAACTTTCTTTGATTCATCTCCGAGTGAAACAAGAGAGAGAGAGACGAAAAGAAAAAAAATTAAAACGAAAACTTGAGGAAAAGCAAATTTATGAGGATCAAAAGAAGAAGAAAAGCGAAATGGGAAGGAAAAAAAAAAAAGATGAAAAAGAGACCATCTAGTCGTTTGAACTCGGAGGCTCGGATTTGGTCGATGGTTTTGGGGGAGTTTGGGTAGCCGTAGTGGCCGCCATAGTCGTTGAGAAAAGCTTGCTTGTGGTCGTCCATGGCTGACTTTTGGTTGACAAACAGAACAGTGGGAGTCTGCCGAGGAGGCGGTAAAAGCTGAAAGAAGAGAACTTCCTTCAAAGGACTGACAAGTGTGATCCTCCTCAACACGATTAGTGGGTGGTTGTATTTTTTTTTTTCCTTCTTCTTTTTAGTTAATCCACCGGATAAGGGTTGTTACAGTTCTTTTGTTTAAACGAAAAAAAAAAAAAAAAAAAAGAATTTAACTCATCAGTCTCAAACTTAGTCTTCAAGATAACAGGTAACCAAACGTGTTTTCAAATCGATCGATCGTGTTACGAAAATAATTATTATTTAAAATATTTTAAAATAATTATATTAATTTTTTAATTTTATTATTTATTTTTATTTTTATCAATCACATTAATTTCGTAACTCTAAAATACTTTTCATCCAAACACATATTTTATTCAAATATAAAATAAATACTTTTCAATCAAATATAATATTAAAAAAATAAATTTTATTCAAATATAATCAAAATACAATATATTTACCAAACACCCCTAAAAAATATGAAATAATTTTACAATCAAAACAAACATTGTCTTTACTTTTTATTTTTATTATTTTAATCTTTTTTTTTAATTTATGAAACATAGATATCCATCGTTTTAACTTTTTATTAACTCATTTTTATTAACAAGAGATACAATTAATTTATAAATATTAGTTTCAATTTATATGATATAGTTTTATTCATAAATATAATTAATTAAATATTTATCAGTTAAAAAATTTAATTTATATATTATTTGAGGCAAATGCATATATTAAATACACAGTTTTAAAATAGAAATTAAGTTAAATTAATTATTTAGTTTTAACTTAATTAAGTTTGAACTTATATTAAAAATTATATTAAAATAATAAAAATAAAGATAATAAATTATTAAATTGAATCTCACTAAATTAAAATAAACTGGAATCAAACTTAATTTAGCTTGATGATAAAACTAAATCAAACCTGAATTGGGAATCAAACAGAAGCTTAGGCCAGGCAGGAGCTTTTTTCTTTTGATTTAACCCACAATATATTGTCTTCCATTAAAAATAAAAAAATTATCACATGGTTCTCAAGTTTTTTTTTTATTTCACCTTATTAAAAATTGAAAATTCTCATATAACTCTTGTTAAAATTTTATTCTATAGTTTTTATACTTTGATGTTATTAGTTTTTCTTAAAAAAAAAATTAGTATATGCACCTATTAAAATATAATTCTGACTCAACTTATATATATGACATAGATTGATATTTAAAAATTTAAATTTAAATTAATATCATGATATTATTTTAATTTACATAATAATCTTTCAAATACCCACATGTTTTATAAGTTAATACTAAAAATTTATATTTTTCTTTTTCTTTTTTTAAAGGAACTTGATCTATCTCAAGCATACATGATAAAAATTCATAAGATATTGTCTACTATAGAAAAACTTAACATTGTCGTAAAAATGCTTTCTAATAATTTTATTAACTTGTTAACAATATAATCTACAAATATTCAAAAACTACTTCTTTTTTTTTTTTTTGCTGTTATTCAAAAGTAACTTTAGATGCATAATCTCTACTAAAAATTCTCAAAATAAAATCTTTTTCTGTATAAATTTAAATAACGATAACTCAAACTTTATATTTTATAATTAAATTAGTTGTTAAATTACTATTAAACTATATAAATTGTATCTATAAGTATTTATTTTTTACAGATTTTTCATAACCTTTTATTAAGTTTTTTTTGTCCAATGATCAACAAATTTTTTTTATTGATTTGGTTTAATAAAATGTAAATTAACAACTTCACGAACTTAAAATTTTAAAATATAGCCCTAACACGAACATCACGAACTTTAGTTGTCTTGTGAAATCCCCCAAAAAATTTTTTTTTCTTGTGACTTATTTATATTTATTATTTAAATGAGCTTATTGTTTATTAGGATATTCATTAAAAATAAAAGTTTAAGATATAACTTATCGATTAACTCCACGTTTGAGCCGGTTAAAAAAAAAAATAGAATTCGAATCCTTTTCTTAAAATTAAAAAAAAAAAGGAAAAGAAAAAAAAAAAAAAGAAAACGTGTGCTCCGTTTTAGGATTGACACGTTGTTTGTCTCCATTAATAAAGCTCACATGGGTTGACGTTCGGCACCACGTGTTCTCGTTGGACCCAAAAAGCTGATAAAGGTTTGTGGGTATCAGACGTACAAAACAAAAAAACAAAAACAAAAAAAAAAAAAAAAAAAAAAACAAAACGACAACCAAAAAAAAAAAAAAAACTTTACTGGTATTAGAGCGACATGGTTACGTGTAAATAGATCTTCATAAAATCAAACGACACGTCGTTTGATAAAACCTACTTGCTATTGCTATCAAGGACAATTCCTTCTTAGGACAATAAATACACACGCACAGATATATATATATATATATTTGATCTCTTTCAATTACGCCATATCAGTTGAGAGCAATACCAAGAATATGTTTACGTATTCTTTATTAAGCATGATCATGACCGTCCAATTTGAACGGATACAGGTAGGCACCTGATCACGAACTAGTATTAATCAACCTTTCTATATGAGCTTTTTATCTTTGGGTATACACATTGCTTTGCTAAGATCATTGTGTGTGTATATATATATATATGCATTATGCACGCAAACACTGAAACCGAGTGTGAGATTTGGCTTTCACATAAAAAAACATGGTTTTGAAACTACGTATACTCAACCAAAAAAACTGGTACATCGAGTCGTAATTCAAATTAGTTTTATTTCCCCCCATGTAAGTACCTCCTAGAAAAGGTTAAGATATTGATGTACGGATTTATAAATTGAAAAAGAGATAAAACATTGGTTCAACGGTGTATCGTGGTGGGATCTATAATTTAGAGTCTTAAATTTAAAAATTTATTCCTACCTAGTTTTGAAGGATAATTCGTTTGGTGAACGCATTACATTTGTATTGTATTTAAATGTAATTCATTGAATATAATTTGTGTTTGGAGGAAAAGTATTAGTATTGTATTTGAATGTAATGTGTATTTAGATGAAAAGCATTTGAATTGTATTTTAATAATAAATATGTGATGTAATGGGTAAAAGTAAAGAGAAATAAAGAGAATATATGATGTAATTAATAAAAATAATAAAAAAGATAAAATAATAAATAGTGATTTTATTGAATTTAAAATGTGATGTAATTGATATTTTAATGAAATGTTTTTATATTTAAATATAATGTAATTTAAATATATGTACGGAAAATTGTCTCTTTTAGAGCTGTAGATTCAGACGGCCCGATCTGATCGTAATGGGTTATAGAGAATCGAATTGGGCTCAGTTTGGCCTTATAAATTGCAATATCTTGTTCATAATATAGTTGACACTCGGAAGTTTACAACTTGCAAGCAAATGACAGTTATATTCTACTTTTTTTTAAATAATATTTTTTCTTAGAAAATTAAAAGTAACATTTTGTTTATATATATATTTTCATTATATAATATATATAAATTTAAAAATAATTTTACATTAATTGCAAGAAAAGGGTGGGATTCGGGTTTGGGCGGATCGGATTGGGGCAAACCGCTTGCCAAGCTCAAAATTAAGGCCTAACCTACCCTTATGGTTGCATTGGGTTACAAACGAAAGAAAAGAAAGAAACTTGCACCAAAAAATGAAAGAAAGAAAGAAAAGCGCTCTAGCTTATACCATAACATCATACCTATATTATATATATACATATCCATCTTCATCATACAATACTTGTAACAATATTCAAAAAAAAAAAAAAAAAAACATAAAGGCAGCAAATCACCAGACAAAGTAGATCATAAAATTTAAGGACATAACATAAGTTTTTGGAAAGTCAAATCATTATGAGATCGCACCAATTTAGTATGAACTAGTACAGATTAAAGTCATATATGTTTATATATAATATAGTGGCTAGCAAGCTCTTTATATGATTTGTTTGCAAAAATACTGATGATTAACGTAAGTTCAAAAGTGTTCTAATTTGGCAAAATCAAGAGACTTCTTTCCATCATGTGCATTCCCAAAGAAGTTGTTCATGTAATCTCCGAACACAACTTCCCTATAGTGAGCCAACCCATCTCTCTCCACCACCTGAGGCAGTGGCCCAATCTTCTGCGTTGGTTTTGGGATTGTGAATATTGGAATTGACACTCTTGACTGTGTGCTTGTCGTAAGCACCCTATGTTCAGCACTTTTGTACCTTCCATTGCTCAGTATCTATTAACAAATTAGCCATAAAAAAAGGGAGTAAAAGTACCCACAATCATACCCGTTTGATAAATATAACTTTTTATATTTAAATTTATGTAAATATAAGTTATTCACATATAAATTTATGTGTAATATAAAAATATTCAAAGCTATAATGATCTCATAGCATTACATGTCATTGGCCTTATATTATATTTGTTGGAGTAATATATATAATTATCGGACATGAGACCTTAGCTATATTTATACATGAACAAATATGAATTGATAGGAAAATTTTTTTTATTTTATGTATTTTTGAATGTTAGATTTAATTAAAAATATTATTTCAATATAAGAATATATGCAAAATTTGCATAATGTGATAAAAATCTAATAATTAAAAGCAATACCCTACTAATAATTGGGTTTTGTTTTATATCAATTTTATCAAAGAATAATCTTTGCTATAATTTTCTATTACTTTAATTGGATGATTAATTAGTAAATAATTATGGCATAATGGAAACTATAATTATCTTAAATTAAAGGTAAACTTATTATTAACCTGTAATGTGTCACCAACATTGATGACTAAAGCACCAGAGACAGGAGGGATCTCCACCCATTCTCCTTTCTTTACAGCATCTGTGTCTGCTTCAACTTTAACGTACAGCCCACCAATTCCATCTTGTAGTAGAACAGTCAGGGTGCCCATGTCGGAGTGGCGGCCCACGCCGACGGTGAGGTCGGGATTAGGGCATGTCGGGTAGAAATTCATGTTTACCATTTTGAGACCGATGAGGGCTTCGATTTCCGAGTCCTCCACTGTAAGTTTAAGGTTGGAAATAAGAACTTTCAGTAGTTTCTTCACCATGTCTAGTGATGTCTTGAGGTACTCAAGTGCAACTTCCCTGAAAACATTTGTTGCAAAATATAGGTATACTATTAGCCATGCATGCACTTTTATTCATTGTGCAAGTCAATAGTTTTTTTTTTTTTTTCATTTTTTTAACTTAATTGGGATTTGAATTGTGAATATAAATCTAATTCTAATTTTTGAGTACTAACTTATGTAATGATTAATTATTATCTTCATACTGATAGATGTCATTAATTAATATGATAATACTTTAAAAACTTGATAATAAAAAAAATGACAATTTATATTACATAAATTATTGCTTAAAATTAATGTTATATAATTGATATCTCTAGCATTTTTTATATATTAAAAGCAAGTTAAGGTGCGAACTTACACTATCAAATACATAAGTTTAATTTCTTGTACTAAGGGTATATATGACTTTCCCCTTTCTATTATTACTATTGACTCGTTTCTAGACCAGTTACTATTCTTTTCAAAGACTAAGAACTAGTTATATTAGACGTGCATATATAAATTATTTTAGACTTGTTAGTAATTTTTATATCAGTTATTTCCTTTCTCAATTTATTACTCTTTTTTAAAAACATGCATAGATAGCTAGCTAGATAGAATGTCCAAAGACTGTAGTATATGTATAGAGTTACTCGGCTTGAAAAAGAGAAAAAGGGAGATATAAAAATGATGTTACTTGCAGATTTCGGGCCAAAAACTAAGAGCATCATCATCACTAGTATAAACCATGCTGACGTAGTCCTTCCACTCCAAGGCCTTCTCCTTCTCCGGCGCAAAGCTCGTCCCATACTTCACATTAGGGCTAGGGCTAGCGCCTTTTCGGAAAAGCGCCTTCTTCTCCGGTTCCTGCTCGAAGAACAGGAACGCCGCCGATTTAAGCGACTCGAGCAGCTCCACCGGCACGCCGTGGTTGACGACCTGGAAGAACCCGAGATTCTCCGCGGCGCGGACAATCTCCTCGGCCGCTTTGTCGTGATCAGGACCGTCCAATTTTGACAGGTCAACCGGTGGAACGTTGAGAGACTTGGCAGTTGACTTCTCTATGCGCTCCTTCGGTGGCTGCACGTACCGCTCCGGCACTTGCGAGACGCCAAGGTCGACTAGGCCTTTCACGCCGTATCCGTCGCGAACGACGAAGTCGAAGAGAGAGTTTCCGTCGACGTTGAAAGTTGGAGCCATTCTTCAGAAGGAAATGATGAGTAAGTCGGAGAAAACCTTTTGCAGAATTGTGCGATGAAAGGATATGGGATATTATTGTATATCTACCTCAATACACACACACATATATATAATATGTATGTATGTATGTATATGTGGATAGCAATATCTTAAAAAATTTTATCTAAAGCAGCATGGTTTTGGCAATAGCCAAACTACCATAGTCATAGAGAGACATCTGATTAGAAAAGTTCAAAGCTGTTCTACCTTCCAAAAAGGCAAGCTTCGGGTTGGTTTTGGACTTTTTTTGACCATACTAGTGGTGAGCACACAGCAGATATGTTAAAGCAAAAATAAATTTAATATTACGTAACATATCAGTGGCAAGAACTACACTTTTAGCCAAAAAAAAAAAAAGGACAATTAAAAGAAACAATAAAAGAGGAATATTAAAGATGAAAAAAGTTAAGAGAATAGAGGACTAAACAAAATTAAAGAGGTAAAAACAACAAACAAAGAAATAAAAAAGGTTTTTTTTTTTTTTTAATGAAAGAATAAGTCAGAGCACGTGTTAACCAACACGTTGCGTTTTGGCTTTATTGACTTTTCTATATAGATATGGATAAACTCTTTAGAAAAGGAGGACATTTTCATTTTTTTTTTTTTTTTGTAATAGATGAAGGTCACTTATTGTCTGTAGTATAGTAGGTCACGTTTAAAATCAAGAGAGTAGCCCCTGCTAGTAAGCATCGAAAAGCAAGAGAAAACGAGAGATCCAAAACGTTCATTTTAATCGAAATTCATTGATGAGTAGACATGGTTGGCATTTCTTACTTGTAGACAAAAACATTCATTGAGATAAGGGCATAATACAAGATATATCTGATCTTCATTTTGTTTATTAATTGATGAATGATTTCGTATTAGTTATAACAAGTACGCTGTCTAAAATTAAATAATGCTCGACATCAATTCTAATAAATATCAATTATATTTGTTGTGTACGATTGACAGGTAGTAATAAAATAGTCACATTAATTAAAATAAAATGTTGTATTTACAGGTTAAAAGATGATCATGCATATGAATTGAGATCAAAGTTAGTATATCTAATAATACTTGTCAAGAAAATGAATAATATAAATACTAGATTAAGATCATCGTTTTTTTAAGTCGGTGTTTAAGGGAATTTTAATCACATTAATCAAGAAGCTTGAGCATTTAAGAAGGCATGAATCATGCTCGCCAAGTTGCCAGGCTAATTTGGTAGGTCTGGTATCATGAACGAACCTACTGATTGAAATCCAACATATATATATATATATGGAGTCAAAGATTTCAGTTCACTTTAATATATATTAAACATAGCATGTAGTTAATTAAATGCTTATAAGCATAGTAGTAATTCTCTATCCATCTCAAAGTAGTTAAGTTAATTGAAGCTCTTGTGTTTGAATTCCCACTTAAATTTAATGAAAAAAAAAAATCATATAGGAGATATTTTAAATATATAGTTTGAATATTAAGAACACTTGTATGAATTAAATCTCACGAGAACGAATCCTAAAAAAACACGAGGAAAAAAATGTTTACTTCGACGTAAAACATGTATCTATGGCTTTATGACTAATTCTACAAATTAACTTCGTCAGAGAGAAATTTATGATTTTCTAATGTCGATTTCTAGTTAAGAGGAAATATGCACGAGACGATTGCATCACCATTAATCATATAAGTTTAATGATCAAAAGAGCAATTATATAGCTAGACTACAATGAATATAAATATTTTAAGTATTTATATTTATGAGAGGTTTGAGCTAGTTAAAAACTTAATTAGGAGGTTTAAGTTCCCTTGATTGAATCTAAATTTATCATGTAATTTTCATTCAACATATAAATTTGTCAGATGTCGTTTTCCAAGCAATCTTGGTTTACTGAGCTCATTGTTGTTTTTTTTCATTTTATGATTTTATTGCCTTTTATAACGAATATCGTTATTTAATCGGTTGCCCTGCTCTTGGTCATTGAGGTTTTTTTGCTTGAGGCTAATGCAATTTTATGCAATTGAAGTCGTTTCTTGGTGCATTTCGTTTTCAAAGTAGATGGGCATTTATTGTCGTTTAAGTTTCTTTTTTTCAACATCGCTTTCTGATATTAATGTCGTTACGGCATGATGTAAGTGAAGTAATCACCCTTTTTAAAAGTTATCGTGGATATCGTTTGACTTAATATATTTTGTTCAATAGAGGTTTAATTTGAAGCTCTCCTTTTATGAGTTCAGTGTCGTTTTAACCACTATTATTGTTTTTCGTGATCGTGATTTCGTAGGCTTGTATCGTCTAATGTAATTGTCATTTCATTTAACTCACAACATGTCGTTTTTGGAGGTAATTGTCGTTTTTATAGCAGCTGTGTTGTTTAGTTCACTGTCGTTTGACATCTGTGTCTTATTTTTCCACTCCTTGTCCTTTATTCAGACTAGTGTCGTTTATTAGTTTATATGGTCTAATGTAAATGTCGTTTTTTAAGTCTGTCGTTTCAAAGCAGATGCCATGTTAAAGTTTATTGTCATTTGACAGCTGTGTCGTGGTCCTTCCACTGTCGTTTATTCAAATTAATGTTGTTTTCCAATTGCTTTCGTTTTCTCACCACACGCTTTGTTTCTAGATTATTCCGCAATTTATGTCGTCAGCTAACGCGTAAAACCTTTCTTCTCTCTTCGTCTTCTTCTTCTCTCGCAGTACAGCCAGCCAACGCGGTTTTGAAAATTCCCCAAAAAAAATAACACCTTAAAAAACCTCACAAATCCCAATAAATCAATCAATCAATCAATCAATTAATCAAGAAATAAATAACTAAAAAACGAATGGCTACAATATACAGCTGCGGAGAGTGTGGGACCGACCTGAGCCTGCGGACGGCGAATCTTTACCCGGCGGATTTCTACTTCGAGGCCGGAAACAAAGGGACGCTGTCGTTCGCCGCCGTGGGAGACGGCTCGAAGTTCCGGTTCGAGAAGGAGGACAAGATCAGGCCTTTTTTCGAGACGGTCAACTACTGGGGAATCCAGAGGAAGAGGACCAAGATCAAGTGCGATCACTGCGGGCGTCTGCTCGGGTACGTCTACGACGATGGCCCTCCGATGACTGATAGCCCCGGTCAGTTCCACTTCGGCCCCAGTCAGGTCATCCCCAGGGCTCCTCGCTACAGGTTCAAGACCAAGGCCCTTCGCATCACCTCCGAGACTTAAAGACTTTTTCCCCCTTCTTTTTTTATGATTAATTTCTTGTTTGGAGTTTATTGTTGTAAATGACTATGGAGGTTTGTTTTCCAGAAAAAAAAAAAAAAAAACTACGGAGGTTTGTAATTTTTTTTTCCCCCTTTTTGTGTTGTTTTTCGGTTTTTTTTTTTTTCCTTTGAAAAAGGATTGGGTGGTGGTTTATTCATCGCCTTGATGATACATTTTAATAGATAGGAAATAATCTTTTAAATATAATGATAGGTGATGAACTTTTAATTAATTTTTCTTGATATTCAATTAGATTTATTATTGTTTACTAAATTTTTTTGTACTTTAATAGTTAAATTAAAACGAACATAAGTTGATAGGATTCGAATCTTGAGAAGAATAGAAAAGAGATCTAGTAAGACTCCCTCTTTAACCAACACTTATTGTATTGTATAATTATGATGGAGATTAAATAAGGGGGTTTTTGGGGAATGTTTAGAGGTAAAATTTTTAGATTAGAAAAAAGTTGTTTTGAAAAATTTGTTTGGGGTAAAAAATTGTTTAGAGTGAAAAAAAAAAAATTTTCAAAATTTTTTTAGAAAAAAGATATTAATATAGATATTATTTGATTTCTCTTAAAATTTTATATAATTTAAAAAAAATCATTTCATTTAGTCTTATATACACAAAATTATAAACTTTTAAAATATTACGTGTACTGTAATATTTTAAAAATGTAAATGATGAAAAATGATGAAGTGTTAGAAAAAAACTAGTTTTGAAAATGTTAAAACCAAGTCCCAAATGCGGCCTAAATTGATTATGATTGAATTGATTTTTTTTTTTTGGGCTTTTAGCCTTTATTCATAGTATAGTAGTTGCTTTCATAAGAGTGTATTTCTTTTTTAAATTTAAAATGGAGATTCATTTGTTTTATTGATTTGGATTTAAATTTTTGGTTTTAATTTTGTCTTTTTCTGAAACGTCAACAAAAATTATAATTAAATTAATCAGTTTCAACTTAAAATTTCATTTTATTTTGGACTCGATTCGTGAACCATTCTGATTCGGAGATTCAAATTTAAATCAAATCAGGTGTGAATTACTTATAAATCCTTGATTGTAATGACTTATAAAGCGTTTTCTATGCAAATTGATTGAGGTAGGTAGATAGGACAGTTCAGTTCTGGGATTCTAGATGCCATTTTCGAAATTTTTGTCGTTCAAGGTCGATATCGTTTGTGCATTTTGATGTCGTTTTCATGGAAGATGTCCTCTTTTTTGTGTTCATTGTCTTTGGTATTTAATGTCGTGGTTCTTGGTCATTGCCACATATGTAATTGATGTCGTTTATAGCTTATATATTCGGGGTTATTTTCTGTTTTTTTGTTTTTAAATCACTCTTTGCTATGGCTATGTGAAATTGGGAATCTTGTTTAAAAAAATTTTAACAAAGAATACATGCCTTTGGGGTTTACTCGCCGATTAGTTTGATCGACTGGCACGGAAATGTGTATAAATTGGCTTTTCTTGGACACTGGCTTTGGGCTGAGAGAACAAGGAACTATAATATATTTCTCCTTCCATCTCTTTGAATTTTCATAAAGAATTCCCAACCTTTTCATAATACAATTTCATAAAAGTAGTTTTTTCATAGCCAAGCAAGATATGGTAATACAACTTAAGGTAATTTGGCATTAAAGAAATCACAAACACGAGGAAGGATAATACATGGGAAAATGGGTGAAAGTCCCTTCTTTATTCAGGATCATAGATTGGATGAGGTGCCTAATTTTGAAAAAGGCTATTGCTTCAGGTGATGTGTAGGATTGCTATTCAAAAAACATATTTCTGAATACGTTTTTTTTTTTTAAACTTTTAATTAGATAACTATGAAGGATTGAATATCCAAACAATCCTTAAAGGAGCAAAAAGTAAAAATACAAAAATATATATATATATATACACTTGAGGGGATATGTCCACAATTTTTTTCCATTAGCAAATACATTCTATAAATAATCAAATATTACATTTATGTGGGTATGAATCCACAACTCTACCCCCTCTCCAACCTTCCCTAGGCCAAAGGGTTTTGGGAAATTTTCTCCACAACTTCTTCATGATAAAAGGGGCACACCTATTGTACATCACCATTTGGTTTTTGCTACGACAATAATGTCATTCGTTGCTCTAACAAAAACCTGGTTTCTTATCCCTTTCTAGTATTCAATTGTAGCTTTTAGTGAAGTTGAACTTTTGTTTTGTGGTTTGCTAGTACATATTTTCTGATATAACATGCAAGGTTCCATGTGAGAAAATGATGAGACGTGTGCCCTTTTCCTATTCCAAATTTGGTCTTCATAATATAATATGTTTATTGTAAAGTCACCCCTTAGTGCTCAACTATGGCATTTTCCCACTAATAATTGCAGAAGTCCAACGCATTTTGCTTCACCACCAGAAAAAAAAAAAGGTTTGGCTTTTCTTAATTTAAAAAAAAAAAAAAGACTGAAGTCCAGTAAGTCATAATTAAAAGAGAAAAAAATAGATGCTGATTAGGACTGAAAATGGTTAAAACCATTGAAATTTCCCACCCCCTACTAATAGGTGTAAAGTTCAGATTTCTTGTACCTACAATATTAGTTATTGCATAATATAAACTACTTAAAATTTACCTTCACAAGCATGAAATATATGTAATTTATATTGCCCATCTATTACAAAGTATCTCTATAAAATCATGTGTTTTTGGAACATCAAATAATATTCAAATGAAAAAATTACGTAAATTTTATAGAATAGATACCACACTAATACGGTATTTTCTAGAGTATGTTCCTATTTAAAAATAATTTCTCAAATTTAAATATAGGGCTCTAGAGATGTTCTAGTCATTTGTTTTAAAACATATTGAGACTTCTAGGATGGTGACATATTTAAACATAGACAAATTTAACTTGTCCCACAAGACAAGATAAGGTTTAGTAGCAAAAAAAAAAATGTTGATTTTAAGCTCTTTTGTCCAATAGATTTTGTTTATTCAAAAGAGAAACGCGTCTCTTAGACAAGAAACTAGCAAAATCAACAATGCGGTCATTTAATTAATAGCTAGGCTTAGTTTCGGTAATTAAGCCACGTTAATAAGAATCTAAATGATAAGTAAATCAAATTTACTATATTTGGTGACTTCATGACTTTTAGTGTATTGTTGTGGTTGGTAGAAACTTTAATAACTTGCATCTTGCACATACGACATTTGGATACTTACAAACGATTTCCACACGAGATGTGTGTGTGTGTGTGTGTGTGTGTGTGTGTATGACAAAAAAAAAAAAAAAGCATCAGTATTATTGTTCAAAAGAAGACATTTTTAGAGCAGAACTATAACAAAGCTAAAAATGACAAATGTTGTCACATGTGATCTTTTTAGTTTTTGAAGATCAAACTTGAGTCCAAAAATATGCCTGCTGAATTTGACAGAAAGATCTTTTTTTTATTTGGCAAACAGATCTGCAAGCTCATTACAGAGTTATATCATAAAACATGATCAGATTTTATAATTTCTACCTAAAAAGCGACAATATTTACCTCTCTGCAAATGATCAGATGCTCACTACTACTTGGTATAGGTTTATTATTATAAGTTGTGTCAAGCCTTCTGTAATCTCACATGAAGCAATTCTCTAGTAATGAAAAGTTCATGACATTGACAGTTCTCCAACAATTTTAATCTCTTTCCATATATATACATACACGCAAAAAAAAAAAAAAAAAGTGTATATATATTGTTAAGAAATTCTCATTGACAAATTTATAAGTTCACACTAGCTAATTGTGAGAAAATATTAGAGTAGAATTCGGACAGAAAGATGCCTAGCCTTCCGATAGAGAGAATGTATTGAAATTCAAATATTATTTCCGGATTTAGAAGATTTACATCAATTTGAGGGATATGTTAAAATCCGATGATTATTTTCAGATTTAGAGGATTATTTTTTTTCTAGTTTTTGGGAATAAGCTGATATAATAATTAACCAGCTATTTAGGTTTTATTTATTTAATTGAATAAACTGATATTTAGCTATTTAGGTTCTTTTGGTAATGAACTGGTATGATAATTTTCCATATATTTAAGTTTTATTTGTTTAGCTTTGGAGAGAGAGAATGTATTGAAATCTAATAATTATTTCCAGATTTAAAAGATTCTCATCAATTTAAGGAGTATGTTAAAGTCCAATAGTTATTTTCAGATTTGGAGGATTAGTTTTGTTTCCTAGTTTTTTGATAATAAACTGATATGATAATTAACCAGCTATTTAAATTTTATTTATTTGATTGAAATGAGATTGTATCTATAGATTTGATTACAAATTAGGTTCCTAATTTCTTAATAATTAGTTTCCTAATTTCTTAATAATTAGTTTTTTAGGAAAGATTTGGTCTATGTGCCTCTAAATTGTATCTGTTATTAAAATGAAATAATTTTTTTATTTCGTTAGGAGAATGATAAGTTGTACTTTCATATAGTTGATTGCCCTCGTCCACTCCAATAACTCAAGTACATATCATTAGGATACATGACTAATTTTGGTCCATGTAAAATGCATCTGTCACAACTCAAGTGAAAATATATATGTGTGTATATATATATTTACACATATACAAATACATATATATATATATATGCTCATGTAAGGCCTTTCGGTGGATTGAGACTTCCATATTGCCAAAGGCCTGCTGTAACCTGATGTGATAAAGGGTCTTGGAATGGATTCAACCTATTAACGCTGCTTCGACTATTGTTCGTCATTGTATATTACTATCTTATTTTTATTGTATATGATCTAGGGTTCTTATTTATTTAACAGAAACAAAAAAACTTCCAGGTGAAAGTTCCTATCTGAATCTTGCTTCTCTAACTTACCGAGTGATCCCTAACGGGGTTTATTCTTTTATATAATAGCAGAGAAGTGCAAGTGAGGGTACCCTTTTACATTTCCTTTTCTCTATTCATCTGCTGGTGTTGAAACCAGAACCGAAAGCCTAGCTAGGATATTTTGCAATCAGTAACAATTAACTACTTATAGACCAAGACTAAATTTAAAGTCTAAACAATGGCTTCCATATAAAAATTTGAGGACCACACAAGTTATAGATGTCACCTCCCTAAATGGAAGATAAACATAAACACACGACTTTGCCGATATTGACCACACCAACAAATGCACGTGCTTTAGATTATACTTATATTTTGTGCTTCACTAATATATATATGTATATATTACTTGGTATATGGTTTTAATTTGTTCGGTATTTGGTCAGTCAAACTTGCTACGCTTCCTTTTTCTTCACTTTCTTCCCCAAAGATTCGATCTTTCTTTCTTTTTGTAAATAAGAAAGAAGCTTAACATGCATTCGGTGCATGAGTTTGAATTGACTTTTTTGAGTTGGAATTGAGTTTAATTTTTTAAGTTTGATGCAAAGGTCTGAATGATTGGAGTCAGAAAGTATAAAAATTTAGAATTTATTTGGTAAAAAGTATCAATATAAAGTTTGTTTTGTTTCAAAATTTTATGCAATTGAAAAAAAATCATCTCATTTAAACTTGTATATATAAAGTTATAAAGTTTAAAAGTTTGAATTGTCGAATAATAATTGAAATTGTGAATAACGAATAAATTATAAATATACAATTGTGATCGAATTGAGTTGTCCCACCAACGCCTGTTTAGCCAAATACCAAAGTCTCTGCCCTTTATTTAACAGTTTTGACTAAAAGATTAGCACATTATAGTGTCTGCTTGTCGTATTCTCTACTAGCAAGTCAAGAACTCTTAAGGCTAGTTGTCCCGGTTAAATGGGTTTGAAGTGTCCAACGCACATGAAAATACCCACAACAATCCAGCAACTTGACGACATTTGGGAAATTCAAAATCCCACACCCTCCCTCACATCTATCATGTGAACAAATGATCTCAAGTCCAAACCTACCATGCCTACAAAATCTAGTGATAATTTAATGTTAAATAAAAACTTGGGTAGAATTCATCATTAAAAACTAGCTCCAAGGAGGTGGGATGTCTAACTCACATATAAACACCATTGGCAACAACCTTGTAACTTAATAGTGTGGAAAAAATTCAAAATCTAACACCTTCCACCGTGCAAAGAGTGCCATGGAACATCGGCCGTAAAATCTGAACCACATACTTGAATAGAATTCATATTTGAATGTAATTGAAAATAGATAATGTCCACTTCACATATAAATACCGTAATAATTTAACAATTTAATAATATAGGACAAATTCACAATTTAACGTTCCCTGTAAGAGGCTTTATGTTTATCAATTCACTACTAATTTGTATAAACTAAGAGTCATATATATACAAATAACAGTTTCATCGAACGATAACAAAAAAGGAAAAGTGGATAGTGCTTACACGTACACAAGGATTTGAACTTTGCACACCATCTAAGGTGGGTAGAATCTTCTCTTACAAAAAATAGAAAGTTCCTTCACTGCCGAAGCAGTACTTTAATTACTATACATTATTAATAATTAATTAGCACTATGTTTAGCTTAATTTAGTTAAGAAATTGACATGTACATCTAAGTTCAGAAAGATGAACATATCTAGTACTACACTACTTATACATTGCTGATGAAGTGTGTAACGATAATGCTAAATCTACAATCCACATTTTTAGCCATTCAACTTCTTTGAGTGATGAAGAAGAAGTTGATACATAACTACAAAGCTTGGCTTTTTAGATTATTATTCGGGTCTAAGTATAGTCTCTCCTTAATTAACTAAAAACCCAGCTTAGTTAAGTTTGCTTTCGAGATAAATATTCCATGTCACCATTATGTTAAGTCGTACGTAACTAGGCCAAGATAAGCAGGTAATTTATTATTATTATTATTTTGATAATTGTTTTTCCCGCTGTATCCCATGATTGTCTAATAATCCAAAATTAAATTCTGTGAAATATGTTAAAAATAAATAAATAAATAGTCACACCAACAAATTACCTCCAATATATTTAAAGATAATAGTAAATAAAACATTAATGGAAAAAGATACTCCCTTGATAATTGTTTTTAGTAGGTATCTTTCACCTGGATCCGAGAGAATTTTAAACTAAAATACTTCCAATCTGTCATGAATCAATGATATAAATATATTGGCTTTGAGTTGAAATTCTATGTAGTTTTTGTTAATTAAACCATCATTATTGGTCTAACACACACAAACAGCTACGCAATCCTTAAGAAACTTCGTGACCTTATATATAATACTATTTTCCCTAGAAGAAAAAGAAAAATCCACCGACAAAATAGAAATTTTCCAAAGTCAATTCTACATCTTCCAAAAAAATTTATGTATGTTTAAATCATTTTCGTGAAAGCATATACCAGAGGAGATACCAAGAATAAGTGGTTAGAGCTGATAAAGAAAATTATGAAGCATGGATGGAACCTAAACTACATTATATATATATGTATATATTTGTACGTGTATGTATGAAATATATATGTCAAAATATTTATAATTTCTTAGAAGTTGCTAAATTAAAAATCAAAAGAGAATAGCTTGATTTCTATTTGCTGTCCAAATGGGCTTTCATGTTCGTACTAGTTTTGTACCCACAGTACGTCTTAGCTATGGTTGGTGGCCACAACATGATATATTAGCCTTTATGTTAAAATATAACACTTGATATATAATAATATTTAGATTTTAAGGGGGGGGGGGGGGGGAGAGAGAGAGAGAGAGAGAGAGATTAGTGTTTGTATTATAACATAATGCAGGATATGACTAGCCAGTACAAATAATTGTTTTTATTTATCAAAGTGAAAGAATCCCATTGTTAAAAATCCAATGAAAGTTGCCCACTTGTCAGTTTCGCACCTCAGATCCTCTTGATATTGTGTTGTCATGCTTGTCAATATATAAAATGTATATTCTCAATATATATCTCCATCTACACGTGCAAGATGGCAAAACAAATTACAAAAAACCCACAAGCGATCTTAAGTAATCATAATTATTGCTCTTAATCTTTGGCGAATGCGAACAATAAACAAGCTTATCCATGGTGGGCTCGTTCTTAGATTTGCATATAAGCTCCTTTTCTCCCCAATAATAAATTTGTATATATAATTAGCTGCATGATATTATGCATATATTAATTAATTGCTTATGAAGATTAACCTGATTAACGAAAAGGTGGTGTAGAGCTGTTTGTTGGGCAAAAACTAACAATGTTGTCATCTCTAATATTTTCAATGAAGGTAATTCAGTCGTTAAATAAACTTGTTTCTAGAATAGTGAATCTTATGAATGTCTTCTCTGTGATCTATGACTTCGGATTTCATCCAGTCTTTGGTTATATATGGATCTTTCTCCCCTTCGGTACTTCCGAAGTTGAGATATTGGTGGGGCGGAGGGGAGATTTTTTTTTTTTTTTTCCATTTTTTAAGGCTTTTTTTATGTCTTATATGGTGTTATTATAAGTCAAGTGTAGAAACTATTTTTCTCTTATCAGGTTTTTTTACTGGGTTTTACTAATAAGGTATTAAATGAAAGGTTTGCTTTAGAGACCGATTTTCAAAGTTGCAGTCCTGGCTCTTGTGGTTTGCACTTGTCTTGTTTCTTGGTTGTATTTCATTTTCTTTCTTTCCTGACATTTTGCAATCTTTTTCTTTTTATTTAATTATATTAGGTTGGGAAGCTTGATAGACCTAATTAATTAAGATGCTTTAGTTTTCCCGAATATTAGTTGCTCTTTCCCGTTAAAAAAATGAAAAAATGAATAAATGAATAAATAAATCGGCCAAAAACACTTTTAATAGTAGCACACAGTGGTGGTGGAACAAGTTAAATAGCCTTTGATGTTACTTGCCAGCTTCAAAAGACATAATTATAGTCACATGTTGATGAGATCACCAAGCATAATTAATATATAATCTTTATATAAAAATTTTTCCACTAATCAGAGTGTTAGTTCGTGTGCTGCATTTGTAAACTTGATTCCCATCTTATCACACATATCTTTTCACTTGGAATTTAGTACTACATGTAGTTCAAATAGCTTTCTATTTACCACTCTATAAAATCTGTGTCTATATATGTATGCAAAGCTCCTGGCAAGATCTTACAATATTGGGTCACTATATATGAAGCACATTAAAATAATGGAAGAAAATCAATAGAATCAACGTAGTGATATAATAGCTTAAGAATCAAGTTAAAGCAGATTATTAATTTATAAATTACTACCCAATCTCACCCGCGCTTCTCCCATATCTGATCTTACAATCGCTTGTTATAGAAGGAGGGATATATATATATATATAGTATTAAAGACCAATAGTTAAACATATATATAGATATACGTGCATTTAAATATATACATTTACAGAAATATTCCCACATTTCACAAATTTTAAGTTTTCTTCTTGTACTCTGTGCTGCCGTATATAATATAATAAATCGTCTTCATTTTCATCAAAAAAATCAGAATTTCATTACTGTGTTGCTTTGTTGCCCTAAGTTGTAACCTGATTATCTCTCTCTCTCTCTTTCTCTCTCTCTCAATTCCGTATATGTCTGTACAAATTGTCTATTATGTACGTAGATAACTTTTTTTATTAGCTATACCTTGGTCCAAGATTTAAAATGTTAGAGATAAAATTGAGGGGGAGTTTGGGGGAGGTATTTGGAGACATTGGGGGCATTTGTTTTTGTTCTTGAGAATGATTTTCTATTTTCAAAAACACAGAAAATGAAAACGGTTTCAAAATAGCATTTGTTTATTTAACGTTTTCAAAACCGTTTCGAAAATACCGTTTTCAACTATGTTGTTTTTTTGGGTTTTTTGAAAATGAAAAAAAGTTGTTTTCACTTTTTGTTTTCATTTCTAAAAAATATTGTATTTTTTGGATTTTTTTGAAAATGAAATGGGTTTTGAAGAAAATATAACCAAACAAAGTTTCATTTTTATATTTTTCAAAATATACACTCAAAAAACATAACTAAACACAGTTTCAGAAATGATCTTAACACAGTTTTCAATTTTTTTGAAAACAGAAAACATTTTAAAAACAATACCAAACGCCACCATTATTTTTGAGTTTGAAAAAAGTTGTTTTGGAAAATGTGTTTGGAAGAAAAAACTATTTGGGATGAAAAATAAAAAATTTTAAAAATTTTTTTAGAAAAAATATATCAATATGGATATTATTTCGTTCCTCTTGAAATTCTATATAATTTAAAAAAAATTATCTCATTTAAACTTGTATACACAAAGTTATAAATTTTTAAATTTTAGAGTATATTATAATATTTTGGGATATAAATAATAAAAAATGTGAAGTTTAAAAAAAAAAAAATTCGGATGTCTCAAAACTTGCCTAAACGGGCCTGAATTTGCTGATGATTATTTTGTCTTATTATGCATGCAAACGCACCGCTAGCACTTTTTAATTTGTTGACTTTTGTGTATACATACATACATACATATATAATATACATATATATGAACGCACGCTCATATATGTCCTTTTATAAGCCGATGATCTGTGTTTATATATATATATATATTTATATTTTATCAATTGCACTCGATCTCTTGATAACTCCAAGACATGCAAAGTTCCAGGCGGGTACTCTAACTCTAACCAATTATTAAGTAAAATCAAACTCTGATCACATATATTACTGAAACTTACTCAAAATAAAGATTTAATTCTTTTAATTAGCTAAAATATCTGGAGAAGAAAAGTAAAAAGAACAGGCCTTTAGGAAATTAAGAAATTATTGAGGAAGGAAAGATGTCTCTACCACGAGATCTATTGCTAGGGGGCTAGGTAGCTAGATACCTCGGTCCTTCCTTAGTCTTTTCATTATTATTGTTATTATATTATGTATATACATATTGATTACGGAATTCAATAATCCAGAATTATGATATACGTAAGAAAAATAATATAAAACACGGTAGGTGTTAAACATTATAACTATATAAAAAGTAAGTCTTACGTTTTTTATAGTATTGTTTAATAATATTTAAATTTATATTTAACAGTATATTCATCATTATTGAATAAAACGATGTATGGATTTTATTCCATGTACGTTTCTTGCCTTGACTCACATGATTGAATAAATCTACCCCGTGCAGAAACGCTTATTAAACATGCTTTTCTTATTATCTTTCTTAATTAATTTCTAGATCTTAAATCTATGTGCATAATAAACAAGTTGGATTCGTTTGATAAACATGATACTGATCCGGAATGTTCTAGTAATTGAAATTTCAGGCAGCGGAGGAATTTAGGCACAATTAATTGACAAATATTGTTGATTAGGAGAAGAATTTACAGGTGGAGTCCTAGCTATTACTAAGCGTCTATTTTGATCATCTTGATTGATTTTTTTGAAAACAAGTCGTAATTTTTGATGACTTAAAAAAACCAAAGTGGGAAATTATCGTTAGAAATAGAAATACAAATAAAGCATAAGTTGGTGGAGAATGCAGTGTTTTTTTGATTGGGTTCTGTTTTTCGGTTTTTTCAACATAGAGTCTTTATATCTACATAAAAAGACTGTTTGTTTTACTCTTTTTTATATAAGATTTTTTATTGATATGAGATCCCGTCGCACAAAGATTCTAGTTTCCTGTTGCAAAAGGAAATATTACCATGGTGCTTTAGGAGAGTAAAAAAGTGGCGAGACAATGTAAAATATGGAAGTGGGGCCAAAAGATCTTATCAAAAACGACTGATTTGTCGAGCAAAATCTAGGGGCTCCCCTTTGGTGGGACCACGTTAAGATATGCTCCCACTTGCTTCTCTATAAAACGTTCACAAAACTTCCTCTCAAGCCCCCCCTCCTCTTCTTTTTCAACTTCCTTTCTTTTCCAACTTTTTTTCTTCTTGTTTTTTCCGTCTATGTTTGTCCATTGTCCATTCACCACAACACCATCACCACCACCTAGCAAACTAGCTGCCTTTCTCATCTGCAGCTTATTTTCTAATCAAGCCTAAAGTAATTAATTTTAACCCATCTCTCTCAACTTGATTAATATTCAATATTTTCCTTTGTTGTAATTATTTTATGTTGTATTATTGTTTAATACTTCTTTTTCCATCAATATTGTACATGTTCTTTTTGTATATGTCCGAGTATACTTTAGTAAATGTTTTTTTTTTTTTTTTGGTTCTCGTGACCAAAATATAGGTCTTATAGTTGGAGAATGAAGGAGAGTAGTGGAAGAAAACAAGGGGCGATATCACCATGCGCAGCGTGCAAGCTTCTGAGGCGGCGATGCGCGCAGGATTGTGTGTTTGCGCCCTATTTTCCAGCTGATGAACCCCAGAAGTTTGCCAGTGTGCATAAGGTCTTTGGGGCTAGCAATGTCAACAAGATGTTGCAGGTTCAATTTTAATAAAACTCTCTCCCTCTCTCTCTCTCTCTCTCTCTCTCTCTCTCTCTCATGAATGAGGATAAAATATTTTGCATACGTAGAGTAATGTGAATGTTGACAGCCATATTATTTTCTTTATGGCGTTTTCAACATTGAGTGCTATTGTGAAAGATTTTAGGTGAATTGACAATATTTAGATTTCGGTGATTCTTGGGTCAAAGGTGGTTAATTATTTAGTTTGATACGGATTATACATTTATTGTGATCAAATTTAATTAACAGAACCCAAGGGGCAATAATTTAAACAAAATAACTTATTTATTGGCCAATTATTCACTCTAAAAGAATTATATATCTAATTTTGAATAACAGGACAAATTATTCTAGCAAATAAGTTACAGATAATAAAGGTGTTCAATATTTAGTCCTAATAATAATTGAATTGTTCCCGAAGGCCAAGCATATAAATATTCTGCATCTTCCATTTTCTTTCTCTTCTAAAAAAGTTATAATTACCAATTTAATATTGTGCTTTCTTTCTTTCTTTTTCTTTTTATTCTTTTTATTTTCTTTTGTTTTTAGTTGTCTTTACTTTCTCAAAGACAAGGAAAAAGGAACCCCCAAAAAAATTAAGAATAAAAATTCTCATCTGGAGTCCTACAAACATTTTTGCAGCTCTTTTGACTAGATTTTTCATTACACGTACGGAATTTACTTGAACCCTCTAGAGCTAGTAAATTTCTATTTTTGGACAGAATCCTATGTTTCATTGGTTGCTTCGTTGGGACAGAAAATTTTTTTTTTTTTTGTCCTTTCTTTCTTTCTTCTAAGTTTCTTGTAATTAAGTCAGAAAAAACTTCAGGTATCGTTTTGCACTTATACCCTTTTTCTGTTCTTAAAATCTTGAGTAGCCATTTGGTATCTATACATACTGCGTTACCGTTTTTAAGAAGAAGAAGAAGAAACTGTTCAAGAGAAGGTAAAAAGTATGCTTGGTAGCTTCTTTTTCAATCCAACTTTAATTACGTCCGTTATAGTGGTTGATCACCGTTGAAGACCCGCCACAAAAGTGATTGGTAGGGTATTCTCTCATTCTTCTTTTTTAGAAAAAATAGGTATATATTGTACTTTTTGCCTACAATTCCTATAATATACACACGTCTAGGTTTTTTTTTTTAAGAAAAAATCATGAGTCAAAATTACTAATAGTTAAATTATATTTGTAATCACTTATAAAATTAATTTTTTTTAATTTTTTGAAACTATGTAATAAAGATAAAAGGAAAAAAGTATTAGTGGTCTCTAAAGACTCTAGTTTACCATTTCTATGCCTCAATTCTACTTTAATAATGACCATTAAGTTGCTTTTTTGCTTTTTTGTGGAGAATTAAGCTTAATTGTGTTTTTTAAAAAAATATTTCTTCCATTCAATTATTAAGAAAGTTCTCATGCGTATGTCTATACGCGTTCTATCATATATTATTATATAACCGCTTATTATTTTTAGCCTTTTGCTTTATTATCGTGGGTTACATTGATAATGACAAGTGCATGATAATTTGTAGGTCCAAAAGAGAGGCTGATACGAGTAAGAAAAAGAAAAGTTCTTTAAAATTTTAATTTAATTATATTTGAAAGATTGTGAAATAATTTATGCGATCATGACGTCAAGATGATTTTAAACGTATATTTAACTAATTGGTGCTTAATTTTTAAGGCATTTTTCCATTAAATTGGGCGGTTTAATTAGGATTTGAAATATATCAAACTTGAATAATAAATAGGTTTTGCAATATGCTGAATAATATTGTCACATCCAATCAACATGTGATCCACTTATAAAAATGAATACATGCACCCAGCCACCGTAAGGGATTATTAATCATGATGATGAATTTATTTGTCTACAATATTGCTTTTGAATCAAGCTTTAAATTTCTAGCCACCCCCATCTTTTCTTTTCTTTTTCTTTTCCTTTTTTTTTAAATTGTCACATCGATCTCAATACTCCGTTGCACGCCAAACAGAAATATAGGAGATTGTAAATATATGTGACAGATTCTCTTCTTTTTTTTAGGTGCTTTACCTTTTTCAGTTAAATTTAGAAAATGGAATTTTCAGTGTCTAAAGTACTTTTTTGACCAAAGAAAGACTAATATTCCACACGCACCATGATTTTGTTGCAAAAAAAAACTCGTTGGAGTTCACACTTGGGATTGTTTTTACTCGTATACATGAATTCTATAGGCTAGAAACCTTTTCAAACTAGATTGTTCACACCACTGCATATGTATCTTGTTCATTATTATGATCAATCACTTATCTTCAAAATTTTTGTGCTATAACTTAACAATATGAGACTCAGTTATTCCATCATTTCATCATATAACAAAGCTTTAATTTTTAATAGGGATAAAAAAGTATTTTTATTTTTATTTTTTACCTTAGAGTACGGAGATTTGGATTCTAGTCTTTATAATAAGGTCATATTTAATCATATTATCATTATATTATATCTGTAATCACAAATAAATAATATTCTTTTTTTTTTCTTATTTTTAATTATATGAAACCTATAAATGACTCTCACTTTTTAAAGAGAAATAAAACAATTTCAGGTTTTGAATTTGAGAGCTAGTTAGTTCCTTCCCCGCCAACCAGAACTAGCTCCAGCAAGGGGGGCCGGGGAGGGGGCAATCTGACTTTCCGAGGCTAAAGAGTATTCTTAAATAGTAATAAAATTCGTAATAATTTGGATATTCACTAATTAGGGCTCTGTTAGTCATCAATTGGAGTGTAAAATTGTATAAATCATGTGTATAAAATATGTATATGCAGGAACTTCCAGAGCACCAGAGAAGTGATGCGGTGAGCTCAATGGTATATGAAGCAAACGCAAGAGTTAGAGATCCAGTGTATGGCTGTGTTGGAGCCATATCATCTTTGCAACAACAAATCGATGTCCTTCAAAGCCAATTGGCCATAGCACAGGCCGAAGTAGTCCACATGAGAATGCACCAACTCCCTTCCACACCCAATAATCCAATTACCACCAACTTATTCCCAGAAAATAATATCAATGGCTCCTCTTCAGCCAAGCATAATGCCAAGTCCTTTTTTACCATGGACATGGTGGTAGATCATCATCAATCCAATATGGGAGAGTCCTTATGGTCATGTTAGTTATAAACAATATATATATAATATATATAATATATATTTATATATTTATATGTTTCTCACTTTTATCTATTTTCTTTGTTACTATGCAGATCATCATGGGCTTGCTTTTTTGTTGTCTGCCTCTTTTACCTTTTTTATTTTCCTTTATTTTATTTTTCAATTTTATTACATATGAATTTGTGGGACGCATGCATCTCTATTTGAAGAGATCATGATCATGGGGAATATGATTATTAACCATATTGTAAATTTCTAATCATGTAATTATGAGTTTTATTATGTGGTGATATTATTGATGGTATATCATAGTTGAAGTTTTGAATGCGCTCCTTTCCAATCAGCATCTTTTGTGCCTCTTTAAAATAAGTTATTCTGTCATATATAATTCAGAACCTTTTTTTTTTTTTTTTAATTTGTAGTCACCAGCAAAAGAAAAAGGGAAGAACTCGCATCAATAAATATTTTAACATGTCATTCCAGTAAATAATGGCATCTACTGAAGCTCTCATACAACATCATGTCCCAGTTAATTTATTAAATAAAAAATTACAAAAAATAATTAATAAAAAAAGGGAAACATAAAAAACTAGGCCGAAGACTTACAAACTAGACATAAAATTAACGGTAAATCATATACTAATTGAAATTTCTGAGATAAAAGATCTACTCGAAACCAATGGTCTATCCGAGGAAAAAAGATTGTATGATCTCTTAAAAGCAACAAACTGAATGTGACTCTGATTGCTGACTTCAATGGCAGAAACAAAATTTGATAGCTGAGCAATGTCATTGCAACCATTACTAAAAGACACAATTGACATCCGACTATTTTCACAACTTGATTTCCTTGTTCAAAAAGTATAGGATTTTCTTTTTGTTTTTTCAGAATTATAATTCGCCGGCTTACGTAAAATGATAAAGTGACACCAAGGAAATTACTTTCAGAAAGTATTGGTTTTCAAAAGTCGTTCAGAACTTAAGCATATATAATACATATTTATATATGTGTATATATATATAACCTACAATTATATGAACTTTAGAAATATATAACTTTTCTCTTACATGCATGGAAACATAGCCAATTGATCTAGCTAGGGTTCATAAGAGAAATTAAAACATCGAGTTCAGCTACAAGATCCTGATTACATATGGCATTTTCTTAATACATACAGCCGATTACTAAAGATTAATCTCCCAAATATTAATTGATTGTATGCCCTATAATCTTGTTTTTATTTTGCTTTTCTAATAATATAAAATTCCCTATAGGTGCATTTCATTGAAAAATAAAAATTAAAAACCCCTAATTAGATTTGGGTTAGTTAACAAAGAACACTTATTAATCTCTTTATGACTAAAAACAATAATTACGTTTCCAACTTTCAATTTGATATGGGATTGGCTTTTTGTAGTAGAGAAAGCCGTTGCATGGTGCTGTGACCACTGTGACAGCTACCACACCTTTACATATAGGGCATATACACACATATATACACACATGTATGGGCATTGGTAATGTATAAAAAGGCCAAAACAGCGTGCACATGCATATGTTTAATATCAGAAAACATGCATTAATGTGCACACATGCTTTGTGAAAGTAAAGCAAAGTGTACTACACATTTATATATTTAAATACAATTCACATAGCAGAAAATCTGTACTTAGGTTATTTCCTGATCATCTGATACAAACATAATACGGATCAGGGATGTCTGCATATATGGACATTAATACATATCTTTGTCGTCGTCACAACCACATGATATGTATGTTAGTTAAAGCAACCACCTCATGTGTCCCACTTGCCTTAAAATTTTTATATAAAAAGCAAGCACGATAGGAACATTGCAACTCCACATCCTACATATATATATATATATACTTGACAATTTTAGTCACAACACAAAATTTGTGCAAAATTAAAGGGTTTGGATTTTCCTTAAATAGGTTTGGATAAAAAAAGGTTGAACCCGTCAAATATGATTAAATAAAAGATCGAATTTATATGAACCTGCTAACCTACAATTAACATGAAATAACTCATTTAATAAATTGATCATATATGGGTTGACACGAACACGGTCTATAAATTACTCATCTATAATCTCTAATATATTTATATTGCTATATATATTATATAATGTTTTACTATTTTTAATTTTAAGTTTTCAAAATTCAAATATAAAATATATATTTTATTTTTTATATATATTTTGAAATTTTTTAACATAGAAAAGAAAATCTATGTTTTGCTTTTGTTTCTTTAGTCTTTTAATTATATGCATGATATGATTTAAATTTAGATTTATTTGCTTGTTTTAGCATGGTTGTGACTTGTATTGTGAATTTAATTTGGTTTTGTGTTTATCTTTTATGAATTAAGTTTAAATGTAGTTTGGTTGTAATTGAATTGATTTGAATGTTATAACTTAGTTGTTGTTTAGGTATTTAATTAGTTTTTTTAAGTGTTAAAATTGATAACAAGTTAGTTAAATGAGTCAATAATAGGTTAGTTAAATTAATCAATAACAAGTTAAATGACCCTTTTACCAAATGGGTTTAACAGGTTGACATAACATGTTTATGACTCATTTAAAAAACAAATTATATATGTCGTATTGTGTCAATCTTTTTATTAAAATGTCATGTTTGGATTTTATTTTTTGATATGATTATTAAATAAGCCGTGTTTATATCAAGGATCATCATGTCAATAGATGGTCAAACACAATATAGACACGACTCTACAACACGAATTGCCACTCCTATATATATACACATATATATATCATATATCGTGTTTAAATTTTTGGGACATACGACTCTGCATGTTTATTATGTTCATATATCAATTGAAAGTGCCTATAGCTAGACTGAAATGGGATGAGTGCAAAACAAAAAGAACAATCCTCTGATGTGTAGTACCAAACACTAATATATTGTATTGGATTTAATTCATAATTTAGGACCCACAAATAAAAGTAGAGGTGGAGGGAGGTAAGGCCGAAGAGGGCATATGCCTCTTCTAGATTTTAAAAACATCCTTTTTATTCTCTTAAGTTATGGAAATTATTTCACTAACTCCTTATAGTAGTCTTTCTCACTATGATAAGATATTTTATAACTTTGTCTCTTGTTTGCTTCTTAAATATTCTTTTAGTTATTACATTTACTTAATTTTTAAAAATCCTTTAAATTTCATAAATTTTGATTTTAAGTAGTTGTATTTACAAATTTAATATTTTAAATAAATCAAAATCAACTATACTAATATATAACATTTTTTGAAATCTAAACTTTTAAATTAAATTAAATTCTATTATTAATGTAGTTCATTTAAAGAGGGAGGAACAAACATACAAATACATAAAAAGATAAAAGATTTTAACGTTCTAATTTTGATTCAAATTTTTAATTTAATTCATGGTCCTCTAAAAAATATTTCTGAATCCAACATTGAACGAAAGCATCTTCAATGGTGCTCCCAATAATTTTTCTGGACCGATAGGAATATAGTTGGTGTATCTTTATGAAAACTAGCTGGGTAGTCAGTTCTAAAAAGAGGAAAATGTATAGATCGTTTCTTCCAGTGAAACTTGGCTGCCGCAAAGTTTGGACCCCACCACAAATTAACTAAGAAAAATATAGAGAAAAGATCGTGATGATATATATATATATATATAATATATCATTTACAGGATAAACATTGTTATTTCGTCGCTTCCAAACAACTCATGGTTTAAGTGCAAATTAATTTGGGGTTTATATCATACGGCCTTAGATGGAACATGGAAGTGACGCTTTCTCCAGCAGTTAGTGGTTCTTTTACTGTGTGTCGCTTTCATCATCCAGATGTGTGGGATCCACATTTAGGGAAAAGGAAAAAAGAAAGAAAAAAAAATGAAAAAAACCCTTTCAAGGAAAAAATTTTGCTGTATGGTCAAGTTTTACATGCATGAACGAAGTGATGGAGCAAAGATTTTTGCTCAGGGAACTTAAAAATTTATTCCTTTTCTTTTTTTGGTTGAGACGAATTGAATTTTATAATTTTTAAATGGGCTACATTTTTATTTTTCAACTACATGGAGACATGAGCAGGAGAAAAATTTGAATATTCTCGATTCTTATGGAAGTGATGATAAGATGGTATTTCTCAAATTTTGTGACGTATATTTGTTAAAATAGATATTATACTTGTGAAATAGCCAAATGGCATTTTTGAAAAGGGCAATACTAAATTATAGTATAAAATTTAAATGTAGTAATAGATAATAGATTTATGACCACGTAATATAAAAAAATAAAAATAAAAAACTCTCCTCCTTTCTCTCTCTCTCTCGAATATGAAACTGTGCACATGAAAAGGTTATTAAAAATTAATTATAAATCTATTGTTTAGTAGAAAATCCAAAAATTATCAGAAAATTCAAAGATTTATCTATAAATATATACCATCATCTTTTTAAAAAACCTACTATAAACTTTAAAAATACCTATAAAACATGCTATATGCTTAAATTTTTCCAAATATATATGTATACATATATGTACATGCATATGTTTATATATATGATTTGTAGGATTGATCCTCAAAAAACACTTATGGATTACTTTCCCAATTATAATAGCTTTAGTTTTTTTTTTTAATCTTCAATAAGATAAGTATGAAAAGACAAAAATCTAAAAAAAAAAAATTAAGAGAGGGGTAAAAAAATATATATAAACAAGTCAACTTGAGTGTCTGACTTCATAATTTTCTCCTAAAATTTCCTGTTTGAATACCAAAGGAGCTCTTGTCTATTCCGCTAATATTTGGGCCTACTAATGGAAGCTCGGCCTCACGTTTCTCATACTGGCCCGGCCTTAATTACGCTAGTGAGTTTGGATTTCCAAATTCTCCCTCTTGAATTTTGTTTTGCTTTTGTGTTTCTCTGGTTGCTAACTTACGATAACAAAATTAATGACGCAAATCAAACGATTCATTTCCAAATTCAAAATGTCTTCAAAGAAGAAGTGAACTTTTGATTGATCACTTCAGCATGCGGAAGATCTTTAATGATGATCACAGGGTGAGTCGCACTTTTTTTGTTCAGAGGATATAGGTGAAGAAAAAGAGTACAAAACACAAATTATAAACCAATTACTAATATGAAGAAACATCAACAATTGAGATCATCAACCATTAAGTAGTCGGAAATAATCATGAGATAGTATAAGTGTCGATTCTTGAATATGTCAATTTAGAACACTTGCTTATTTATACATACATACATACATACATACATAAATATATGTGTGTGTGTATATATATATATATATATAGTATTTCCCACTGACTAACGCTATATCTATGGTGGCCACAGGATTCATATGCATGCTTGTTTTGTGTCTCAAAGTCCTTGAATACAAATGAATATGCCACACATGACATGAGACCTCAATTTCCATATACGTATATGAAACAAGCCAAACTTAATAAAAAGAAAGGAAAAAGGTGATCTTGCAAAACCAATGTCATAAAAGGCCTAAAATAAAGAAGGAAAAATAAAGGGAGAAAGAAGTAAATAACAATAGGTTTTAAAATATTTAGAATAAATAACCTAATAGGTTATTTTATTATAATACATTTTTATTATTTACCTAATAAATAACCTAAAAACATTTTTATTTCTAGAAAATAGATTATTTACCTAATAAATTCGATATTTATCTCAGATACTTCTAAAAACTTGCTGTTCATTTAATTTTTTTAGGTTCGTAATAATATTAATTACTACAATATACAAAAAAGGAACCAAACATAAACTAACTAAAGATAAGAAGGAAAACAATGAAGAAGAAATAGAAAGACCTTAATTAAGATTTTCTCAATATAAAATCTTCAATATTATGAGTTTTAAGTTGGTTAATTATTTTTTCTTCTCCAATTTTTCTTCAATCTTTTTCTCAAAATATCTAGATCTGTCTATTTATCTTCTCAAAAGCAACGATTTTCATCTCTTTCAAAGTAGTTATTTATACATATGTATATCTTTACAAATAAAGGAATAAGACCTCAGTTAATTTTTCTTTGTTTTCCATGATACTTAATGAGGAATATTAAGGACAATTGAAAGAAAATTGTAGTCCAAAACCATAGATAAAGATTGGAAAAAAAAAAAAAGAAAAAAGAAAATTATCCCACTTGAAGAATTCATGTGTATATATATATATATCTTGAGCAAAAAAATATAGGGACATATATATATATATATATTATTTTTGAAGTTATGACCAAACCTTTAACCCATCTAGACGTCAACTAATGAGGAAGGCCAGTAGTAGAAACTTCACTCAGCTAGTCAACTTTGTGAATTATTGAGCTACAACTAAGCAGCTAGTATGATCAACAGAGACATGGAAAATTATGGTAGCGTTTGGTATTATTTTTGAAACCTGTTATGTTTTCAAAAAAGTTGAAAATGAAATCGTTTTGAAAACTGTTCTGAGATCGTTTCTGAAACTGTGTTTGGTTATATTTTCTGAGTGTATGTTTTCAAAAATCAAATTTGAAACTGTGTTTGGTTGATGTTTTTGAAAACCAGTCATTTCTCATAAGTATTGTATAAAAACATATTTATGTTTAATTTTAAAAACATTATTATGAATACCAAAAAATAAAAATTAATAAAAAATTTTAATTAAAAAATTAATTGAATATTAACAATCATAATATTTAAATATTTACTATAGCAATTAAAATATAATCAACCATTATATTTAGTTACAAATACATTACAAAATAGTTCTTAATAGTAGAAGTAATATTTAACTAAAAAATTACAAATTATAACTATCATAACAATTAGGATACATATTGTTTCCACATTGCTTGTGCTATTTGGTCTCTGAATTGACTCATACGTTGTCGGTCCCTATTAGTGGAACCAACATCAGAAGACGGTTCAGATTCATGATAATTTGTACGTTGTTGATTTCCTCTTCGCCGCTCAATATCTTCTACAGGCTCGTCAACGCTATAATCTCTAAACAAATCATCATTTGCATCACACATCTTAATACAATTATGAATAACACAACATGCAATTACTATCTGGGCTTATTTATGGAAAGGAAAGTTAGACATATTCTTCAAAATACCAAATCGTGCTTTAAGAACACCAAAACACCTTTCTATGCAATTGCGTAACGATGAATGTCTATAATTGAATAGTTCGATAGGTCCAGTTGGTTGTCCATTGTTTCTAAATTCTGATAGATGGTACCTTTGACCCCGGTACGGTGCAAGGAATCCTGACATGTTATTATATCCGGAGTCAACAACATAATATTTAGGCCATTGTGGCCTAACAAATCTGTTATCTTGATCTTGTAATGCATGTACTAATACTCTAGAATCGGCAGCTGAACCTTCCCATCCACTATAAACAGAGGTAAATCTCATATCAAAACTGCATGCTGCCATTAAATTCTGAGTGCAAGTATGTCTTCTTCCCCGATAAACTCTTTGCTCGGCTGCTGGGACAATAGCCATCATATGTGTGCCATCAATAGCTCCGATACAGTCCTTACACAAGTAAAGAAGCTAAACTTTATTAAACCCTATTTTGAAAGTAAAAACCATCTATTTCAAACTTTAAAAATAATGTGAGTTATACCTTAAACCACGGCCAATACTTTTCGCTATTTTGAATTTCCGGAGGCACGATGTTTGGGTCTGGTTGGCGAATAAATTCTGAAGCCAATGCACAAATGGCATTAAGAACACTATCAAAATGTCTACTCACTGTTTCTCCAGAATGACAAAATCTATCTTGTATGACTCTATTACGATCGGAATGATCAATAATCTTTAAGAACATCATTAACCGTTCTTCTACTGATAGTGGACTTCTAGGTAATAATTGACGTTCTTCAAGTAGCCGAGCTAATGCCAAAAAAGGTTCTCTATACATACGAAATATTTCATAAAATACTTCAGCATGCCCTTCCAGCATATTTAATACATATTGTCGTCCTGTTAGTTCATCATTATGTCGAGATTACCTAGTAATAGTTGGTATAAGATCTATTAATAACTGTAAGATCTCTTCCTCATCATCAGATGACTCAAGTGACTAAAAAAAAACCAACTCTTCATCAGTATCTGAACCATCTGATTCCATAATAGCCTACACAAGATAATCAAACCAATTTATAAATGTTTGTCACCAATAATAATAGCAAAACATGACAACAAATATCTTATAATTAATATAAATCAACAAACCAACCATTATATAAGAGTTCAATAAACTGAAATCGTGAAAGCAAACAATACAAAGTAATCAAACATAACAAATCAATCAATACTCCATAGTTCAACATACTAAAATCATGAAAAATAAACAACATAAATCAATCTAACTCAACAAACCAGTCAGTATTTAATAGGACAACAAATTGAAAGAGTTTAACAAACTAAATGAGTTTAAGAAACTGAAACCAATTATTAACTAATAACTACTTTACTAAGCTGAGGATGAAACCACGACAACGCTCGGGTTTGATCTTTACAAATGATCTCCTGTAGTCCTTATCCTTTGATAACGTCTTAATTGTCATCCCGTATGTCTTGTCATCCAAGTCTCCTATTTCATCCAATAGCTCAATACAAATTTCAATACTACTGGGATCTTCAACAGAAGTCTCAGGCTCACTTCTGTCTGCAAGACGTGCTCGTTTCGCCGTTAGATAATGCTGCAAGTCATTAGTGCGTTGCACTGACGTCTCACTTCGCAAACTCATAGACTTTGCCAACAGCTCCATTGCAGACTCCATTGCAGTTTTGATCTTCTACTTGGAATGCCCACTGCTGGCCTCAGCATTTCGAACACGGTTGCGGTCTGTCTGGAATTCATGCGAGTCTCCCGTACCTTCTCCTTCAGCTTCGAGATTCACAGAATCTGGTGGTGCTGCACGTGGCACATAGGTAGCTGTTTGCGGACCCATGGCATTACAGCCTGTTGCAATAGTCCCACTAAAGATCTCCTTTAGGAGAGAAAAGTTTGCTAAACCCTTCTTCTGGTACGTTTTAGCTTTTGGATTTTGCTATATAGTGAAAATAAATTTAATTAAGTCAATGATTAGTAACTTATGTAAATAAATATGAATGCCATTAAATAATAGGTACATTAATTGTAGATAAGAATCCCAAACTTCTTCTGAGGCCGTGATTGTGTTTGCTTCAGAATCCCATCCAAATCCAGTAGTCTGAATCAAGCTTTCAAACTCTCTAGTGCTACGTCTAAGCCTATTCTACTTGGTTTTAAGTTGTGCTACTGTAAGTCGCTTATTAAACTTGTTATGTATTTCATTTGAAATTTTCATCCATGTTTTTTTGTCTAAAGTAGATGATTGAATTCCTTTTTTTGCCTCTTCATATAACAACTCGATAAAAAAAGATTCCAAATTTTCTCCCCATGTGGCGTGATCCTCAATAGTGCTATCCTCATTGACCTTCATTATTTAAATTTACTGTTCTTGTGTCACATATCAATCAAATAGTAAGGGTTATCAACATAGTTAATCATAGATATGAAAACGAGTACTAAAGTAATAGAAGTGTGTATATGTGTATTTGTACATATCTCAATACTTGACTAAGTCATAGAAGTGTATATATGTGTATATGTATATATAGAAACATATAAATGCATAGCTATCAATTATGAGTTGGCTACAAATCCATGACTAAAAGTTCTTTTGTTTATAAATTATATTCATTTTCTTCAAAGTAAGGACACATTGCACAATATATGTATGTTGAGCTGACATAGATTGTGGAGTGCAAAAAAGATACAGAGAGAGAGGTTAATAAACTCTATGTAAAGCACAAATTGGCCAATTAGGTTTGGCTTTAAAAGCTTGCCTAAACAGGTTTCAACTCTAAATTAACTTAAATTAAAATTTAACCAATTTGTCGACTACAATTTCAATGGCCAACAAACACCCATAATTTCAAAGTTAAAGTGCAAATAGAAAACAAAACATTGTGAGATAAAAAAAAGCAATTACGCAACAATTAACAGTAATCAGAATGTTGTCTAATTGAAGAATCAAATTCTCCATTTCCTCCTCACTCTATATGTAAGTCAAAAATTCCATACATCTCAGCAATTCAAAAACCATTTACAATAGAACCTGTGTTTTATTCAACATGAAATGAAACATACCAAAACATAAATGAAATGGTTTTATGCAACATGAAACTCTGTTTTGGCTGGTAAATAACATCCAGCATTTACAACAAAACAACACGGCAGAAAACAACCACCATGGAAAAATGACATTCTGAACAATTCAACAAAACGACACGGCAGAAAACAACCAGCGTGGAAAAACAACATACACATTCTGAACAATTCAACAAAACGACACCACAGAAAACAACCAGCGTGGAAAAACGACATACACGACACGACACGGCAGATCATCGTTCCCAGCTGCAATCCGAACTCGCCTACATTCTAGAGCAAAGGGAAGAAACAACCGAGCTTCAATCACCAGAACCAGAACGACAACATTCAAAATGCCAAGAACAGGGATTCACAAACGGAGTCAACAACATGTACATAATACATGAGATGAAAACAAGAGCATCATCAGATAACATTATAAACCAGTCCGATTTGCTCCGATTTGCTCACAACTCACCGGTTTGAAAAACCCCAAATTCTAGGGCAAATTTCAATCCCCGGTCCAAAGAACAACGAAAAGACAGACCCAGTCCAAACCGAGAATGGGAGGTTACCTCTCGTGAAGCAGATGACCAAAATAGGACAGTTAGGCGACCGAGACGGCAGAGAACGATAACACCGTAACCACCACCGAATGAGGGTCGATCGAGCTCTGGCGACGGCGATGAACGAGGGCAGGGAAGGAGAGACAGGTGGAGTCCAACCTAGGGGAGGAGAGAAAGCTTCAATTGACGATGATGAACGAGAAAGAGAGAGAGGGGTGGAGGCTGCCGGTGGAGGCAAGGTAAGCGTCGGGGGTTCTCTGTTCACGGGAATGCAGAAAAACGCCAGAGAAAACAAGAGAAAACGAGTATAAGTCGTTTTCAAACTTAACCGAAGAAAACAATTAATATAAGTTATCGGTTTCAAAACTTGTTTTCAAGACTAGTGCCAACAAACACGTTTTCGTATTGATTTCGAAAACGATTTTCTTGAAAACCGTGAAAACGATCTCAAATACAAAAACAAACACGGCCTATATTGCACTCTCAAGTTTTAACGCATGACCTAGCTATATATAGTCTTATATAGCATATGATGCGATCTCTTATATCTATGTGTGTGTGTGTGTGTGCGCGCGCGTGCGTGTGTGTATATGTGTATAATCTTCTGTATCTAGTGTTGAGTGCTGCAACACGTTTAGCCTGCTTTTTCATTGGAAAATATAAGGGCGACATCGACATGGTATCCTATCCCAATGTATAGTTAGTTTTCCATTTTTGACTATTGACATAGACAGATTAGTAAGACCAAGGGCCCATTATAGGAATATTGAGCTATCCATACATAATGGTTTTTTAATGGTTTTCGGAAAAATATGTTAGGAACATCCATTCTAATTTTAATTTTTAAACTAAATAATTATATAATAGTAAATTGTCATAATTTCATTGATAAATATAATTGATGAATATGATAATTTTTTAAACACTTACTTATAAAAAAATAATAAAATGAAAATTCACATATCATTTATGTTACTCAAAGCCAGAATTAGAGCTAGTGTGCTATTCAAAGTTGACAGTTGTGTATTTTTCATTAATAATATCACTTGTAGTACTGTAGCAAGCTCCAAATTTCGCCTCTACTTTCCAATTTTGTGGGTGTACATGGTGCCAATTATGCTTAGTGTATATATTCATTATGGCATCACCGACAAATCCTTCGGGATACAGTGAATGAGCTTTGTGGGGACTTCAATGTGATTGATTGATCAGGAAGCTCAAATAATAATTTGTTTAGCAATATAATGCTTGTGTGTATGTGTATATGTATATGTAATATCAATTTCATCAACTGCATTGGTTGCCTGGTTCCACTACTCTCCATGCACTTTTTAGCCTTCCCTACTCTTCAAAGGACACTCTATAAATACACACATACATACATACGTGTACATAAAAATTTATATTTTTAATTTGGATACTCATATATTGTTGTGGTGCTTTTGAGCTTTGACTAGCTAAAATATTCACTCTCAAAAGGTTCAAAATGCAAATTTTTCACTAATTATCATGATGAGATGTCGCTAGAGATGCATCAGATCCATAGACCCCATGAAAGATTTCAGTTATTACCATCATGAGAGATCATTGGAAGAATGTCTTTGAGTGGGTATATACACACACACACGCACACACATATATACATGACTTAGTGCTATCTTACGATCATAAGAATGCTTGCTTGTGACACCCATTTTCTCTCTTAACTTTTTATGTGTGTGTGTGTGTGTGTGTATATATATCCCAGCCGCACTCTTTTTTGAACCCTGGAAATGAACAATCACAAACTACAAACTGAAAAGACTTGATTTCCCATTTGCTTTGTTTGTCATGTTCATGTTGACTTGTGCAAAGGTTTGAAATTTTTACAAACGACATTGATTAGTACATTGATTATCATGCAAAACAGTTCTAATAATGAGTTGGCCTTTTGTTATTTTCTCATGGTTTCTTTACTTGCTGAAAAAGAAAAAAAAGCCCTCTAGATGCTATTAGGCAGAGATTGTCAAAATCAGTCAACTAGAACTACTAATTGGTTGTTTGGGGGTCAATTCTTTAGTTATCTTAATTGTTAAGAAAAAAGTATAAATATACACACACACATAATGTGGGAATCATGAAACGCTGTACTAATTTAGTCTCCATCATAATCAATGAAAAATAAGATTCTCCTTAACTTTTGCAAATAATAAAGAAAGAATATGCTTTACTTCATAACAATTTAAAATACGAAACGATAGTTTTCCTTTCTTTTTTTCCTATATTTTGTGATTACATCTACAAGTAATCAGTCATCCCAATTAGTTCTTATTTTCCCTAATGCTAATTTATCTCTCATCATTTATATATATATATATAAATGTAACCCTATGTGTTGAATTCTTTTCTAAAAAAAAGAGGAGAAGAAAAAAATAAATAATTTATATAACATGATTGGATCTAAAAATCACAAAATTCATGAACTGATAATTAGGCTTGAAGTTGTCTATACATGTAAAGTGGAGATCAAGACAAAGTCACAAAGCAACTTGACACAAATTATTCCTACTTCTTCGAACAGGAACAATTATTCCTACTTCATTTATCATATTATACCGATAAATTTACCTCAAATAAACAATTAAAATTTATACATAATTTAACAACTACGAAATTACATGAAATAATTTTATTGATGTCAATCATGGGGATATAGGCTAGGCAAGTGTAGGTCTCTTTTGCCTCAAAGCGTTTACAATAGGCATTGTTTTTACTCAAAACACGTACATAATTTAGGTCACGAGGCCTCTTGAAATCGCATAGGAATTTCATCTTTTCCTCAATATCGTTACCATAGAGACATAGATATATTCTTATTGTCTAAGCTATATTGGAGTTAAATGTGTGTATAAAATCTGAAGATGATAAACAGTATTTGTCCATCACAAGTTTATTTTCCTTTTTCTGTGTTCTCTCATACACATTACAAAAATAATATATTCCCTCGTTTCATATGCAACTCGATGTGTTCTCATTGTCTACTCAAAGTTTTTGCAGACAAAGAAGTTATCTAACTAAAATTAATGACAAAATGATAGTAAACGCCAGGGAAAGTTCTGAATAATGTTTGAATGCTCAAGGTTTTTTTTTTTTTTTTTTAATTTCCCCATAACTTCAAGTGTGTTGAAGATTATGTAATTAAGATATTTTAAAAGAGGCAGCACATTTAGTAATGTAGAAAGTACGCAAATACTTGGAGTACTTCCTTCCATGTTTAATTAATTTACTTAGAAAAATAATACACAATATTAGAATTTAGATATGTCCATATTGATTCAATTTGACATTTATAAGGAAAAGGGAGTTTGTGGTGGGTACTTTTGAGTTACTGAAAATGATTTGATTCCCTTAGTGTATTTTGGTCATCATATAAGTTCATACGGAATATATGATGAAGACGCGTCCAATATATCTACCCGCACACACACCAAGAATTCGACTTCTAGAAACAGGCTAATCAAGATTAGACAAGGTTCAAGTTCTCCTCTATATATAGGACATGAATCATGCAACTAGGTAGATTATACTGCCATTATATATACACTCATACGAGTAAGCCACTTGTTTAAATTTTCATTATTGATTTTTTTTTAATATATGATAAAAGATGACATCTAACATCGGATTAACTAGAACAAAAGACGACTACGTGGATTGAATTAGTACAAACATTCTTCAACAATATTCAATGCGTAACCTGAACATGAGAAATTCTACGTACATTAGTCATTCTATTACATAATAAATATCAAGAAATTAGTTAATTAGCTCCTCCATTCACCAAGCAACATAACGCAAAATCTTGAAGCCAATCCTCCTCGTCATCGTATTTAATCTGTTCAAGCATATTAACATGATATTATTGCTCTCTCTCAGATTAATTAGGATTTATATATATATATATATGCACACCCACACACACAAATATATAAGTACCTGGACAGCATCGTCAGAGCACAATGGTATATCTTTGCTAGTAGGATCATTATTAATCTTTTCGGCATCCATTCGCTGATGATCATCACACATGATTTCATTGTTCCTTGCGAATCTCCCACGAACTCTAACTCTCCTGTCAGCTAGAGTTTTGCGACAAGCATACTGTTCACACACAACAAAATCACATATATATGTATATAATCATGATTAAGAACGCAAAATACTTAATTAATGCATGTTTACGTAGAAAAAACAATCTAATTATCATATATACGTACCTTAATGGTTTTGTTGAAGTTTCTTTGGTTTCTCTTCTTCATATATCTTGCAATCCTTTCCTTCCTTTCCTCCTCCGAATATCGACCAACCTTCATTATATTGGACTCTTCAATTTCGTGCATTTGATTACTCTGCAGAACAAAAATGAAAACTTATTGAATAAAAATATACCATATCTTTAAAAAAGGACTCACTAATGTTATTTCATTCCTAATCTCCTTCATCATTCAAAGTTATTAATAAAACCAAAACGACCCAACTTAATTCTTCTTAAAGAATGAGTAAGTCTTACTCTCATAAGTCCAACTGAGTACAATCTATTAATAGAACATATTTTTCTTTTATCAATTACCCTGACTTTATTCACACACACGCATATAAATATATATATATATGTGTGTGTGTGTGTGTGTATACATACATATAGAAAGCGTCGGCATGTGACATACCCAATTTTTCTGTCCAGAGACAAGGCCAACTGGCTTCATGACTTCTGGCAAAAACGACGTCGCACAACATTCGTCTGCAAACTCAAATCCATTAAAATTAACATATTGAGGAATAGCACTATTGCTGTATGATCCTCCACCAAAATTCTGCACACCAGCGATTCCATGCAGCCCCATCATACTACTTCTATAGTCAGAGAATGCAGCCACAAAACCGTCCGAGATCCCGAGTTGCTCCGGCAACGATGACGACGACGACGACATGAACGATTCGGCCGGCGACGACGTCGACAGGGCAGCTGCATCGACCAAGCCAATATTCTCACCACAAAACGGCACTGAAAAGTCCTCTTGGGCTCCCCACATTGCGCCGGCGCCGCCACTTGCAGCCAACGCGGCGGGGACGGGTAGCCCTGAGAGCTGGTCAGAAGGGAATGTGTAGCAATAGTCTGCAGAGGAGTAGAAATGATCAGGAATGGAAGCCATTAAGGAAAATTAGGAGAGGCTGTGGTGGGATTGGAAAGTAGGGTTGTGGGCTTGTGGGGTTGCTATATATATATATACACACACATATATTATATATATATATTATACAGACTCTTCTTTTATGGTTGAATATATATAGCACAATATGTGGTGTAATATAGTGTATAGTGGCTTTTTGGGCAGACAAGTTGTGCTACCCGTTCTGGTCGGGGCAGCTGACCGTGTAGACAAGTGATTAATTAGCTTGCCAATTGATATTTAGGTAATTATAGTTGGGAAAATATTATTACGCAGAAATGAACTAAACTAAGCACAAAATTTGTCAACTAATTAAAGTACTGTTCTTTTGGAGCTGTAAACGCGTACAGTTTGTTACGTGTATAAGTAATTGTATTACCCTCTTTTTTTTTTTTTTTTTTTAGCATAGGTCTCCATTCATATTTATTAAATAAAAATGAAAATACTTTATTTTAAACCTTAGAACTCTTATTCCAACTCCTCTCTCCCACCCACTAAGATAGGGTTTGGTTGAACCCTTTTGTAAATTATGGCATATTCCGTCTAGATGGTCTACACAAATATACATTTGGGGTTTGAACATCTTAAATACTGCATTTGAATTGCTTATTTTGAAATTAGATCTAAAAGGAGAAAAAAAAAGCTTATCTTACATGTATTTTTGTAAATGTCAATATTCAAATGTCTATTTAAATGATAATATAAATATTTTTTAAAAATATTTTTATTCAAATGATACAACTTATATTATTCCTCCAAACGGAGTCAAAACTTTCTTATTTATACTTATGTGTCTAGACTACTCTTTGAAAATGCCAATTTTAATATTCTTTAATTTAGTCATTATCGATCATTGGTTTTCACTCTCAATTTGCTAAACAATGTTAGGTGACAAAGGATTGCAATTTGAGGAGACAGGGGAGGCGCGATTATGATGAATCTTTTTGAGATAAGGATACGGGCAATCGTGTATAGCCCTAAAATATTTTCAAGAAAATAATTGTTTATTTTTTCTCAGTAAAGAGGGAGAAGGAAGGAGGGGGAGAGACGGAACAACTGACATAAACACCAAATCACCACTCAAGTCAATGATTAAAGACCAAGTGATATACGTACTTATCATTATGAGTAAATGAGATGATCGATCACTTGATTTTACCATTTTGCAAAAAATTGAAAACGATTTTATATGTATAAATAACTTGAGTACGTAATTGTTATTTTACAGGCTGGTTGAATACCAATATACAGCATCGAAACAAAAACATGGGTTTAGAGCTTTTTAAAGACACTGACAAAGGAATCAAAGTACGCTGCTGATTTTTATATATATTATTTTTGGTGTCTTTGAAGTAGACTTGCAAGTTGTAGTAAAGTAGCTTATACCTTTTGATCTTTTGAAAATTACAAGGGTCGCGATCTGATCCAAATATTCAAAATAGCTTGAAATGATATATACGATAGTATTAATCTTCGTAATTTCCAACAATTGAACAAACTTGGTACATGACACACGCATATATATATATATGTATATTTTATATAAATATATTATATATATAAAGAGAGAGAGAGAGAGAGAGAGAGATATTTACGCAAATTATCTAGAAAACAATATCTTTAATATAAACTCATATTAAATATTAAATTATGTTAATCTAAGATCCCCAAATAGCTAATATATTCTAAAAAAAATTAATAAAGAAGAATCTCCTTATTTATAGATAGGTATTTGTGTACAAGGGTGGCTCTATCCATCGTCGAGGACTTCTGTCTTAGTAAACTTTTACATATAAAAATTCCCCTAGAATTTTATCCTCTAATATATGCTTTCATTGAAACAATAGATTAGTTTCACTATTGTTTGTGCATATGTATACGTGAGTATACGTGTATATTGTATGGAGCCAGATTGTTAAAAAAAAATGTTGAAGGTGTGAATCTAAATACAGCAACTTAAGAAAGAAAAAGCTGCAGGAGAATTGATCAGATACGAAGGAGAAATAGAGGGCCTGAAATTGAATGCTATTCTTATACCGTTTAAGCTGGACACCCATCAGTAGTACAAAAGATCAACAAACTTATAGCCAAAGAATCTAACACATGGGCTTGTATGTTTTTGCTTCAACAAAAATAAAGTACATCATTTATGTTCCCCCCAAGTTTATATTCCTGCTCCTACCCATTTTCTGACGACAATACCACTATTTTACACGAGGAGGGATCAAAATGACAAATATAACCTCATTGCTTGCATGTTTAAATACTGAATAACTTTAAAAAAAAGAAAAAAAGAAAAGTAGGAACCAAGGTCATCAAAAGAGAAATAGCACAGTACAATTAAGTTGACATCTAATAAACTTCTTGTATCATTATCAGTTTTAACTTAATTTTTGTTTGCTGAATAAGCAAAATATTATTCAAAAATTAAAAAAAAATCTTACAAATTTAAAATAGAAAGAGAGAGAGAGAGAGAGAGAGAGACCAAAAAAAAAAAAGGAGAAAAACAACCAAATTAACAAAATAAGATAGAAGTAACATAAGAGAAGCCAAGAGATTTGCTCAATTTAAAACTCATTATAAGCCCTAATTATGTAACATGCCTTTTGTACTTAGGCTTTTTGTTCAATTTTCTTCTCAAAGTATCTAGCTCTGATAATTTTTCTCAAGAATTGAAGCGACAATTTCCATCTCTTTCTAAATAAGTGGACGATTGTTAAGTATATAGTCCGCTTCAAATCTTTAACCCTTCATAAGTATTGATCTGCTATATCTTTTCTAATGTTATGTTTTCATATTTGAATTCTTAGTTTCTCATTCAAAATCATTAAAATCAGTTTTAAAAAAATAAGAAAAAGAAGAATACAAACCAATCGAAGCTTGAAGGGTAAAAATTAAAAACAAAAACAAATCAGAGGAAAGAGAAGCTTATTAAAATTAAATATTCACATTAGAAAGCTACATCCACTAGCTCGAGTAAAAACTCTCACATATTATATATATAAATACATTATATTTAAAAGCATGCATAAGAATTACCATATATGTTTTTAATTAATCATCTTTTTCCCCCTTTTATCTTATCTCTTCATTTGTAATATTTTCCTTTGGGGAGAAATGAATTTTTGTTGTCACTTGGGATTCTTCAAAGCGTTTGAACGGGCATCGGGTTCATATAAGATTTCTTAGAAAGAGATAATGCATGATATTCTGTTATCATATAAAAGATTCCTGGGGCTTTTCTATATTTATATTGACCTACCAACGCTAGAATATGTATCAGCTTGGGTACCTATACATACGCAACAATATCATGGAAAATATGTATTGTTATGCAATTATTTTTTTTTTTTCCGGGAAAAAGAGGGAAATAGATAAAAATTAAAATTAAATAAAAATAAATAGCAGAAAAGTTTTGGACCTTTAATAAATAACATATTTTTGGTAAATAATGATTTATTATAACTAAAATTTCAAAAATACCCCTTATGTGTAAATCTTGATAAATTTATTTGGAAATCAATTTTTACTTGGTAAATCATTTATTTACGTGTGTCAATCATTGATTTACTAATTCTACACTTAGAATTTTCTCAAAAAACAAGCAGATAGCTTTAAAATTTTACTGGTAAATCATTTATTTACGTGTGTAAATCATTGATTTACCAATTCTCCAACCAAAATTTTCTCAAAAAACAAGCAGATAATTCCTCAGAAAAACAAAAAAGAGAAGTCTAGCCCATAACAAAAGTTCGCAGAAGAAAAAGAAAGGGAAAGGGAAAGAGAGAGAAAGGGAAAGAGAAAGAAATAAAATCTAGAAAAAAAAAACATGAGTATAATTGTAAAATTACATAACTCTTAAATCAAAATTGTTATTTATTTTTTAAATTAAGTAAATATGCTATTTACTTTTATTGACTAAAACAATTAGCCTATTTATTATAATTTCCCTTTTTTTCCTAACAAAACAAAAAATAATTAGTGTCATTCTATTTTCCTCCCTCTCCTTTTATAGAAAAATCTCCAAGCCTAACACATAATAAAAGAGATTTTATTCAATTCTACATTAAAAAAAAAAAAAAAAGAACTCATTTTATTTCTATCTCTACAAGCCCCACGACTTATGGCTTATTAGCTATACCTAAAAGTGGAGCTATAAAGTAATGAAACCTAAAACAAATCTTGACCCAAAAAAAAAAAGGAAAAGATATCCTGACTGTTGTAGTACCCAATTAGCAAAGAAAATTATAGAATTGAGAAAGGCATTTTGTTGGAGATGCTTTGTGAAATTTTAATCTTTTTATTTTTCTTATTTTTTCCTTTGGTTATTTGCCACAAAAAGTGAAAAGAAAGATAGAGAATTGAAGATTTGCGGGCGGGGTGCTGGGTGATCAGTATCAGGTGCCTCTGTTAACCTTTCCATCGCATCAACAACTTAGCCGCATACCACAGCTAGCCCTCATGACCAATATTTCTATCCCACTTGCATGTGAATAAGTTTGATTTTCCTTTTTTTTCTTTTTTTTTCTTTTTTCTTTTTCTTTTTGTTGTTATTCTGAAGTTTACGTGAATAAATAAAAAAAGGGAAAAAAAAAAAAACCGAAGAGAGAACTCATGTTGTAGTAGCATTGGATAGGATTGGTAGACAAGAAATGACGGTCTTCAAGTTTTTAAGCTAAGAGATGCCTCTTTTTTTTTTTTTTTATGTGTGTATTCGTCTGGGAAACTAATCACATCTAAATATATGCTTCTTCCCACTAATAGAGACAAGAAATGATTTTTGAAATGATATTGATCATAGCCCACATTCGGAGAGATTCATTTTTCATCATATTGTGATTGTAATTTGAAGCTTAACTAGGACAGTTTATGGAATAACATGCAACTAAACCTAAAGATTGCATTTAAGAAAAGAAAAGACAAGAAAAGAAAAAAAAGAAAAGTGGGAGTGTTTCTTTTGGAGACCAAAATTGAATTCTCAATCAAATAAACACGAACAACTTTAATTTGAGCACACATTAAAATAATTATGGATTAAAAAAATAATGCTAGAACTAAAAATTTTTTAATATCCACCGCGAAAATGAGAAAATTAAAAATATAACTTGTTACCATATCCAATCATATGAATAATTTTCCGTTAACTAATATCCTGGTCTTCAAAGTCCAACAACTTCATGTTGAGTGAATCTCAAATAAGATTTTGGAGCATAAGTGCACAAACAACAATCTCCCTGTTCGCCATCATTTGACGGTCAAGAATTATTCTTAGCTCCAAAATAGTACACTTTCTTTTGTTTCTACTAGCATGCCAAGATCCTATTTGAATAGATTTGCCATTGTTTTCCATGTACAGGGCATTTCCTTTGTCTATATGCGGTCCAAGTTCTTTTTCCAATTTTTCACTTTTCCCTCAATCCTAATCCTTTCAAAAGATATCTTCCAAGCCAAGGCAAACAAATTAACATATAAACCAGAGAATGAAAGAAAGAGGAGTCGCATCAAAAGCTAGGGAAATCAATCCAATAATTTTTTTGCAAAAGAAAATTGGTAATGATATTTTCTACATAAAAGAGAGAGAGAGAGATATTTGTGTGTGTGTGCGTGTATATATATATATATATATAAATATGTGCCTTTACCTGAGAAAAGTTTGTAATCTTTCACAAAGACTGTAAAGCCATTGGCTAGCTATCATCTTTATGCAAAGGGCACATGGTGTGACTTCCGTACGTCAAAATCGGGCATCATATAAGACCTCTTTATTCCTTGTCTCAAAGACATGCATTAACATATGTTTCTGTTACTTTTTTTTTTTTTTTTTTTGGTACATCCAAACAAGCAGGAACATAATTCTAATGTAAAATCAAAGGACTAAATTGCTAACAATTTGGATCACTATGATTTTACATTTATGGAGAGGGTGGAAGCAACCTTTCAGCAGAGATAGGGTTGGCTATCAAATATAACATGGTCATATGCTCATTTACGCTACCACAGAACTATCGCGACTAAAAATCCAACCTCGGTTGCAAGATATGTGGTGCAAAATCTATGCTAGGATAACACAATGTTTTATAAAGACCAGAAATGAATTGAGTCTCATGTGTGAGAGAGGATGCAAATATCTGATGCATTCAAAATAGTTCCTTTTGTACGTACAAGTTAAAGAAATAAAAATCTCGCAAAAGGAAATGCCACTCGAATCTCCTTGAGTAACCCAGCAGGTAATGCAAAAAAAAAGGCAAGTATATACAAGCACACCTGCGTTTAGTGATACATAAAGCGACCTACAAAAATTCTACTCCAGCTTTTGAAAGGTAAGATGCTTAAGCCGATATTAGCTGAATTACCACAAACAGGATAAACAGAGAACGAGCAATAAAACATCCAGTTAAAGTGGCTGCTAGGACTGAGTTGATCCACAACCTGCCAAAGCCGAACAGTTGACCATTGACTTGTAACCCCATTCATGGTCCACCATACATGATAAGAAGCCTGTTGCTTCCTTACTGAAAGGCGTACAAGGGCAGGTTAATGAAGCCATATATACCAAGTCACAGTCACTATGTGAGAAGAAAACTAAGGATTAGACATACCACTTATTATACAACATTCCAACCAATAAAAACTTGAAGTTCTAGACTCCTAGCGTACGTTGCGGTTAAGCAATCCATGAAATGATAGATAAAGATCTTTGTTTTCAGTCCCGAATATCTCTTCTGCTTTCCTTAGAGTTTCCTGAATAATAAAAACACAACCCATTCACTAGTTTAGTTTTTTTGTCCGCAAGACATCGAATTGCATCCTCATAGGAGAAGAATTTTAAGAACTCAACAATATACCTCTCGAGTTTGCTTCTGAGCATTTAGCTCCTTGATATTAGCTAGAAATGCACTAAACTGTTCATACGATAGACGACTCCTGAAGAATTGGCATGGTTTATCAGCCAGTGAAGAGCTTATTATTATTAAAACAAACAGGTCATTATGAATTTCAAAATAATATAACCTACCGAGCTTGGCGAAAGAACTCCTTGCCATCAATTCGAGGAGTGCGACCTACAAAAAAAAAAAAAAATTAATGCAAACACCAATTATTGACTTGCAAAAAGAAATTAAATCTAGACAAGAATGTTATCAAAGATAGCCAGCAAAAATCATTCTAAAGTTAAAAAATCAAAGGGGAAATCTTTATTTAGCAACAAGAAGGGGATTGCTTACAAACAAGCCGGAAAAAGAAACAATGAGTTCAGTAAAAGTCTATTACAGAGAATTAGCAATAACTATTTCAAACCTGGCAATGAACGACCACGAGGAGGAGAGTTTGCTGCTGATGACTGCTGGCTTGATGGATACCATGAAGACAGTGAAGATTGAGTGTCATATGGCAGTTTTGCTGGAGAAGTGGAACCAGAGGTTCGCTGTGGAGATGCAAAAGCTGAATATCCTCTAGGGGACCCACTTGTGGAAATAATTTTCGGAGTTCCGGTTGGAGTAAGCCGGGGTGTGATATACGCAGTCATGGAATACTTGTTTCCAGCATTCCTTGATGCTGCAGACCAAAAGTTAGCTTTGACATATAAAGCAATGACCTCAAGAAATTAAATACCATATTTATTAAGAAAACCAAACAACAAAAATAGAGTAATTTGAATCCGACATATATCCGAGAAATGAGCATATAAATTTGTTTGCCCAAAGGGCCAAGGAGAAGCAATAAAAATAAAAACTTGAAAACAATGTGTATATCTGTGTATTAAAAGATGTACTACTAACAGAAGAAAAAGCTAAAACATAAGAGACAAAGTTCAGATACCTTCATCTATTGTGCTTCCCATATCTGTGGAACCACTCACGGATGGTAGTCCATTGTAGCCATTTGTCACCTCATCTGCTCCCACAAGAAAATAAATAAATGAAGATTGATTACTTAGTAAAGGAATGGAAAATAACAATGAGAAACAAAGATATGCCCCTTCCAGTTTAGACTTTAGAGATGCAGATACTGTATGACTAATATACAGCGGCCATTGTCATGGAAAGCTTAACAGTACCCTTTTCAGGATACGCCTTAGGAACCGCTTGATCACAGGTCCCAATATCAACTGTCTCAGCTGGCTGCAAGAAAAATGATCATAGCTAATGAGCTTCCTATGAAGGGAAACGTCAAAGAGAAATCAAACTAAATACAAAAATCTTGATGGTAACGGTAAAATCTTACTGATGAATTCTCGTCATTTAGTGATTGCATCAGCTGTCTCTTAAATGTCTCCAACTGTGAATGGAAAATAGATTATAATAAACAGAAGTTGGCCAAAAGGGGGGAAAAAAATTGGGACCTCAACAAGAATGAAAAAACTGGTAGCAGCACAGAAGCAAAGGAAACAAAATGGAAACTAATCAAACTGAAAATAAGAAAAGGGGCAAGAGGGGTAGTAAAAAGATGAGGAATAATAATTTTAAAAATTGAACTCACGACCATATAAGTTTGACATTCTTTGTAATCAAAATCTGTTGAAGGCATCTCATAATTTCAAAATAAATAGAAGAAAATTCTTAACTTCAGGATTTCCTAACACATGGTGTGGACTGAGGAGTTAGTATTCACTCGTGTACAAGTCCAATTATTTTAAATTTTATGGATTTAACTTGTAATCTTAAGTAAATAGTTCATCAGTTATTTACACATGGTTTGTATGGTGAACCAAAACTATTTCAGAAAAGCACGCCTCTATAGCAGGAATACATTCAAAAGAAAAGAAAAGAAAAGAAAGACTTTGATTTTGAGCAGAAATTATAACCTTTGCCAAATCACGGCCCAGTTTCTTTGCTGTCATTGCCAATGAATCTCGTTCTTTAGTGAGCTTCATCTGCACAACAAGAAATAAAAAAACAACGGCATCATAAGTTCTAAATGCTGTTAAAGCATATGAAGTTCAAAATGGACAATGAAACACATCTCATTCAACTCTATTTTCATCAAACATTATTCATAACACAACAAAAAAAGAAAAGCAAAACAAAGCTTCTGTTTAGATGGGGTGTCCACTTTTGAAAAATGGAAAATTTTCACTTTTGAAATGGAAAAATTTTCTGTCCAAAAGTGAAAATTGTTTAGTTGAGTAAAAAAAAAAACTTTCATTTCTAGGAAGAATCTCCTTTTTTGATGTCCAAAAGTGAAAATTTTTTTATGTTTCGTGTATGGAAATATAGAAGAATCCAATTTCCAAAAGTGAAAAAATTTCTATTTTCCAAATATAAGCGTATCAAACGAACAAAGCAAAAGACTCTATTACACCACACTATGCATTAAGTTCAGTTCTTTGTTGACTTTTGCCCAAGTTTAATTTTCTTTCATAACCATAATGAAAATAAAAGGCAAGCATTTTTATCCCAATAAGCATCTGTATGAGTCAATGGTTCGCTAAATTGAAAAGTAATGTGGCTTTATTTATTTAAAAAAAAAAATAACACACACACTAGCTACATAATCCAATGTTTTCTGTTCCTTCACAATAAGGATAAAAGTACTACAAAAGGGCACAAGAAGAGACTTCAAAATCACTACCAAAAAAAAAAAAAAAAAAACCCAATCTTAGAAAAATCCGGACTTTCAAATCCAAAATATTATCTTTTCTGTGATTCTCAGCTGAGTCCTTACAAAATAACATTCTAGGGAAAAAAAATTTTCCCTTTCCAAAATCCTAAAACAACCAAAACCCCCAAATTTCATCCGAAATACCTATATTCACTAACCAAAACCACAACCACAACAATTTCATCGTCCCACCCAGCTAACTCAACCCTAGCGAGCCCAAATTCCTCATTTTCCCGTCTCAACAAATCAAAACCAAGCTTTTTTCAGCTAAAGTCCTGCCCTTTCCTTCCGTTTTCCGTGTCTTTCTCGACTACCAAGCAAACAAATAACGAAACAGAAACAGAAATAAATAAAAATAAAAATAAAAAAGAAAACAGAGGCAACGGAGATTCCAAAGAACCTTACATTCTCGTCGAGAACGAGCTTCAGGCGGGACTCGGCGTCGGAATTGGCGTGCTGGAGGCGGGAGAGCTTGTCCTCGAGGTCGAAGACGATCCTGTCCTTTTCGCAGAGCTTCTGCTTCATCCTCCCAACCTCCGCCTCCAGCTTCGACACGCGCGAGGCTATGGCCATGGACGTGATCTTCCGAGCCAGATCCAGCTGGTCGTACGGATCCGTCGGAATCACCGACAGGATCTCGTCCGACAGGTGGAAATCCGGCCCCGCGCCGCCGCCGCAACTGCTTCCGCTGCTCTGCGACATATTCCCTCCCCCCCTCTCTAGATATATTATATATTTATATATACGTATATGTATATAGATGTATGTATAGGTTGATATTGAGAGAGAGAGAGAGATGGCGGGGATGGTTGCGAAATGAGGAGTTTGTTGAAGCATATGAAGGATAAAAAAGACAAATTATTTAAAAAAAAAAAAAAGAAAGTCTACGAACTGCTTTGGACAGGACGATAAAGAAGGATTGAATTTATTTTAATAATAATTTGAAACCGAAATTTCCCACACTCTCTCTCTCTCTCTCTCTGTCATTGGCAAATGAGTTCCTTTATTATTATTATTATTTTTTTTTTTTTTGGGTTTTCTTTTTGCTATTTGTTTGGACTTTGGTGGCAGATAAGGTTTGCTGTCAGAGTTTGAAATTTAAGGGTGCTTCCCTCCAAATGGGCACTCAAAAATTAATAAACCAAACAGCATATCTTATGAATAAGAGACTAGTAATTCCAACTTTTTTTATAAATATATATTTTTAATAAACTCATGGTTAAATTTGTTGGTAGATCCCTGAATTTCACATATACAGTCAATAGTCACTTTAATTTTATAATTAATGGATCGTTTGATAAACGCATTGCGTTTTAATTGCATTTAAATGCAATTTATTTTTTGAATATTACATTTGATTGAAAAGTATTTATTTTGTATTTGAATTAAAAGTATTTGAATCGTATTTTAGAATTAAAAAGTTGATATAATTAGTAAAAGTAAATAAAAAAATTAGAGAGAAAAAGAGTATGATATTAATAAAAAAATTGAAAAACTAATAAGTAATTGTTTTTAAAAAACAAATAAATAGTTATTGTTTTCGTAATACTGTTGAAAATGATTATATTTGAACGTAAAACTTTTACATTTTGGTAAAAATTACATTACATTTAAACGCAATACGAATTCGTTGTGGTACCAAACGAAGCATAAGATTGTGATTTTAATTTAACTCGACATTAATATTGGCACATATCAATAGCAATAATACATAAGTCAAAATTAGATTTAATGGAACATAAGTTTGAATCCAAAATTTTTATCACAATTTTTTTAAAATCAATAAAAATTATAATTAAATCAACTAATTTCAATTTAAATTTTTTATTTTATTTTAAACTCAACTCATAAATCAAACAAAATTTAGGTAGCGTTTGGTATTATTTTTAAAATCTGTTATGTTTTCAAATTCTTTGAATTTGAGATCGTTTTGAAAACAATTCTAAGAACGTTTCTGAAATTGTGTTTGGTTTTATTTTCTGAGTGTATGTTTTGATAAACAAAAAAGTGAAACTGTGTTTGGTTATATTTTTGAAAACCAGTCATTTTATAAATATTCTATAAAAACATATTTATGTTTAATTTTAAAAAAAATTATTATGAATACCAAAAATTAAAAATTAATTAAATTTTTTAATTGAAAAATGAATTAAAAATTAATAACCATAATATTTAAGTAATTACTATATCAATTAAATCTTAATTAACCATAATAATTAAATCAGAGAAATGGGAGAAATGAGAAAAATGAATTAGAGAAAACAACTTTTAGTCGTTTTCAATTTTACTTTGGGGGTAAAGGAGATTTTGGATTCGTTTTGAAATCTGTTTTCAAAAACAATACAAACCAAACACAATTTCACACCGATTTTGAAATCGATTTCCTAGGAAATCGTGAAATCTGTTTTGAAAACAAAACTAAACACGCACTTAGAATCCTCTTTTTAGGTTTTTATGCCTTTTTGTAGGATTCTTTCCATGAATGCAATAATACACAACACAAAAAAGGTTTTCGTTATTTGTCTCATTAAACTTGTGATTTATTTAAAACAACAACAACAAATTCGATTTTTTTTTTAAATTTTAATAAGTTAGGAGTTAGGAGATTTTATTTTTTTCAAACTTTGAAATTTGAAGTTCGTGATTCAAATTTTGTTTCCCTTTCTTGTGCAATTGTTAGGTCTTATATTCTGCTATATATATTGCATTCATTTTGCCTTGTGAATGCAGAGAAGGATTACAATTTTTCCTTCTCAATATCTCCGTGGCTTCCCTTTTGTCCAAGTCTTCTTTGTCTGATTCTGAGAGTTTGATATTTGAGAAACTAACATCTTGGAACTCTTCTTCCATTGGAGCTTTACCCTTATCCATTTTTCCACAAACACAGAATGGATTGAATTCTAAACCTTGACTAAATCTAAAAGATTCATTATCTTAAATTTATGGGTTCTTCAAGAACACAAACTCAAAATGACATAAACATTCGACCCAAAATCAGGAAATATCGAACCAAACCCAAAATGACACTAAACGACTCCAAAATACAAGGAGAAAGATTTTCTGAGAAAAATTACGAGAACAAAAAAAAAAAAAAAAGGTTCTTGCCTGAAGATTTGGTTGAACTCGGAATGCTTTGGGTTATTTACGCTTGAAAATGGTAGAAATAATGGAAGAGAAGGGAAAGCCCAAGGGATATAACTCTCATAGTTGATCTGACGACTTAGGATCAACCAACATCGCTTAATCTAATGGCTCATAGCTTGTGACCTCTAAGATTCCCGCTACAAGTAATTATAGCATGTCTTTTCAAATTTCAAAATTCGAAAATGGAAAAAGCAACTATCGTTTCAGGTGACCATATAGTGAGATGCCATATGTAAAGTTGATTCCCATCAATCGCCACCAACATCAAATAACAGGTGCAAAGTGCTTTCCTTATAAGGATTGCTAATTAATCGAACAACAATCACTTTATTCAGTACAAGTACTTGATAGAATGGGGGGCTAACTGTTGGGGTCAGATTTCATCCCTCTAAAAGTTACATGCATATCTGTCATATGACATCAAATTGTGAGCAATTCCACTTGTGAGCTAGCTACCATAGTTTGCCATATGGTGCTCTTGAAAAGCCAGTGCTTGAACGGCTTGTTTGTCATCAAGTATCAATCACTATTTAATTAACTATCATTTGACTGTCGTCATTCCAAGCTAATATTCTATAAGCTTCTTCAACAATCAATTGATCAATTAGCTAGGGATTCTTATGACCATCATTCGATCCTCATCTAATAATTTCCATATCAAACATTGATGTTCCATAAGGACATGCCTTCAGCAATTCTTAAAAGATCACATCCTAGGAATTTGGCCTTAATCCTAAATTGTGTTTATGTGGACGCCACGATCTTAATATCTTCAGAGGTGAGTTCATGACCCACTAAGCGCCTGAATTCTAGGATCCACTATCAGATATTCTTCCTTTATAATAGGGGAAGAAATCTCTTAAGTAAGATACCTTTTTCTACCATTACTCTACCAAAATTCCCATAGACTTGCACTATAATTTTGCACTCTCACTGATCATAATGGAGAAATCTCATAAAAGACTTAACATATTCCGTTGAAACTTTTTAAATTTCCAGTGTCCTTTATTTTTATATATTTAATTCATTATTTTTAATGTTTGATTGATTTGTTTATTTGGTTCACGGCGTCCTTTATTTATGATTGATTCACAGCATCTAAGGGTCTATCTGATTTGGTTTAATAGAATTTTACTAATTAATCCAAATTTTATTTAACCGTAGATTCGTAGCATCTATAGTAATTCTCTTACAACTACTTTTCTAAGTGTTTTTCCTACTTCAATCTATTCTTAGGTTATTGATTTTGGAACAACTGATCATGTGACTAGTTGATCCAAATTATTCTCTTCTTATAATTCATGTGCATAAAATAAAAAGGTCAAGATAGCCGAAGGCTCTTTCTTGGCAATTATTGGGATAGGATCTATCAAACTTTTTCATTACTAACTCTTAGGGTTCGTTTGGTGAACGCATTGCACTTGCATTGCGTTTGAATGCAATGCATTGAATGCAATTTGTATTTGGAGGAAAAGCATTAGCATTGCATTTGAATGCAATGTGTGTTTGGGAGAAAAGTATTTGAATTGTATTTTAATAATAAATATGTGATGTGATGGATAAAAGTAGAAAGAAAAAAAGGAGAGAGAGGGAATATATGATGTAATTAATAAAAATAATAGAAAAAGTGAAATAATAAATAGTGATTGTGTTAGATTTAAAATGTGATGTGATTGGTATTTGAATGAAATGTTTTTGTATTTGGGGGAAAATTGCATTGCATTTAAATGCAATGTTAAAAAAATGCTAGTACCAAACGTGTACTTAATGATGTATTTCATGTTCCCAATTTTTCTTGCAAGTTGTTGTCCATCAACAAAATTATCTATGATCATAAATGTCAAGCTAATTTCTATTCTTCTTATTATGAGTTATAGGAATTGATTATGGGGAGGACGATTGACAGTATTAGGGAGAATGATGGATTCTATTACCTTGAAAATGGACCTAACTTAAGTAAATATTGTCAAAGTATTTCCATTTCAGTTTTCAAGGATAGTGATATTATATTAGTATTAAAGGTTAAGTCATCCTAGTTTTCATCATTTAAGACACTTGTTTCCCAATTCTTTTTAAGAAAAAAGTCCATTGTTTTTTCAGTGTAAAGTTTGTCAATTTACTAAACACCATTGTACTTTTTTTGACTAAACCTATGAACCTTCTGCACCCTTTACTGCAATTCATAGTGATGTTTGGAGACTTTATTAAGTGCCTATGATTTCTGAAAAAAAAAAAAAGGTTTGTCACCTTTATCGATGATCACACACGAATTAGCTAGGTTTATTTAATGAAAGAAAAATCAGAATTGATAAAAATTTTAAAAATATTTATATCATGGTACATAGTTTGAAAAAACCATTTAGATATTTTGAATTGATAATAGTAAAGAGTATTTGAACAAGGTTTTGGGAAGTTTTTTTTTTCTCAAAAAAGTAATCATTCATCAAAATTCTTGAATTGACACTCCATAACAAAATGGTGGCTGAAAGAAGAAATGAACACTTACTAGAAATAACTCGAGTTTTACTTTTTACTAACGGGGTACCTAAATATTTTTTACTAATGGGGTACCTAAATATCTTTGACATAAAGCAATTCTTATTACTATATTTCTCATAAACTGAATCTAATAAAATTTTAAACTTTAAAACACCATTTAAGTTTTTCATAAGTTTTATTCAACTAACTGGCTTTTTTTTTTTTTTTGAATTACCCTTAAAATATATTTGAGTGTACCACCTTTGTTCATATTCATGATCATAATCGAGGAAAACTTGAGCTCCGAACTACTAAATGCATGTTTGTAGGTTATGCTTTTACTTAAAAAGGATACAAATACTTTGACCTAATTTCTAAAAAAAATATTTGTTATCATAGATATTACCTTTTTTTTGAATCGACTCCATATTTGATGCCTCATCTTTACGGGGGAATAAAAATTAAGATTCAACTATTGATTTTTTAAATTCTCAAATTGAAAGTTCCAAAAATAGTTATTCTCTGACACCTGTATCGCAGTTTAACCCATGTCTTATTATTTTGGAAGAAAGTGGGCCAAGTTTTTTTAGTAGTGAAAATGTAGATTTGACCGTAATGCTTTCTTATGATACTCAAGACTCTATGGTAATAAATGAAGAAGAAACAGGTGTTAAAAGTACCATAACTTTGGTACATTTGACATTGTTTACTTGTGTAGGACAACTCAAAAAAAGGGGTCTGCTAATACTTCACCCTACCAAGAGTCCACCAATCCTCCACATAATATCCTAATCGAATCTACTTTACCTCTTACCTTTTAGTACCGAGTCTTCTAGTCTAAATCACAAGTCTAGTTCTATGTTTGAGTCTAACATGGCCACGGATTCTAATCTCCTTATTGCAATCTGAAAAGGTGTAAGGTCTTGTACCCAGCATCCATTGTCTAATTATGTGTCATATAAAAATCTCTCATTCGTATTTCGTGCTTTTATCTTATAAGTGTCTTGTATGGAGATACCAAACAATGTACAAAATGCACTAAAAGTTCCTATATGGAAGAAGGTTGTCCTAGAGAAAATGAAAGCTCTTAAAAGATTAGTACGTGGGAGATAGTGGATTTAACAAAAGGGAAGACAACTATTGGATGCAAGTGGATGTTCATTATCAAATACAAGTCTGATGGATTTATAAAACAGTACAAAGCCCAATGGGTTGTTAAGAAATTTACTCAGACTTATGGCATTAACTATTTAGAGACATTTGCACCACTAACAAAGTTGAATAATGTGAGGGTTTTCCTATCACTTGTAGCTAATCTTGACTAGTCATTGCAGCAACTGAATGTAAAAAATGCATTCTGTAATGGAGACTTAGAGGAAGAGGTGTGTATAGATGCACCACCAGGATTTGGCATAGTGTTCGGCTCGAGAGTGTGTAAGTTAAAGAAGCCCTTGTATGGTGTTAAAACAGTCACCAAAAGCCTAATTTGATAAATTTACTTAGTTTGTTAAAGGTCAGGGGTATACTTAAGGACAAGCTGATCACACGATGTTTATGAGACACTTTTAAGATGGTAAGAAATATGTGCTAATTGTATACGTAGATGACATAATTCTTATAAAAAATGATGTACTTGAGATGAACCGGTTAAAGAATGCTCTCGCAACAATGCTTGAGATCAAAGATCTAGGATTTTTTTTTAGGTATTTTCTTGGTATAGGGGTCGCTCGGTCAAAAAAAAAAAAGGGATAGTTGTCTCACAATGGAAGTATATTATTGACCTTTTTAAGGAGACTGGAATGAATGAGTGCAGGCTATTGGATATTTTGATTGACCTAGAAGCTTTGAGATGACAAGATAAGAGATCCAGTGGACATGGTTCAGTATCAAAAACTTGTAGGGAAGCTGATTTACTTATCACATACGTAGTTAAATATTGCTTTTGCAATAAGCTTGGTAAGTCAATTTGTGCATTTCCCCTATGAGAAACACCTTGTAATGGTGTACTAGATTCTCAAGTATTTGAAGAGTACACCAGGAAAAGGGGTTATTCTTTAGAAAGACAACACAATAAGATACAAAGGCCTATACTAGGTTCAGTTATTGATAGCAAATCTACATCAAGATATTATACTTATGTTTGGGTAAATTTGGTCACATTGCAAAGCAGAAAGGCAAAATGTAGTAGCTAGAATCAGTGCTAAGGTTGAATATCAAGCAATGGCTAATGGAGTATGTGAAATGTATGGTTGAAAAGAATTCTTGAAGAATTGAAGGTGCCAACAAAACTATCAATGAAGTTGTACTGTGGCAATAAGGTTGCCATCATGTGGAGATTGACAGATACTTCATAATATAGAGATTGACAGATACTTCATAGAGGATAAGATTAAAGGCAGAGCTGTTTATATGCCATTTGTTTCAACTATGCAACAAATAGTTGACATCCTCACCAAAGTACTGTTTAAATCTAACTTCAAACTACTTGTAAGCAAATTAGGTATAATTAATATCTATGTACCAATTTGAGAGAAGGTGTCAAAGATTAGAGAGTAGTTAGTTAAGATTTTATTATTTTTGAATTTTTAGAAGTTAGGAGTTAGGAGTTAGGAGATTTTGTTTTTGTTTTTGTTTTTTTTCAAAATTTGAAATCTGTAGATAGTAATTTAGATTTTGTTTCCTTTTTTTTTTTTTTTTTTGTGTGGTTGTTAGATCTTATGTTCTGCTATATATATTGTATTCATTTTGCCTTCTGAATGCAGATAAGTACTACGGTTTTTCCTTCTCAATATTTACACACGCCTGTGAATTATGTTGAATTATGTTGAATTATGTTGATATGTACCATACCACACTAGCGACAAATCTGTGACCTTATAACATTTGCAAATCGCTTTATTATATAGATTAGATACCCTTTCTTTTTAGCTAATTTTTAAGATAAATTTGACTTAGAGCCCATTTATCATGGCACCATAGCTAGATTAGCCTCGTATTTCTGTATATGCACGTATGGTGTGTTTCCACTTGCACAAGAAAGTAGAAGTTCGAACGTTCCGTACATTTTTATTTTATTTGATCGTGAGCTTGCTCATGAACAAATTCATGCAATCGTGCTTGAGGCTAGCTCCAAATCTTGTGCATGTAATAAAATAAGAATGATGCCTAATTATGCAACCATGTAACTGTATTAATCTCATGTGTTTCTATTTACAATATCTTCGTCCACATTTTTTTTAAATTGTCACCTGACATTTTTCTTGATTTGTTTTTCTATTTCTTACGCAATAACTTCAACTAGTTTGTATAATGTCATCGTTATGGTTATGTAGAAATGGCGTGCATTGCATGGGCTTCTTCTCGGATTTTGTTGCATATGCACGTCTATATATATAAAAAAATTATATTCAAAAGTTCAACGTTTCATACTTCAACAACAAAAGGCCGAGTTAAGGTTGTGTTTTTTTTTTTTTTTTTTTTCTGTATTACATTTGTATTGCGTTTAACGCAATACAATTTTTATTTAAACGTAAAAGTATTTCATTCAAATACCAATCGTATTTTAATTTAAACCAATATAATCATTATTTACTATTTTACTTTTTGTATTATTTTTTCTAATTATATTATATACTTTTTCTCTCTCTCTCTCTCTTATTTTTCTCTCTACTTTTATCAATCACATCATATATGACACAATTCAAATATTTTTTTTATCCAAATAAGTATTGTATTTAAATGTAATGCAAATACCTTTTATTCAAATACATATTATATTCAATACATTGCATTCAAACGTAATGCGAATACAACACATTATCCAAACATTCCCTAAATGATTCTTGACTAATGATTTGTACTCTAAGCCCGCGTTTGGGCAACGTATTTTTTTGGTATTGCATTTAAATGTAATGCAATTTTTCCCCAAATACAAAAACATTTCATTCAAATACTAATCACATCACATTTTAAATCCAACACAATCACTATTTATTATTTCACTTTTTTATTACTTTTCTTAATTATATCATATATTCTCTCTCTCTCCTTTTTTTCTCTCTACTTTTACCCATCACATCATATATTCATTATTAAAATACAATTCCAATAATTTTCACCCAAATACACATTGCATTCAAATACAATACTAATGTTTTTCCTTCAAATACAAATTACATTCAATACATTGCATTCAAACTCAATGCAAATGTAATGGAAAATTCAATGCAAATGTAATGCATTCACCAAACGAGGTCTAAATTTATAATTTTGACTCTTTTAATCTTAAATTTAAAAATACGAAGCAAACGCTTTTAATTAAGAAAAATATTAGGAATATCAATTCTAATATTAATTTTAAATATATATATTATTTGAGCTGCCATTCTTTTTATTAGTGAATGTTTAAATCATTATTATATTAATTATTTATATTTATTAATAAAAAGAAGATAATTGATTGTTAGGTGAGTTGATATTTAAAAATTGAGATTATTATTTGTATCTCTAGAACTACTTTTTGATTAATAATGATATAAATATTTTTGATACCAGGGGTGGATTTACATAGGGTTGAGTGAGGGTTGTCGCTCCCATTGAAAATTTTTTTTCTTTTATTTTTATCCTAAAAATTTTATAATTTTTATATTTTACCCCTCTAAAAATAAAAATTATCATATAATCTTTAGTCCCACTAAAAATTAAAAATTCTCACCGTAACCCTTACTAAAATTAAATATGTAAAAAGAAGTTTATGAATTTCTACTTTACCTGTGTTAAAATTAAAAATTCTCGTATAAACCTATTAAATTAAAAACTTTCACATAAAATTTTGACATATAACCCTGATTGAAATAGATTCCTGACTTCTTCTCTGTATAACGAGAATTTAATTAATGGTACTAATGATCATTTTTTTCTTTTAAACAGTTTGGTCTACTTTGTTACATATTTCGTTTGATTTCGTGTATATAAAGAAATTTATAATACAAACCGACGGACACAGGCATGAGAGAGGAGAGAGAGAGAGAGAATGCATTCAAAATTAAATATGTAAAAAGAAGTTTATGAATTTCTACTTTACCTGTGTTAAAATTAAAAATTCTCGTATAAACCTATTAAATTAAAAACTTTCACATAAAATTTTGACATATAACCCTGATTGAAATAGATTCCTGACTTCTTCTCTGTATAACGAGAATTTAATTAATGGTACTAATGATCATTTTTTTCTTTTAAACAGTTTGGTCTACTTTGTTACATATTTCGTTTGATTTCGTGTATATAAAGAAATTTATAATACAAACCGACGGACACAGGCATGAGAGAGGAGAGAGAGAGAGAATGCATTCAAAAGTTTGTTTTCGTTTGTATTTTAAAACGACATGAAATTTAATCTGAAAACTTCTCTGTGATCAACTTGGATGTCGTTTATAAGGATTCAAATTGTCGTTTGTGGTTCGAAACTTGATGGCTGATGTTGTTTTATGTTGAAAAATTAAACAACAATGATCATTACAAAAGGTCTGTTCAAACTTTAGTGCGTTTATCATTAAAACGATTTGTTTGTTTTTGTTTTTTAACAATTTAAATAGAGCTGTCATCTTTGTTTGACCTAAAAAGTTGTATGTTGTTTTATTGCTACAAGTTTGTTGTCGTCTGGTTATAGCATAACATAGCATGTCCAGTAACTACTGTTAGAAGTTGGGTGTTTGGATCATGATTTTGGAAGCATGGTTACCCAGCAAAATCCATCAAACCTACTTAATTCAACTTTAATTAAGTAGGCTGATTTGTTATATTTGATTGATTAAGTGGGTAAAAAAGAATTTCAGCCCACTCAATCTTTATTAGATTAGTTGAAAAAATTTTAAAAATCCACCAAATATTTACCCATTTATTTTTTTCTTTTTTGTTAAATGATGTTTATACTTAAGTGTTATTTAGATTATTTGAATATATAAAATTCATTACTTAATACTCAATATGAATGTAATTTTTAGTAATTTTGGATGTAATTTAGTAATTTTGTGAAAACATACCACTAATTAATTTAGTATTTTTATATTTTTAGTGATTCTTATAAATATTTATTTTATATTCGATTATTAAGGAGATTATATTAAAAAAATTTTTATGCAGAGTTTGTAATAGAACTTATTTTGAAGATTATATCATAAGTTTAATTATTTTTTCCCTTAAATTTTTCACTTAGTATTGAAATTTTAGTATATTTTATTATTATTTCAATAAAATAAACAACTCATCGAACCTACTTAATCTAATCTGACTTTAATTGACTGAATTAATTTTTTTCATTGAATTGAATGAGTTGAATTAGATACGTTGAAAATTTATAAAAACTCACTTATGTTCACCCCTTAATTACTATCATTAAAGTTGAAAGCGAATATTATTTGTTATGATTAAAACTTTTGCTATTGTTACGAGGCGTTTGATAAATATATTACATTCGCGTTACGTTTAACGTAATGTATTGAATGTTTTTTGTATTTAGATAAAAAAATATTTAAATTATATTTTAAAAGTAAAATGTTGGTGTAATTAATAAAAAGAGTTAGAAAAAATGAGATAGAAGAGGAAGTAAAACAACTTCCAAACGTGCTAGTGTTTTGCAGAAGCCAAATACCGTCATTTTTTGCTATCGCAAGTGTGAAAAGAGATTTCGCTTGTCCACTCAAAACTCATTGTCATTCGTAAAAAGCGACATGTCGTATGTTGTAGTAAATGCGCTGTTGTCTTCTCATACTAAAGTCAGAACTTTGTCGTCGATTTCATTGAAGATGAATACAATTGAAAATGGATCTTCGTTTTACAACCCCCCAAACCTTTGCTGCAATTTGGTTGGAAAAAGGGATTGCGTTTGTCATGATCTTAAAAACTTTCTGTCGTTTGATTTCTACGGTAGCGTTTGTTATTGTTTTTAAAATCTGTTATGTTTTCAAATTCTCTGAATTTGAGATTGTTTTAAAAACAATTCTGAGAACGTTTCTGAAATTGTGTTTGGTTTTATTTTTTGAGTGTATGTTTTGAGAAATAAAAAAGTGAAACTGTGTTTGGTTATATTTTTGAAAACCAGTCATTTTATAAGTATTCTATAAAAATATATTTATGTTTGATTTAAAAAAAAAATTTATTATGAATACCAAAAATTAAAAATTAATAAAATTTTTTAATTGAAAAATGAATTAAAAATTAATAACCATAATATTTAAGTAATTATTATATCAATTAAATCTTAATTAACCATAATAATTAAATCAGAGAAATGTGAGAAATGAGAAAAATGAAATCAGAGAAAATGACTTTTAGTTGTTTTCAATTTTAAATTGGAAGCAAAGGAGATTTTAGGTTCGTTTTGAAATCTATTTTTAAAAACAATACAAACCAAACACAATTTCACATCAATTTTGAAATCGATTTCTTAAGGAATCGTGAAATCAGTTTTGGAAATAAAACCAAACCAAACACGCACTACGGCTCTCAACTTGCCAACTTTTGTCATCATAATTTTCATTGAAACCTAATCTTATCCTCATCCTCGTCAAAAAGCAGGGGTGGTGCCGTTTTTTGGTTTTCTGTCGTTTAGTGGAATTTGTTTGTCGTTTGTCATGTAACCGTGTCGTTTTTTTCTCTAGCCTTGTTCTTTGGGTTTGTGCCCAGATCCTAGAGGCCCCAAAAAGGAAGCCTAAATAGCCCATTCAATTTCATATCCTAGAAAAAACGACACACACGGTTCCCTCTTTCTCTCCTCCTTCCTTCCCCGGCTCCGGCGACGACAGACGACAATACAACAAAGCTAATCGCTACCAAAAACCACCTTAAATAACAAAAAAGAAGACCCCCCCACCTTTTTCTTTTAATCAATAACAATCCCTTTTCCTCTCGCCAGAATTTCCAAGGGAAAAAAAGTGTCTGAACAAGCTTCCTAAAGGTACTGCTCAAAAATGGGTACTTGAGTTCTTTTTTCGTTTTAGCCTTAATATTTCTGACATAATTTTTCGTCTTATATTGACAAATCGAATCACATTAGTAACTTTGTGTTTGTTTTCTGTGGGGGTTTTTTTTTTTGGGTAGATGTCTGTAATGATTGTGACGAGCTTGGGGGACATAGTTGTGGATTTGTACACCGAAAAATGCCCTTTGACCTCCAAAAACTTCTTGAAACTTTGCAAGTAAGATTACACTCATTTTGCAACTCAAATTATCATACAAAAACTTTGAATTGTTTTTGTTTTTGTTCTGTCCTGTGAGTTGAATTAGATGTTGAAATGTTTTTATCTTCCTGTTTTTGTGATGGTCCAGGATTAAGTACTACAATGGGTGTCTATTTCATGCGGTTCAGAAGGATTTCACCGCTCAGACCGGTGACCCGACTGGAACAGGGTCTGGTGGTGATTCAGTGTACAAGTAAGGAGTTTTGTGTATTCATAGTTATACTATACTAATTGATGATAAAGTGTCAAAGTTTTTGTTGATGTGTTTAGTTACTGATGGTTATGCCATGTTCCGAATTTCAGATTTCTATACGGTGAACAAGCTCGGTTTTTTAGCGATGAGATTCATCTCGATTTGAAGCATACTAAGACGGGCACTCTTGCCATGGCTAGTGCCGGAGAGAATCTTAATGCATCTCAGGTAAAAGAATCAGACTGAAAATAGAGAACTGCAGAATTTAAATGTAAACTTGTTTTGTTGATTCATTTTGTTTTGTGTTTATTTACATATGTTAATGTACTCATCAACTTTCGCTTCTTTGCAGTTTTATCTCACACTGCGAGATGATCTAGACTATCTTGACGGCAAACACACTGTAAGCTTCTTAATTCGCAGCTTATTATTTATGCTCAATTAGGAAGTTTGACGCTTTGAGAGTGAACAATTAACCTTTAGAAGTAAAAGGCCTTTTCCTTTCCCTCCTTTGGAGTGTTTATTTATTTATTTATTATTATTTTCTTTTGTTTCAAGTTTGATTTTGTTCTAAAAAATTCCATGTAAAAGAAACCTTTATTTTTATCGGTGAGAACCCCATAGTATCTAGGATCTGCACTACTCAAATTTGGTCACAGCTGATTTTGAATTTTGGATTTAGAAGTCTGGTAATGTTTGTTCTGATTTGTTTGCTATTTTGCATTGCTGAAGAAGTGTCTTGTCTCTTGTCCAGGCTTTCGGAGAGGTAGCGGAAGGGTTTGAAACATTGACTCGGATTAACGAAGCTTATGTTGATGAAAATGGAAGACCTTACAAAAATATCAGGTTGATTCCTGTTTGACCCCTTATTTATTTTGTGGATGGTAGCTAGACTATATGACATCCCAGGTTTTTTCAATTTAAGTTTGTTTTGAATGCCTGATAATCATCTCTCTACTTTTTATGTGAATAGAATCAAACACACCTACATCCTTGATGATCCTTTTGATGATCCTCCACAACTAGCTGAATTGATTCCTGATGCTTCCCCAGAAGGAAGACCAAAAGATGAGGTAATGGCTGGCTGATAAACTATATTTTTCCTATAAACAAGTGGCTGTTGAAGAGAATCGAGATACTTGAATGAGTAGTTCACATGGCACTTGAAACCCTGAGTACCTAGAGTAGGATGTATATCGTTTTCTTGTATCACCGGATGCATGAATGATTTCCTATTTTCCTTAATATGTGTTGATCTACTGTCAATGAAGATGCTTATCCTAATTTCTAAGTGGAAGGAAAAATATAATTTCGGTTGCTGTTAGAATCTTTTTAACATAGTTGCAGCTAGAAGGTCATTAGGTCAGATAACTAACATAATAGCAGTAGGAACTGAGTCAACATTATTAAGCATGAAGTTGGTGTTCTGCTGTAAAGCTAAACCTCAAAATGACAACTCAGTTATCTCTCTCATGTGTAGGTTGATGATGATGTGCGGCTTGAGGATGATTGGGTGCCTATGGATGAGAAATTAAGTGCACAAGAGCTTGAGGAGGTTATACGTGCCAAGGATGCACATTCTAGTGCTGTTGTACTTGAGAGTGTAAGTCTCTGATACACAATCATGGATCCTTTCTTTTTAATTTTCTAAAGATGATTTTCTACACATATTAATATATATATATTTTTCTCTAAAATTATTTATGCTGCTTGCATAACAGATTGGAGATATCCCTGATGCTGAGATAAAGCCTCCTGACAACGTTCTTTTTGTTTGTAAACTAAATCCAGTTACTGAAGTGAGTCAATTGTTTACCCCATTTCATCTCATAGGTTCCACAATATGTTAAAAACTTGTATAGTTGGTTCTTGTTATTATCTAAGTTGTTTATTGAATAGTGCCTGTACTTCTTTAATTGTAAGAAACAGCTTAATGGTTTGTTCCTTACTGCAGGATGAGGATTTACACACAATTTTCTCACGTTTCGGGACTGTAACATCGTAAGTGATAGTAGTACGTTTTGTCTCTATTTATTGATTATTAGCTTTTACGGCTAGGTGGATCAACGAATTGCTTGCATGCCTCATCTCAAGTAAATAATGTCTCAGGGCTGAAGTAATTCGTGATTATAAGACTGGCGACAGCTTGTGCTATGCTTTCATAGGTGAGAATTTATCTATTGAGATATTAACCTTTTATCAATTATTTTTTCAGAATTTCCCCTTTAGTGATTTCAACAGGCTGCTTTTTTTTTTTTGTTTTGTTTTTTGGGATAAATAACAGGCTGCATTTGGAATTTGCCTTTACTTTTCTTTTCTTTTCTTTTCTTTTTGTTTTTTGTTGAAGTGGTCTCCACATTTTGTGATGCAATTTGATATGTTGATTTGTTTCAGAGTTTGACACGAAAGAGTCATGTGAACAGGCATATTTTAAGGTATGTGAAGGTTGGATTTACTTTTCTTTGATTGAACTTTTAACCTTACTCTCTTCTTGACTTCTTTCCTCTCTCTCTTTTTATTTTTTTCTGTCATTTATTTGTTGGGTTTAGATTCGAATTTATTTTGCTTTGGTTGGCTTATGCTAAACTTATTACAGATGGATAATGCTCTGATTGACGATCGAAGAATACATGTGGATTTTAGCCAAAGTGTCTCAAAGTTGTGGTCACAGTATAGGCGCAAAGATCATCAAAAGGGTAAAGGTATTATGTTGCTTTTCTTTTCGGCTTTATATTACATGTCTACCTGATATTTTCTATGCTCAAATATTCTTTCTGGTTTTTTTCGTTACATTATGGGTGTGTTTACTTCCCATGAAAAATAAAGGGAAAAGAGAAGAGTGTCTTCCTTTCCCCTTTGGTATTGAATTCCCCTTCCAACATGTCCCTGAATGGGCGTTATGGCAAGAACAAGAAGAAAACAGAAGGATATTTGTGTAAACACAAAACTTAGGGCGAAAACTTGAACTATGTGCATACATATTTTTAAAATAAGGTAAAGCCAACACACATTAAAAATTGGTGCTTTCAATATTAGGAATGATAGTTTGGTGGGTCTCGGACAATGCAGGGAATGAGGTAGGAATGCAAACCCTTGCACCCCCTTAGTATTGATTACCAGATAAAGGGAATGGATGTCAAATTTACTTACTCACCTTTGATAAGTTCACGTGTTATAAGCTTAAGATTATCTAATTATGTAAAAAGTAGTAATTACATTGATAAGATTCCTATTTTGAAGTCTAGTAGACACTAGAACTGTGATTTGGATACTTTCTATTCCACTTTCTAATAGGTAAGTAAACACCGGAAAGAGATTGAGTTATACCATTCTTATTCCTTTACTTTCCTTTTCAAAGCCATTACCTCTATCATTTTATTCCATTACGGTTTGGAATACTGAGGTATATATCTGTATTTCATTATTGTAGGAGGGGGTTGTTTCAAATGTGGTGCTGTTGATCATATTGCCAAGGATTGCACTTCTGGAGGCCCCACAATGAAATACCAAGAGCGGAATTACGTCTTAAAGGACAACAATCAACAGCGAGGGGGGGGCGAAAATTCTAGGTTCGTATTCTTTTAAGTGGTCTTGTATCTCTCTCTCTCTCTCTCTCTCTGACGTTAAAACCTTTTGTAGGTATGACATGGTTTTCGATGAAGATGCCAGGGAAAATCCAAAACGGGAGAAGAGGTATCGGGGCCACGAAACAGATGAATGGGCAGCGAAACATAAGACGGAAAAGTTGAGCTTGGATGACTTGAGGCATAGGGATGAAGAAAAAAGCGACTCGAAAGATAGGCATAGGCAGGGTGAGAGAAGTAGCAGAGACTACAGGGAGAATGAATGGAGACGAGAGCGAGATAGTACTAGAGAAAGTCGACCTGGAAGAGGTAGAAGTAGCCGGGATCACCTCGAAGAGGAGAACAGAGAAAAGTATAAGGAGAGACGTAGTGGCCGTGATGAAGAAAGGAGGGACGACAGGAGAGATTATAGGAAGGGAACATACAGCGATAAGCTTGGGGAGAGGAGTAGCGATAAGGATTATAGGAAGAGAAGCATGGATGGTGATGGGGGAGGAGAGAGGAGGGATGATGGAGATCATAGAAGGAGAAGTGGGGATCATAGGAGCCATGGGGACAGGAGTGATGATAGGGACTATAGGAAGCGGCAGCCAGACCGCAATGGTGATGTTCGTGACATGAGAGAGTGGCCAATGCATAGAAAGCAAAGCACTGAGGGTGATGGCGACAAGGACAACCATAAGAGGGAAGAAAGGGAACATAAGAGGAGAGAGACAGAAAGTGCAGACAATCATGAGCGAGACCGGGATAGAAGGCACCGATATGACAAAAGGAGATAAAAGCATTTTCCTTTTGATGTACATGATTGTGATTTGTGACCATAAATTTTTGCACTCTAGTAGTAGTTTTTCCTTGGGGAGTTAAACCAAGCTTTTACTTTTGAGGTAAGTTATTTCCAGCTTTTAGACCAACTGAATGAACTTATGAATTGTGATTTGATAAACTAGAACAAAACATTACAATATTGCCCTTTTTATGACTCAGTGGATGAATATTTATAGAACAAACTTGTAGTTGGGTGATTTGAAATCTGTATGTTATGATCGAGTTATGTGAACAATTAATGCTAGGCTATGTTTATACGATGATATTAACACCATAGTTGAAGGCAATTTGTCAATATTTCTTTGTTATTTAAGTAAATATTTTACTTCTAAATTCTCATTATTTTAAGACAAATAATTGTTCTTAAACATAAATTAAAATTGGAGTTGATAATTCTAACTTATCAATTCAATTGAAGCATACTAGCATCCCTCTTAATTCTCATAATAGAACGTTTCACATACGCAAAAAAGTTTACGAAAGGAAACCTCCAAAAATGTATACTTACTCCAACCATCGCACATTAACACCATTTTCTTTTTCCCAATTTGATTTACCAATCCTCTCTTACCAAATCAATGCAAATTCTGTTCACGCCCGAGGCAAGTTTGCTTTGTTTTTTGTTTTCTGCTAAGGGGTGCACTTGGAATAAAGAATTTACAAATTTAGAAACATAAGAGATGTGAAAGCTGCCCTTGTTCTGGTTGTGACACGGCTTGAAAGCAAATATGCTAAAAAATTGAAGCCAACGAGAAATTGAGTATGAGAAATCAAAGGGATGTTACGTGATGAGCCTTGTTAATGCAATGCGATATCACAAGAAGACAATGACTTGTTGGCTATCTTTCCTAATACTAACCAAGTGTGCATTTTTGCAAATGCGTTTTTGATTGTCTTTGCCTCCATACGGGATCAGAGACATTGTCTTAGAGTATAACCAAGTACAATAGTGGTGGACCACTGGTGGCTGTTGCAAAATGGTTAAGAGATGTACGCCTAAGGCTCTTCATGTTCTCAACTTAGGTTTGATTTTTATTCGTCTCATTGAGTGCCTGCCATCCTCGTACCAGTAGATTATCACTATAACCTTGATCCAAGGGGTGCGAATTTTTTTTAGCAAAAAATAAAATATTGTTGATAGATTGTGAGACTGGTTGCCCTGAAATGGCAAAAACGAAAATGGGATATTATCACATTATGATATCAGGTGAGATATCATCCTGATGTGTGTCCACCGAAGGCTCCCAATGTATTCAAATTAGGTTTGATTCTTTCTAGTCCCAACAATTGTTTGCTTCTGTTGTGCATTTAGGAGTAAGTTCTGGACCCTAAGTTGTGACATGTGGATCCTTAAGTTGGATTCTTTATCTTTCTACTTATATTAGTAGATTTTTTTTTTGTCACTTATTAGGAAACGTGAAGACACCACTGATTCTCTTTTTATTCATGAAAAAAAAAAGTACAATAGTGGTGGTGATTGTAGGCTAAAATGGCCAAAATGGAGGTGAGATGTCATCTCATTAGTTGTTCTATACTCAGACCACTATTGGCAAGCAAAGAGAGGAAAAAAGAAAAGAGGCTTAAGTAAGACTCATGTGAACGGACCAACCTATTACTTGCTAGAATGGCAAACTTCATTGATGATGACCACAAGAAATTAAACTTCATTTTAAACAACCTTAATTAAGACACAAAACCTTGTGACAGATTAAGTTATTTATACTGTAGATAGCCAAGATGTTTTGCATAATAAACCTTGATTAGCTTAGTAGAATGGCTTCCTTCAAATTTCCTGAACACACCATGGCTAATATCATTCTCCTCCTTGCTCTATCCCAATTCTTCTACCAATTCTCTCACCATGTTGCAGCAGACAACAAGCTGATTGAAATCGTCTGCCATGAAACTGACATGCCGGAAGTCTGCGTCAAGTGTCTTAACTTCGACCCCGGTGCTGGATCGGCAGACAGAGTCGGGCTTACCACTATAGTGGTAAACTGTCTAGACAAACATGCTAGTTCCTTGAAGAGCAGCATGTCAAACATGTCTTTCGTCTCAAAAGATGCGTCTACTAAAAAACTTCTCCAGGGGTGCAGTAAAGGGTATTTGGCCTCAAAGAAGGACCTCTTATCAGCAATTGTGAGCCTCAAGAGTGGTCAGTATGATGACGCCGAGAAGTCGGTGACTACGACACTTTACCGGCACAGGTCATGCGTTGAGCGTATTAAGGACCACAAAGCGGTCAAAATCACAACAAAATTGGCTTATGAAATAAAGATTTATGAATATCTATGCCAGATTGCTGACAGAATCATCGAACGGCTGTAGACTGGCGGGTTACTAGCCACTGCAGATATGAAATTGTACTCTGGTGTGAGAAAAGTATAGTGGAGTAAGACAAAATTCTACTTAATAACAAGGCTTTCCTTTAAAATTCAGTAACAAAGTTGTGCTTGTAGTCCTGTTATTATGTTTTTTCTTGAGAACTAGTTCATAGCTTTGACTAAAATAATTTTCTTTCTCTGCATAATTCTAATATAATTTCAGTTGTGACGTTATGGATCTAAAATAATAATAAACAAAGTAAAAATTTAGGTTGTTAGAAGTTGAAAATCAAGTATATCCCTTCCATCAAAAATTTGTACGAAAAATCAAATCGATCGGATTATATCTTTGATTATAATAAATAGGCGATATTTTGTTTATTTTACATAATTAAGGGTAAATCAAAACTAGTACTATAAAAAACAAGATAAACAGTATATTTGTGCATTTTTAATTCTTTTCGTTTAGGTCCAATGTTGTTTGGATTAAGTAGTAAAACCAACTCGAGATGTTTAACAAGTTCTCAAAGATGATCAACTCATTCATCAATTTTTCTTTTTATTTTATTAAATTTTCTGTATTTTTTTATTCAATGTGTAAATATTGCATAAAACAAATAAAATGAGTAATTCTTGATATTTTTCGCGTGGTTTTAGTCGACTTACGTAAGGTTGTTTGCTTGAAGTCCTGCTAATTTTTAGACGTTTGTGAAACAAAAAGGAATTAAAATAAGAGTGGGAATTGACTGAACTCTACGGTCGTTCTCCTCCAAAAAGTCTTTATTGTAACAAAACCATTTTTTTTTTTAAAACTGAAATTGAAAAACCATTCAAACAATAAGTTATAATTGCCTAAGATTAAAATGAAAAAAAAACAACCTTCAAAAAAAGAAAAAGAAAGAGAAAAAAACCAGAGAGAAGAAATCACCTGTGTTTAATCATCTGCCTAATGTTTAAAATAGAAAGAATTAATTTTGGGGTAATATTTTGTTTTAATCCTATATTATAGGTTCAATTTCATTTCATGTGTTTATTAATTTATCCTAAAATAGTTTTTTTTAAAGTATTTTAAAAAATATACTGTAATGACCATATAAAAATTGTTTATGCTTTAATAATGTCCAAGTTCATTTCTTGTAACTATTAATTTAACCATTTAAAAAAAAATTTACACAATAAACTATAATTAACACGTATAGATTATTTACACATATAGATCATTTATATTTTAATAAGGATTAAGCTTTCCAAAATCAGACAAAAAAGCAGCAAAAATTTTTTTTTTTTTTCTGATGAATTAATTGATCGACCTAATTTTTTTTCTTAAAAAAAAAATCTGCTTGATTGAATTTTCTGGTTTCTTTTTTTTTTTTATGAATTAAAATGTGTCAAATTTTCAAAAAAATTTTTTTTTTGTGTCAGATATTCAATTTTGTGCGCTAGCTTTTCCGCCCGACACATTTGACGTTACATCACACTGTCTAAAGGCGCAAACTTTCTTCTCTTTTCCTGCAGTTTCTCACGTGCCAAACACTTTCCACCCTCCACACCCGCCGAAATCAACCCCCAGACATTTTCCAAAGCACCCACCGATAATCCACCACCAGCAAAATGGCCTTCCTCTGCGTCTCTCTTAAGACCCCGATTTTCCCGCCGACCAACCTCCTCCGCCGCCCCGGGCGACACTCCCCGATCCTCGGAATCAACGGCCGGAAATTTCCGCCGCCGCCGATTGCGTGCCTCGGCGTGGGATTGGAAGCGCCGGAGGGCGTCGCGGCGGCGGCGAAATTGGGGATTCAGAAGAGCAAGGAGGTGATGGAGGCGGAGGCGCGGGTCCTGGTCGGGACATACGCGCGGACGCCGGTGGTGCTGGAGAGTGGCAAGGGCTGTAAATTGTTCGATGTCGAGGGGCGAGAGTATCTCGACATGAGCGCCGGGATCGCCGTCAACGCGCTCGGCTATGGCGACGAGGACTGGCTCACGGCCGTCACTCAGCAGGCCGCTACTCTCACTCACGTCAGCAACATCTACTATTCGATCCCTCAGGTCTGGTTCCTCTTCATGTTTGGATGCCGAGAAAGTGCCGCAGAAAGAAAATGTAGAATGTTCTAATCATTTTTTTTTGTTTTTATGAGCATTTTGCTTTTAAAGATTAAAACTTTGACGGGAAAAAACCTTTGCATTTTTAAATCTCTTGCCATTATGTTGTTCATGTAATTAATTCTGATTAAGAAACTTAATTTGGTGTTTTGAATCATTAATATTTAAAGATGTCGAAAAGTTTTAAGTTTTTGATAAACTTTTTTTTTTTTTGGCCCTTTTTTTGATTAATTTTTGTGTTGGTGTAGGTGGAGCTTGCAAAGAGTCTAGTGGCGGCTTCATTTGCTGATCGTGTGTTCTTTGCGAATTCCGGAACCGAAGCAAACGAAGCCGCTATAAAGTTTGCAAGAAAGTTTCAAAGACACTCAAATCCCGACGCAAAAGAGCCCGCCACGGAGTTCATAGCTTTCACAAACTGCTTCCATGGAAGAACCATGGGTGCTCTGGCCTTGACAAGTAAAGAGCATTACCGAACACCCTTTCAGCCGGTCATGCCCGGGGTCACTTTCGCAGAGTATGGAAACATAGAAGCCACAAGGGAATTGATTCAGCCAGGGAAAACTGCAGCGGTTTTTGTTGAACCCATTCAAGGTGAAGGCGGCATATACAGCGCAACGAAGGAGTTTTTGCAGTTTCTGCGCCGTGCTTGTGATGATGCCGGGGCTCTTTTGGTGTTTGATGAGGTACTCGATATCATTTTCCGACCCAATTTTGATGACTTGTTATTATGCTATGCCTCTGTTTTCAACATTACTGTTTAAAAGAATGTATCATACCTGTTTTGCCTGGCACATACTACTCTTCGATACCGATAAAAGGCGAGATTAATATGCAACACTGCAGGAGACCTTGTGTCGTAGTCGGGTCTTGGAGTTGACGTGTGAATTTGTAACGGGTTAGAACAGTGTGGTGGCATATGACATGTTTATTCTTAGCTCCTTTGTTTATCTAATATCTAAAAATTCTTGCCTTGTTTTTCTTATGGGCAGTTTTGTTTCTCTTGTTGGCTAGGTACAATGTGGTTTAGGCCGAACGGGTTATCTGTGGGCCCACGAGGCTTATGGTGTCTTCCCAGATATGATGACACTAGCCAAGCCTCTAGCCGGAGGATTACCCATTGGAGCTGTTCTGTTAACTGAAAGAGTTGCCTCTTCAATAGTGTATGGCGACCATGGAAGTACTTTTGCGGGTTCACCCCTTGTTTGTAGTGCTGCCCTCACTGTTCTAGAAAAAATCTCGAATCCAAATTTCCTTAGCAGTGTCTCCAGAAAGGGTCTCTACTTGAAGGACATCTTGGAGAAGAAGCTGGGCAAGAACTCGCACGTGAAAGAAATACGTGGACTCGGTTTAATCATTGGAATAGAGTTGGACGTCTCAGCCTCACCCGTTGTTGATGCGTGTCGAAATTCGGGGCTTTTAATTCTAACTGCCGGAAAAGGAAATGTTGTGAGGCTTGTACCGCCGTTGATCATAACGGAGCAGGAGCTTGATCGTGCAGCTGAGATTTTGTGCCAAGCTTTGCCTGTTCTTGACGAGAGTAGTTCAAACTAGGATTGTTGGAACTGCATTTGCTTGAATACGTTGTTTGTTAGGCTATCAAATTTTCCTTTTTGTAGTTCTATATTACATGGATGGGATAGGGTAATAAGTTACCCTAACTTAGTCTTGAGATTTTTTTAAAATAAAAATTAATGCCCATTTAACTATATTATTAATTAACTCATTCGGCTCAGTATAATAAGAGAAGATCAAGTGTTTGTTACCGAAAGGCAATCTTCCTTGCAAACCAAACAGATACAAGTTCCTACGAGGATAGTAGATAGGAGGTTCATTAGAGGAAAAATGACCTGAGGGCAACTTGGAGACTCGGGGGGTCGATCGCAAATGATTAGTGTTGCCCAGTCGCAACTGGACATCAATCTTTCCCTTTGCTTATGAGTACTTTGATTTGTGGTGGATTGAATGATTTTGGGTTAAGTCTAATATGAAAAACACGAGTGTGAAAACATCATTGATCCAGTAGAATTAGAAGAACATGAATGGTTTCAATGAACCAAACTCTCCCAAGCCAAATCCATGATTGAAACCAAGCAAAGAGGCTCGGCTTTGTTTCCTTTCAATAATGGAAATACAATGTGATGGTCTGCCTTCCACCTTTGGCCACAAGATTAAAAGCAATAAAGTGGAGTTGCACAAACGGTGACGTTTTGGACAAGACGCAAACAAAAGGACTTAACATAAAAACGACAACAAAAACATACAAGAAAGGATAGGCAAATGACAATCACTTGTGTGAACAAAGCACACCAATTGAACTTACACCATCTGTAAATTGGACTCTTTAACATTTTAATTGTGAAAAATGCACGACTTCCCTCATAACAGTTGTATCTTAACTTGTAAAATCACAAAATTAAGAACTCCGGCCGTTAACCACACATGATCCAGACATGATATCTTCTTCCATCATTATTTGATGGACAAAATGGCATATCTTCTGTAAATATTTGATAAATACAAAGATTAATATGGAACAGTTTTAAAGTCAAGAATCAAAATAGAGTTTACTGTTTAAATGAAAAAAAAATAAGAATGACAGTTTATTTAGCTATATTTAAAAGAGTCAATAAACTCTTTAGTTATGTTTTCTATATGTGTCACGTGACAGTCATATCATCGCTATGTGATTGTCACGTCAATGTCATATGACAAATTCAAAATCATCATGTGGTGTTTATTATTATTATTATTTATCTATTTAGCGTATGCTTGTTAATTAATAATATTTAAAATGTAAAAGGTATCAATGAAAAACTTATTTTAATTATTGATATATATAATTATAATTTCAAATCGGATTCTATCAAAGATGTAATGCTAAAAAAATAAAAAAAAATAATAATCAACTCAATTTTTCACCAAACATTTATGATAAAAAAAAAAGGTCATTTTGATGATTCAAATTACCTATATGATAAAAGATTCCTCAATAGTATATGATGACGTTAACACTAAAAAAAGACGATAATTCGACTTCAAACAATTGGGTATAGCTCTATCTATATTAGATATCAAAAAGGCAAATATAGATTTGGCAAGCAATAAATTGTAATTAGCTTTTGATAGTAAAAAAAAAAAAAAATAGAATCATTTTTTTTAAATCTTCAAACATTGAACAATTAAAAGCAACAAAAATGTAAAAAAAAAAAAAAAAAAAAAAAAGGGGACAGGAAAAGAAAATCCTTATCAAAGAAATTACAGAGACAATTGTCGAAAAGGTGAATGCTAATTACCCTTTGCGAATTGTGTGTGTGTATGTGTGTGTGTGTGTGTGTGTGTGTGTGTGTGTGTGTGTATAAATATAAATGCGAGGCAATTTATTACAAAGTCTCTTGCTTGTTGTTCCTCACGTAAGCACTTGGTGGAAATGAGTAAAAGTTTCAAATCTCTATGCGCCTTAAACTTCATCTTCCTTTGTGCCTTCTTCTGCAAAGAATCAGGTTTTTATTTTTTATGTTTTTTTTTTGTATGAAATTTATTTTTAAACATTTTGAAAAAATTAAACGTAAAACAAGGAAAACAGAGTTGTATTCAGTAGACGTGTGATAGTTTAGAATAAAAGAGTAAACTTCGGTGGCATTTGATATTATTTTGAACACATTTTTTGTTTTCAAAAAAATTAAAATGAGAATGTTTAAAAAATGATGTTGGAATCATTTTTAAAATTGTGTTTGATATTTTTTTTAGTGTTTTTTTTATAAATTTTTTTTTGTTTTTGCAAAAGATATCCCTCTCTCTCTCATCCAGTTCTCTTTATTTGAGTCATCCATCGCTACTGTCGAGTCTCACAGTACGCTTTCTCTCACTCTCTCTCTCTAACCTCCCAATCTTGGTCGGCCCTTGTGAATGACAAATATTTGTTGGAGGATGAAGACTGGATCCAACAAGCTTTTGTGGGAACTATGTCACCGTCGTCAGAGGCAGTGACTTTCACGAAGATAAATGCAGTCACGGTGGAGATCCATCGAGATCTGACGATACGCATCCTCAAGAGTGTTGTCGTCTTTGCAAGATTTGGTGGAGATGGAGTCTGATCTATAGGTCGTGAGTTCGTGGTCATCGTTATGAGTCCGTGGTCATCATCGTCGTCCTTCGTCAAAAAAGGAGGTTATTGTCAAAAATGGTTGTCATTACTGGTGTCTAGGTAGAGAGAGAGGAGAGGGAGGGCGAAAATAAAAATAACAAAGTAAAAACCACTTTTTGTTTGTTTTTAAAAAACCAAAAAAAAAAAAACATGGATGAAAATTATATTTTTAAAACGATTTTGAAAATATTATATAAATAAACGTTATTTCAAGATTTATTTCATTTTTAATATTTTTAAAAATAAAAAAAAACATTCTCAAAAATAAAACCAAACCAAATGGCGTTTTGTATTCCCCTTATCCATGTACATTTTTTTTGTGTGCAAAATTTCCATTCAAATTATGGATTTTTTTTTTTTAAAGGAAGAAGTCATGGAATTTAAGTGTGTTTTGAGATAATGTTACTTTACTCCTTTCGACATAATACGACATTTTTGTCTGTTCTCGATAGGTGAGCACATAACACTGTGTGTGTGTGTGTATGAGTAATGAAAAGACTGAGAGGTTATATACCTACAGCAGAGCTAATAGATAATTTTATGGGGTGTGGATTAGCCTACCAAAGTGTTTTTTCTTTCCCATACCGATATCAAAGATGAAGTGGAACATGAAACTCAAAAAGTCCAGAAGTTTTTGTAAATACAGGGAGGTTGGTTAGCATCACAATGGCTTTAATACATCTTGACCATGTCGACACCTAAAAAAGTCAACTATTATTTGCCCACCAGCTCCAAAACTCTATAAAAATAGATAGAACAGTGATGTCCACAGGGAAAACCAATTTAGCAAAATAGCCGGAGAAGAGGAAACTTATGTAATAAAGCATAAAAGCAATATATCCCTATAAGTAACTTGTGGAATAAGAAAGCCCACAATTGAAGACATCCGCATGAAGGGTAGAAGAAGAGCCCTCTGCCCTTCCAGCTTGGTGATCTCCTAGAAGAGATTTGTAAAATCCAACTTGGTGCTAGATTCTCTTCTTTGTAAAACCTGAATCCCATTCAATCCAAACGCGTCGATGCGTAGCAGCTTAGGTTGAAACTCTTTCAACCCAAGTAAGTTTCAACCTTTGCTTTCTGATGCCGTGATGATAAAGAATCCAAAAGTTAGAAAACCACGCCACATCAAGAATCTTCAAATTGCCGTTAACAGCTTCATCCGTGTTTTCATTTTCATCCACTTGTGGTTGAACAAAATGAGAAGGTCCTAGTAAGAATTATTTGGACAAAAGCAGGAATAAGGAGAGATTCATTTATCCGGGCAAAAAAAAAAAAAAAAAAATCCATCTTATAATTAAAAGAAAATAAGGAATTGCATACTCACCTCTTGCTTCTAGCATCACGTCCTCAACCCAAATGTCAGTCCACCAGTTTGTTAGCTGCACGCTGCAATAGTGAATAAAACCATTAAACCCATGAATTCAGCTTTAAGAATTGAACCAAGCTCACAAAGTGCCAAATCATTCAATACAAATATAACTCGAACCTTTGCAAGCTACAAAAGTGATGGCGAAGCCTCTAAAATTCAAGAAAAATGCAACGCATCCTGAAGCTCCAAATTTTCATGCTAGAATTATTCCTGCCTCCAGTGACAAAAAAGATTAACTTCATTAAAAGATACCAAAAAATCAGTTTAGGAGTACAGAGGAATCCAGTAATGCTAAAAAGTAATCTAAAATGTGAGTAGAGACAGTATATATATTTTTTCACCGAGAGCACAATATAAAACTCCGAAGTACCCCCACTGAGATGAATGTGGCTCTGCTGAGATAAATGTAGCTCCGCCACTGATTGGGAGCATGCCACATAGTCGTACTACGTGAAAGAATACTTCCCCTGCAAAAAGAAAACACCATCAATTCAAAAGAGCAATGATAAGCTGCTGCAATCGGATCTCATACTATATTAGTACACATAGAATCAGAAAGAAAAGGAAAGGAGAAAATGAAACAAATGTACTTGGTCAATAATCATATTTTGCAGAAGAAGTCTTACCTTTTCTCTCTTTCTCTCTCTAAGGGGCAGTGAGATTACAGACCAAAAGACCTCTGGTTACAAATCTGGTATAATATAAAACCATAACAGAGCGAATGAGAAGGAATGAAAAAGACAGATTTATACATGTTTTTAATAAGTGAATATTTCCTATGCATAATGAATACTATGTACGAAGTATGAATTTTAAGAAACTGGCAGAGGAAAATTTTGCTGTTATTTTAATTACATTTACTTCGGATCAAGCAATATACCCATATGTGATTAGTCCTGACTTGCAAGAAAAGAACTGATTCAATGGTGATAGCTAAATCTCGCACCATATGTTTGTGTATCAAAAAAATGAACTAAGCTTTTGTAAGGAAGTGAAGCCAACTTCGTAATCCAACCTTGTGGGGTCATTGTGCATTCTTGCAGTACATAAGAAACAATTTTGAGCAATTTGTTTTAGCATTACATTAAAGAACTTGAGAGAGAATTACACTCGTACAGTTAGTTTCCTCAATATCAAGATCTATATAGGTTCATCAACCAAAACAAATACCAAATGCTTCTTAAATTGTGGAAAAACTACAGTAACTTCGTTTTTGTTGGTCAAAGCTGATCAAGTAACTGCAATACTTAGTAGTAGTGAATTGCTTACCTCAACAAAGTAAAGAACTGTGAAAGGACACTTCTAAATTGAAAGAAATCTGAGTCTATAGAGATGAGAGATCATTTGCAATAAATGGAACACGCTGTAACCTTGGTGTCCGCGAAGAGGTTAGATTACATATTGCTTCATGCAGTAATGTTAGCTAGGAGACCTCCAAATTTCTAGCAATTTAAGTCATCTGTGGTTGCAAACCACTCTTGATTAATAGCCACGAAACAGCCACAACCAAAGGACAGAAAAGAAGGAACTAGAACAGAAAATGAAGTTGATGGTGATGCTTCATGAGAATCTGTTGTAGTAACAAAAAGTAGAATTCATCATTAGTGTCTGTTGGAAGCGTTTCCCACCTGCATGAATCAAGCAAAAGCAATCTAGAAATCAGCAGGGAGCATGAAGTCAACATGGGCAACAAAAAAATGAAGCGTTAGATTGGAAAGATGCTGCCATAACTAAATTAACAACTTGAGAGAATAGAACTGATTCAATGGCGGTAAATGCTCCCATTTCGTAAATGGACATGACAAAGTATGAACTAATTTGTAAGCAAGGGAAGCCGACATGGTACTCCGTTCTTGTGTATAGCATGGTCATGTCACATTGTTGCACTGCTTAAGAAACACGTCACAGCAACTTGTTACATCACTAGACAAATATATACTACCTTCAAGAGGGAGAAAATAACACTCATACACTTTGCTTCATCAAGAAAAAATTGTAAGATGAACTATATAGTAGCTAATTTTTTTGTTATTCAACAAAAACTATTTTTCGTATTTGTCATACTTAATCAAGTATCATTTATTTATGGTTTTAATCTCTTACACTTGGAATAGTCATCTTTTGAATACTCTTTTAATATTCACCAAATATTAGGGTAATTAAGTGATGTTTTGACCTTTCAGTAATTCAAATACCTCATCAGACATATCCGCAACAACTGAATTACTAGATGTGAAGTTTAAATGTTCAAACTTTTGCTTCCGTTTAGCGAAATACTAACGGATTGGCTTTGATAATCAAGATATTTTGGTAATACTAATTTTTATTAACAAGTATTGACTAGTATTTGACAAAACTTATAGATGTGAATGTATGTAAAACAAAAAAACAAAAACTATAAGCACCAAAGTTTTCTGAATTTTTATTTGATCACAGGTGGACTAACAAAATATGTACAAAATCGGATTTTAAAGAAGAATAAGGGGCCGTTTGGTGTAAGTTCTCTAGACATCCAAAATCAATTTTTTTCCAAAACTTCACTACTTTTCACTATTTACATATCCAAAACACTACAATAAATTCCAAATTTTAAAAGTTTATAACTTTGTGTATACAAGTCCAAATGAGATAATTTTTTTTAAATTGCATAGAATTTCGAGAGAAACGAAACAATATCCATATTGATATTTTTTTCTAAAAAAATTTTTAAAATTTTTTATTTTTTTATCCCAAATAATTTTTTCTCCCAAACACATTTTCCAAAACAATTTTTTTCCAATCCAAAAATAATATCTCCAGCCTACTCCCCCAAACTCTCCTAACTAAAGAAAGAGGTTATTTACCACTATCCTGTTTGTCTGCTGCAAAAATTGCATGGTACTTCGGATTTCTTTAAAATTTTTCACGACTTAGACAGTATACAAGTAAAATTTAAAAAAAAAAGGGAGAAATATTCAAAATGACAAAAGAAGTGCAATTGTAAATAGAAAGGACAAGTGGCAGGTGATAGAGTTTATACCTGAGGCTGAACTGGTGGACTTGTGATAATCATAAGCCTAACTGATCTGATCCGAATCTCTCTCATATTTCTGTTGGACCCATTTTCTCGTCGTTTATTTCTAGGTATTGTAAAGAGGTGAGACTGGTTATTGATGCAGGCACTAATTTGAAATTGGGGCATCTCCAAATTTTAAGGGTTTTGGAGTGAAGACAGCTGCAAATCCAATCCGGAATGGCCGTAAAATTGGGTAACGAATTGAAGTCCCTCAGGGAGAGTCACTAGCTGTGGCAGCCCATCAAATCTCAGAGACCGTAGGGTTGTTAGGGCTTGCCATTCAATCGAGTCATCATTTGATACCTGAAGCTCCTCACATTCACCAATCACCAATTTCTCAAGGGAAGTGAGATGTTGGATGCCTAGAGGTAGAGGATTCTTTAATTCCGGCAGCTCCATGAGTTTCAGAATGCGTAGGCTTGTAAGGCTGGGGGTTTCTGGCCACTTAATCTCTTCCAACTCCTTGCAATCGCGAATCACCAATTCCTCAAGGGAGGTGAGATATTGGATGCTAGGAGATAGAGTCTTCAATCTATGGCACTTTCTAATAACTAGTTTCTTGAGGGAAGCGAGGCCTTTCATCCTCTCATCCGGAATATGACATAGACCCTTGACATGTTTGATAGATAAAGACGTTGATTTGGAGAATGGATAGGCGAAAGTAGTTAATGATGATGTTTCCTCTATCTTTGATGTTTGCTCAAATGTTTTCCAGCTATTAGCACTCAGGCTCTTCTTTTGTTTGACATGTCGATAGTCGAAAAATAAAAAATTTTTCATTAAAAAAAAAAGTAATTTTTTTAAATTTTTATATCCAAACAACTAAAATTTTTCATTTTTAAAAAATAAAAAAAAATTCTTCTAAAATATAAAAAATTTTTACCCACTTTTAAAAAAATTCTAAACAATTTTTTATTTTTTATATTTAAAAATATTTTATTTTCTAAAAATAAACCTCCCATTCAAATCGAGATCAATTCTAAGCGTTCATTTAGTGAACGCATTACATTTACATTGTGTTTAAATGCAATGCATTGAATGTAATTTATATTTGGAGGAAAAGTATTAGTATTGCATTTGAATGAATGTGTGTTTGGATGAAAAGTATTTGAATTGTATTTTAATAATGAATATGTGATGTGATGGGTAAAAGTAGAGAAAAAAAAAAGAGAGAGAATATATGATGTAATTAAAATAATAATAAAAAATAAAATAATAAATAGTGATTATGTTGGATTTAAAATGTGATGTGATTGATATTTGAATAAAATGTTTTTGTATTTGAGAGAAAATTACATTGCATTCAAATGCAATAAAAAAAAATGTGTTGCCCAAACATGGGCTAAGTGTCCTTCAATGTTTGGATAACGTGGCATGGATGTAATATTTGGGCAATCATCGATTGCCAATGAAGAAAGACGAGAAAATGACAGCAATATGAGTTGCTCCACTTGATTCTCTGTCATGCCCGACCTCCACCACCCTCTGAACTTGGGCAACTTAATTAGTGCGAGTCTTCGAAGAGACGGCAATATCGATATTGACAGTGAGGATGATGTGGAAACATAGTTATCACTCTCGTTCGTGTTAATATACTCCAGTGATGGCGAGAGAACTAGTGACAGCGTTTGAAGATTAGCCAATTGACTCAGTCCGCTCGGCATATGAGTCATTTCTTCACAATGGCCAACCTCAAGATGCCTAAGATTGACTAATTTCTCAATTTCACTAGGTAAATTAAATTTATAAGTAAATTAAAGATTTTACACATGAGAGATAATTTTAAAAAAATTAAATTATATAAATATTTGATTTATAAAAATATATATTATTTATTAAAAATCTAAAATTTTTATACTAATTATTTTTACTCAAATTAATTTTTGATCTATTTCTTTTCTTCTTCCAAAAATAAAAAATAAAAAATTATATATGTAACAGCTTTCTTTAACTGATTTGTACTCCTCAACCAACATTGGGCTTTCTATTTGTCAATGCATTTTGTTGGGCTTGAATGATATGACTTTGAATACTTTCCAAAATAGACTTCCCCCGTTGTTTCCACTTCATTATCCTCATAGACTATCCTTATAAATGAGAGATAATTAAGCCACATGTCTAATTTGTACGTATAGATTAATTTTTATTATAATTTAAAATTTTTTACAGACTGTGCCATGCATTTGGTTTATATTTGGTAAATTAATTTTTTTAATCATTTTCTTTCTCTTTTTCTTCTCCCTCTCTCCCCTAAAATGATTGCGGATTGTGCAAAATCAAGTGACGACCGCAATAATCACAGTTAAAAAGAAGCGAAACACAAGTCCCAGCTCTGATTTGGAGATAGCAACTGATGAAAGCTGTTCTGGTGACACGATCAGCACCCCTACTTACTCTAACAGCTACGCTCCTACCTTAATCTCATCCTTAGTTGAAGTATAAACCTAACCTCAGCTGCTCCAATCACCGACCCTTTCGACAATGGGATCCTTGCCTTTACTCACTTCGACGCCTGCGCTCAAACCGTGATGTTAACCTTGGCGAAAGAACAACCCTACCCCAATCTCCTTAAGCATGACGGTGAGCGTCAGATTGGTGATATTGAACCTAACGAGCTCTAGTCGCGTGATTCCCAGATCCATCGTTGCGATCCTGACAGCGACTATTGTGGTTGGAACTCTGTTCGGTTGGCCAGCGACGAGCATGGGTTTAGGGAAAGGGGAGAGAGAGAGGATGATTGGGAAAGATAGTAAAAGAATTGAAATCAATAGTAAATGTTCCTTTACTATCATATGATTTTGATAAATAAAAGATTCACCAACAGAATGATAACTAAACATTTTTTATTATTAAATTAAACATTTATCGATAGTATTTTTTGTAAGAGTTTTTCCTCTATGGTAAAAATCAATCCCAAACATGATTTTTGTGGAATTTTTCCAAAGTTTCCTATAAATAATTATCATACTTTCCCTTGTTTTCACGACCTTTATAGATTATTATTATTATTTTTTGTTTTCAATTTTGGTTGCGATAGATATGCCATATTATCCCTTCCTTCTTTTTGTTTTCTTTGTGTTATATTAATTTACTTTCTTCTCTGGAACTCAAATGCTATTTCTTATTTAAAAAAAACCTCCCTACCATCAAAGACATTTTTTATAATATTAACAATGAAGACATTATGCAACAATTTTTAAAAAAATATAGAACTCATCACAAAAAAAAAATGGTATAAATTTTATTTGATTCTCACTGAATTAGCTCAAAATTTTCGTCAATATTTGTGCTCTAACTGAGTTGAAAGTCTAGCTCTATCCCTACATGTATATACATATATATAAACATATTTAAAAATAATACGATCATATAATAATATTCTGTCACGTCAATGACTGTGATTCATTATGTGATATTTATGATATAAGGACCTCATCATTATATTACATGCTTTTAATTTTGGTCATGTGGTCTACAGGAGAGTGACTTATTGCTTTATGGAAGAACTTCTAATTCCCGGATTTTATTATTTTTCGGATTACTACCATATTGACCAAGCCGTTGTGAGAAAAAAAATAAAACATATTCACCAAATATATTTTCATAACATATTTACTCCAATGATGTGAAATTGACGGTGAATATAAAACACCAAACCATAAAATGTATCCATTGAAACGTTCAAATAGAAGAATATAAAAGGGGATTGTTTGTAGGGATTTTTTGAATTTCTATTTTCAGATATTAGAAATGGATAAATGAAATTAATGTGGTTATTTTCTAGGATGAAATTTTTAACGCCCAAAATTCTCATAAATGTGTTTGATTGTTATTAAGCACAAATATGGTAATAGCGAATTATGTGTATATATTATATTATAAGAAAATTGATTGAAATATAGTGTTATTGGTATTCTAATTTTAAAATATCTTTAATGACTGTTTTTTTAAAAAATGTTATGCAGTGAGGAGTTTGATCTCTCAACTTTAGACCAATTGATGTGTTGAAGGGTTAAAAAAAAAAAAGAGTGAGCTATTTGGATTTTATTTTCTTTTATCACTATTATATAACCATTTTAAATGACACACATAGTATAAATAATATAACATTAAATTACTTATTTTATGTTGTCGTATTATAAGCATATATGTATATAATTAGAATTATATGTACAAAATTGTAATTATGGACAAAAGTTGAAATGAGTCACATACATATAGTTATTTTACTAACAGCTGTACATTTATTTTTTAATCGACTTACTAAAGCATAAAAACTCTATCAGTTAGTTAGATGGTCTGAGCTTTAAATACTCACACCTTTAAGTTACTTCTGTTAGAACTTTTATAGATTATGCAAATCAAGTCCTAATTTTACATAAACCTTAATATCTAAGATCTTGAATAAGATGATTTTCACAATTCAAGAATTAGGAGATAATATACCGTGATTCATAATGATTTTCTTCAAGAAAAACTGATCAAAGATAAAAAAATCTGTCAGAAAACTATGTTTCTCTCTCTTAACCTCCTTTTCTTTTACAGACAGTTTTGATGGAGAAACTGTCGATGTGTTTTTGGGTAGAGAGAGGATCAGTTTCTAATTGAGGCATTTATTCACACGTTCCATCATAATATGCAGTTATTAGAAAATATATCTTTTATTGATTAATAAGAATAAAGCACATCATAATTATTAAATTATAATTATCTTTTAATTAAATAAAATATAATAATAATAAATTAATAATAATAAGCCACGTGGGCCAAATAAATCCAACATTCTCCCACTTGGCCATGTGGTGTAAATTAACTTTAAGGTTTGATAATAAAGCATAATGCGCAAAGTATAAGCTAAATTCTTTCTTAAGTTGGTCAAATCATAAATCATCATTAAGTAAAAACTAATAAGGATCACGGCGATTGTACGTCATTAGTTCAACATAATTCCTTCCATGTATCACAATATTAGTTTTATACTTAACATGACCTGTAATAAGAGATAACCATAATGGTCCAATGATAATGTCTTTGTCAAAGACAAATCCTGTTAATATTTACATGGTTCATTCATGTATATATACACTAGCATAAGAAAACAGGATGCATTAATATATCAGAAACAGTACTTAAAAAAACTCAGAGAGTCAAATACATAAAGAGCATAAAACTTAAACATAATATCAATAATGGTTTTCAGTGATGCCCATTCTTTCGACATGTTCATTGAATGTCTTTGGCGGTAACCCTTTAGTTAACGGATCTGCAATCATAAGATTGGTACTGATATGCTCGATTGACACTCTTTGTTTCTGAACTTCTTCTTTAACGGCAAAGTATTTCAATTCCATGTGTTTAGCACCATTTGAATACTTGTCGTTTTTAGAAAAGAAGACTGCTGCGCCATTATCACAATAAATTTTCAGCAGCTTGGCAATGCTGTCGACAATTCCAAGTCCTGAAATAAAGTTCCGCAACCATAATCCATGAACAGTGGCCTCAAAGCATGCCACAAACTCAGCTTCCATAGTGGATGCAGCAATGACAGACTGCTTCACACTTTTCCATGAAATAGCTCCTCCAGCCAAAAGGAACAAATAGCCAAATGTGGATTTTCTTGTATCCAAACATCCAGCATAATCTGAATCTGAATCTGAATATCTTATCACCTCAAGATGATCGAATCTCCTATAAGTGAGCATATGATCTTTTGTTCCTTGCAAGTATCTCAATACTTTCTTTGCAGCTTTCCGATGATCTAATCCTGGATTACTTTGATATCTGCCCAACATTCCAACAGCAAAACTAATGTCTGGTCTAGTACAAGTTTGAGCATACATCAAACTACCAACGATAGATGCATAAGGAATTCGTTCCATTTCATTATGCTCCAATTCATTCTTTGGGCATTGCTTAAAGCTGAATTTATCTCCTTTCTGAATTGGAATGATACTTGCAGAGCACTTTTCCATCTTAAATCTTTCTAGAACTTTATTAATATATGCTTTTTGAGACAATCCTAACAATCCTTGTGACCTATCACGGAATATTTCAATCCCAATCACATAAGATGCCTCAACCATATCCTTCATTTCAAAGTTCTTGGAAAGAAATTTCTTGGTTTCATGTAATAAGCCAAGATCATTAGTTGCTAGTAAGATGTCATCAACATACAGAATCAAAATGATAAACTTGCTCCCACTGACCTTCAGATGTATGCATCGATCAACAATATTTTCTTTGAATCCAAAGGAAGTAATGGTATCATTAAACTTGAGATACCATTGTCGGGAAACTTGTTTAAGTCTGTATATTGACTTCTTGAGGTTACACACCATGTTTTCTTTTCCTTCAACCACAAAACCTTCAGGTTGATTCACGTAGACATCTTCATCTAAATTCCCATTCAAAAAAGCAGTTTTCACATCCATTTGATGCAACTCCAACTCATAATGAGCTACTAGTGCCATGATAACTCTGAATGAGTCCTTTTTAGAAACAGGAGAAAAGGTCTCTTTGTAGTCAACGCCATCTTTCTGAGTGAAACTTTTGGCAACAAGTCTAGCCTTGTGTCGTTCGATATTGCCATTAGAGTCGCGCTTGGTCTTAAAGACCCACTTACACCCAACTCTTTTACAACCTTCAGGCAACTCAACAAGATCCCAGACTTCATTGTTGTGATAACCGGGAAAATCCATATCTCTCGGAGAATAAATACACAATGAATTTAAGTGTTAAAATGTGAAAATTAAATGATTTAATATTATTTAGAACTAAATAAAATGTTCTAACAATATTAAACGATGAAAAATGACTGATAGTGATATTATGTGTGTACACATGTGTGCCACTCATAATATCAAAAAGTAGGTCAAGATGATATTATCTTGACATAAAACTGATAAATTTGGGTTCAGCATCCCAAATTAGTTAGGATGGCTTATCAACATGCTCAAATTTGATAATTGAGCACAAGGGTAATTTTTGACCGAGAATTAGCAATATCAGAAACTAGTTGAATTGACCTCAGATGAAAATAAAACTGATATATTTGGATTCAGGACGCCCAAATTAGTCAGGAAAGCCCATGTTGAAATTTTGGACGAAAAAGTATATAAAGAGCGAAAAAAAGTGAAATTTCTTCATTTGTCCACATACACACTCTCTCTCCTCCCTTCTCTTTCTCTCTCTACCTGCATGTGTACAGTAACCCACTATCAGAAGCGGTGTCCGTTTTCGACACCGCTGGTGTCATCAGAAAGCTCTCGCCGAGCTGAGTCCGATGGTGGGCCGAGTCGACGCCGGAGGAGCCCGCACGCGCCGCCTGAAGCCGTCGGCCACCGGAAATTTTGCGACGCCGTATCTCCACCGTCTGACGTCGATCAAGCTGATTCCAGTCCCAAAAGAATCATGGTGAAGAGTAGAACAAAACCCAGGTGGTGTTTCAGCCCAACGGCCGCCGGATTGCGCCGCCCAACTCCGCCCGTCGCCGTCGCCATCGCTGCCGTGGAATCTGACGATTCCGGCAGAGTTGAGTTGCAAGGTTGGTATCAAAATGCTCAGAACAACACGTAGATCAAAAGCCCCAAACCAATTTTGGGCAACGATCGCCGGAAAACGGGGATTTAAGCTCGTCGCCGCCGTCGGTTTTTCGAGGGGTGATTTCCTGCAATAGAGGCGTCGACTGGTAAAATTAACACCACCAATGAGTTTCTCACGTCGAGATCTTCAAGATGGACTACCCACATTCCACCGTCGCTGCCGGTTAACGCCGGTCAACGGCGACCGGTGACCGAAAATTGAAGAATGACCCGTTGGCTTATTTTCGACGTTCCGGACGCATCCGCAGAGTCGGAATTGCAAGACGGGACCTCAGATATGAAGAACGAAGAATTAGAGTTTATGCCGTCGAGACCGGACTGCAATTCGATATAAATTCCAACCTCTTTACGTTCTGCAATTTAATTATTTGGGACTATTGTATGATTTTATAATTATTGATATGAAAATTATGGAAAAGAATGTATGTAAAAAGAAGAAAATTGCTGTAATGGAGGAAAAAAAAAATATGTGATGATGTAACGATTTTACGTAAACAGTATGAGTTTTACGTAAAATCTAGGCCTCTGGTATAGTACGTGATAGAATTAGATCAGGATAGATGGTTTTCAGGTGTTTTCTAAACACTGGAATCTCAAAAATTAAGCGAAAATGCTGCCGAATTTTCTAAAAACGGCACCAGGGGTAACATGGGAAAATGAGGGGTAAAATATGATCGGGAAGGTAACCCAAGCCCCCTTGAGGAATTAAGGCATGGAAAAAGGAATGGGCAAGTTACGATTAGTAAACCGACCATTTGAAACCTTAGAACGCAAGGAAAACATGAAACCGACTCTTAGGTCGGAATAGTACTTCCCGAGGGTCAGGAACGTGAAAATTGGTAAAATGATAAGAATTGATCCAGAAAAAGTCCGATAAGATTTAAAAAGTTAATTAGATGATTTTGAGTTTAGAAAATCCAGCCTAAGTATGAAAATAAAAATGTTATGATTAAACGACCCATCAGGGGTAAAATGGTCATTTTCTCAAATTATGGGAAAAGAGCCCCAATGATCCCGGAATAGGGTAATGAAGGTTGTAAAAACCAAAATTGAGGTTTAAGTTATGAAAAATCACGCCAAGGGTAAAATTGTAATTTTATCAAAAGTTAGGGATAAAATTGTAATTTTTCAAAAAGTTGGAGAAAAATTCAAAAATAGCCATTAAGGTTTAAAAAGCTGTCCTAAGGCTATAATTAAGGGTTATAAGATCAGAATTAAGCTTTTTAATAAAATAAAAGCTATAAATAAAAATGTGATTAACGGACAAAGTTTGTTTGTAGGAACCCGATCCAGACGCGACAAAGGACGTCGATGGATTCCAAGAAGAGGATAAGCACACTATGAGTAAGTTCAGACATTTACTCGTCTGCAACTATGAACAAGTGTATAGTATTTAGATGTTTTGTATGTAAATGTCATGATGTGATTTATGATGATGCTATAGTGCTATAGCAATACTATAATGATGTTAAAAGATAGGTTTTAATAAATAATTTATAAAAAATATATATGTATATATTGAATTACGAAAGAAATGTATTATAAAAGCTTTATGAGAGTAAAGATGTGATAAAGAGTGATAGAAGAATGGAAATAGTAAGAATGAGAATGCTATGATAGAATGCATAAGAAAGAGATGAGATATGAAAAGAAAGAATAGATGTTTTATGAAAGGTTTTATGGAAGTTTAGTTATGATTAATAGAGTAACGATGATCGGTAATGAAAGGAATTAAGAAGGGGTATGTTTTATGAGAACGAAAGGATAGATGTTTTATAAAAAATGATATGAAAGTAAAGCATTAGACAAGAAAGAGAAGTAATGATAGGTTATGATGAAAGGTATGATGAAGGGATTAGAAACATAATGATAAGATGTGATTGATGGAATAGAACGATAGGCTATGATCGATAGGACTATGATGATAAGATATGATAGATAGAATGATGCAAATGATAAAAAAAGAATAATTGTCTGCACTTAACTAAACGTGTTTTTATTTATTATGATGTGATGTGATGTGATGTGATGATATATAAGTAATATGTGCTATATATGCTAAAGTGTGATTAACATAATTCACACAAGTAAAGTAAAGAATTAAGAAAAGAAAAACAACGAAAGAACAAATATCCCATGAAATGTTCTATGAAAAATGAGAAAGGAAAGATAATGAATGTCATGAAAAAGATGTACAACGAAAAATCAATATAAGAAAAGCTAAAAGAATGCAAGATAATAAAACTGAAAACTTAATCGTTGGCGTACCGGTCTCCCTATATGGTCGAGACTTCAGATCTATATCCTCCGCGCAGATGTGGTGCTACCCCGAAGGTGTGGTAGATTATAGGATGGACCAACCCCCAAGGTGCGGTAATTAATGTGACTGTGAGGTAGGTTGGTGGGTTGCTCCCCCTCCTCCCACTGTCAGCGCGCAAATAGGTACGTTCAACAATGGGGCCCACCAATGAAAGTGAAAAGAAAAGAAAAAGAAAAGAAATGAAAAGAGAGTGAAAAGAAAAGAAAGGAAAGGAAAAGAGCGTGAAAAGAAAAGAAAGGAAAGGAAAGTGCGTGAAAAGAAAAGAAAGGAAAGGAAAGTACGTGAAAAAAAAAAAGAGAAAGGAAAGAGAAAGGAAAAGAGCATGAAAAGAAAAGAAAAGAAATGATACGAAAAAAAAAGAAAAGTAAAGAACGATAAGAAAAGAAACGAACGATATGAAAGAATGATATAATGAAATCGATGGAAAATAAATAAATAATAAAACGAAGTTAAAAGAACATAATAGAATTAATATATGTGATGTGATGTATTTGATATTATGTGTATGATGTGAATGACACATTTTTTTACGTGATGTTATGCTAGTGTATATGTTACTAGCTTATAAGATACGAAAAGATAAGAGATGAGGACAAAACGATAGGAAAGTTATAAAAGTTTAGAACAGAAAGTTAAGAAATAATAGGAATGAAAAGCAAGGAAATGAAAAGATTATATTAGAATGATAAGAGATAATCGATAGAATGATAAGAACGATGAACGAAGAGATAAATGAGCATGAAGAGGCTAACATAATATATTATGTTTCGAGGATATGTATAAATGATGTATATGATGAGTATATACGTGATGTCATATATTCTAGTAATAACATATATTACTAGTATTTATAAGTTAATGAATGTATGTTTGAACTTACGGAGCATCTAGCTCATTAGTTGTTCATGTGTTGCAGGTAAGTAACCTGTTAGTTTAAAGTAATATGATGGACAACGGACGGATCTGTACGTGCCAAGAGACTGGACGAGGGTATGGTACTATCATGAGTCTTTCGCTGAGCGTTCAAAAAGGAAGATGAAAGAAAGAAATTTATGAATTATATGTTATAAGAGTATGATAGAGATATAGATATAATATGTAAGTAAAAAAAATTTTTGCTATAGAAATTACTTTCGCTTTAAAATGAGAACGTTAAGAATGGAAAGTTAAGTATGTTAAGTAAGAGGACGATGACCCACGAGGTTGCCAACCATCACGGTCGGTATCAGAGCTCGGCTGGTTGATATGGTAACGTACATGGGGGACGTCACAATTGTGATCCATTGATCTCAACTCTTCTTTCATAGCGTCTAACCGCTTAACAGAATTATTACTTTCCATGACTTGTGAAAACGACATTGGATATTCATCAATTCCCAAGTCAAATTCTGACTCTTGCAGATAAACCACATAATCATTAGAGATAGCAGATCTTCTCTGCCTTTCAGACCTTCTTAATGCTACTTCTTATGGTTCATCTACTATAGGTTCATCGACAATAGTTTCATTATGGGGTGTTTCATCATTCATTGGTTATTCCTGTAAGTTGTCAAAATGGTCAACAATTGTAGGAACAACAACAGGAGTAGAAGTTTTAGGTAGAGGAAACCCCTTACTTCTCGAATTTCCACATTACGTGGTTCTACACTCCTACTAATTTCACCATTTTCAATGAACCTTGCATTTCCAATTTCAATTATTCTCGTACTATGGTTAGGACAATAGAATCTATACCCTTTGGATTTTTCAGGATAACCAATGAAGAAACCACTGGTTGTTCTTGAATCCTGTTTCTTCTCATGTGGAGTATAAATCCTTACTTCTGCCGGGCAACCCCAAACATATAAGTACCTTAAACTGGGTTTCCTTCCTGTCCACAGTTCAAAAGGAGTCTTTGGAACTGCCTTACTAGGAACCCTGTTTAATAGATACATTGTAGTTTTCAAAGCATACATCCACAATGATAAGGGTAAAGAAGAGTAACTCAACATACTCCTAACCATATCCATTAAAGTACGATTACGCCTTTCTGCAACACCATTCTATTCCGGTGTACCTGGCATTGTATATTGAGCAACAATGCCATGCTTTTCAAGGAATTTAGCAAATGGACCTGGATGTTATCCAGTTTCATCATACCTTCCATAATATTCACCACCTTTGTCAGATCTGACAATTTTCACCTTTTTATCTAATTGTCTTCAACCTCAGTAATAAACACTTCTAAAGCATTTACTGATTGAGATTTTTCATGCAATAAATAGATATATCCATAACATGAAAAATCATCAATAAAGGTAATGAAATACGTTTCTCCACCAAATGATGAAACATCAAACAGTCCACATATGTTGGTATGTATAAGTTCAAGGAGCTGCGTGCTTCTTGTGGCCTTTTTCTTAATTGTGTGTTTTGTATGTTTTCCCTTGATACAATCCACATAAATACCAAGATCGGTAAAATCCAAGTTTGGAAGGATATCATTCTTTACCAATCTTTGTATTCTATCCTTGGATATGTGACCCAAACGCTTATGCCACAAGTAAGCTGAGCTTTCATCTACTAAACTACGTTTTGTTCCAACATTATAATGCATAGTCATCAGAGTCTCAGCAAATAAATTATCAAGCTTCAATTTGTATAAACCATCACAAAGAACACCAGAACCAATAAAATGATTATGCTTAAACAAACTGAAACATCCATTTCCAAACTTAAAAGAATATCCAGCTGTGTCAAGTCTTGATAAAGAAACTAAATTTCTAGAAACAAAAGGAACATAAAGAGTTTGAAAAAGATCTAAATGATGTCCAGTGTTTAAAATCAAACGATACGTTCCGATGGCTTCAACTGGAGCTTTGACTCGATTTCCCATGAAAACAAACTTTTCATTTGCCTTTATGGTTTGGGTCGTAAGGAATCCCTGCATCGTATTTGAAACATGAGTTGTACAACCAGAATCAATCCACCAGGTATTATAAGGAACTTCTGCCAAATTTGATTCGAAACATACAAAAGTACTAGGCATACCTTTCTTTTCGAACCAAGCCTTACGTTTCTGGCAATCTTTCTGATAGTATCCACGTTTGTGACAGAAATGACATCTATCATCTTTTTGTCCCTTCTTTTGGATTTTGATAGATGACACATTAGCCTTTATGTGTCCTTTATTGCCCTTTCCATTTTTCTTTCCTGGTTTCTTTTTGGCTTCAGGCTGACCCATGAGATTAATTGAGTGAATTCCTTGTTTCTTAAGCCTTGCTTCTTCTTGAATAAGCATACTCTGCAATTCTGTCACATTCCATTTATCCTTTATAGTGTTGTACTTTATTTGGAATGAACCATACTCAGGAGGCAAGGAGTTTATGATAAACTGCACAAGGAAACTTTCACTCAATTTTATTCCCATGGAACTTAATCTTGTTACAGCATTCATCATTTCAGTGATGTACTCATGCATGGTACGAGAACCATCAAACTTAACGGTGGTTAACATACTCATTAATGTCCCAGCAAGTGACTTATCAGCAGACTCAGACTGAGACAAATCTTCTATAGATTTCATGAATTCATTAGCATTATCAGTTTTAGGAATTGTTGGCTTAATGATGTCTGCTACAGTCATCCGCATGAACATTAAGCTAAGTCTGTTCGATCTTTCCCAAGCCTTATGAAAAGATCTTTGTTCAGTGCTGCTAGTAGAAGTAAGAGCAGCGGGCTTATCAGTAAGCAGTGCCAAATCAAGATCCAGTATACCTAAGTGAAACTGAACTTGTTCATTCCATTCAGAAAAATTAAGCACATTGAACTTCGTAATAGACGAAGCTTGCGAATGAAGAGCAACAGAAGTAGATGCTGCAAAATACACATAGAATGCTCATACATTAATACTTTGAGTCGTAAATACTAACATATAATACAGATTAACATTCATACAATTACTTAAATGTGTATTAAGTTCTCCTTTGGGTGATACTAAAATACACAATAATAAAACATAATTGATACTCAATTCAAATTTCACATAATTAGCAATTATATACACTCCAATCAAATATGCTTGCAATCTTTGGATATACTGAACATATTTAACTAAGTATATTAATTAACCACAATCATGTTCATGATTATAAAATTAACAAATTAACCTTTGGGTGATCCTTAAATACTTTATAATCATTGAACTTTAAATTACCCATAATAAAAATTATATATAATTTCATCATGTCATCTCATTAATAACATCACATACTCATGAGTAATTGAATATTATTTAACTTGACATCTATGAAAACTTTATAATTTGACCACTTTGGTAACTAATAAATTATGCGTAATATAGACATCAAATTAAATAATAGTGACAATAAGTACTTCAATTAAATGAAATACATACAAAAAAAAATCACCATAATATATATAAAATTTCATACAATAATAGACCCAAACTTAATAGTCATTTTTCTTGAATGTGTATATATATATACACGTGATTTTCTCAACATATAAAACATAAGTTTTGTTCAAAGTAATCACATACAAACATCATTCTTATATATCCAATAATATTAATATCATATTTCATCATATGTGAATATATATATAAAATCAAATATATATAATCGGTAAATAATAAAAACAAAAGCCTAAAACGTGACTTATATCACCAACGTGTGTGTGTTTATATATATATATATTACTTCATTGAGTTTGTTGGGCAAACGTGAACAGGTAACGTGAACATATATATATATAACGTTAAACGAACAAAAGGTTGAGATAATCGTAATATCCCGTGGCATAAACTCAATGAAACATGAATAAATCAAAAGCCAATAAAGCCAAATAATTGGTAATTGATAAAGACATTAAGAACGACAATCGTAGCGCAGGAAATATAACGAGTAAAGGCATTAATCAAAATCGACAACAAAACGATAATCTATTATTGCATAGAAAATTGATTTCATCGAAGGAAGACATAAAATAATCTTTAATGGAAAATCACAAGTTCTTAAACCTGGGGCTCTGAAACCACATGTTAGAACTTTCATAGATTATGCAAATCAAGCCCTAATTTTGCATAAACCTTAATACCTAAGATCTTGAATAAGATGATTTTCACAATTCAAGAATTAGGAGAGAACATACCTTGATTTATAATGATTTTCTTCAAGAAAAACTGATCAAAGATGAAAAAATCTCTTAGAAAACTAGGTTTCCCTCTCTTAACCTCCTTTTCTTTTGCAGACAGTTTTGATGGAGAAACTGTCGATGTGTTCTTGGGTAGAGAGAGGACCAGTTTCTAATTGAGGCATGTGGCTGCCCGCCCTGCTGCCGAGACCCTACAGTGCTATTACAGTCAACTCTATAGTTAACCGTAATAGTATGTAGACCTCTAAGGTCGACGGCAATCATGCTGAACTTGAAAATTGCTTGCTAATTTGTGAAATAAATTTTTTTTTTCTTAATATCATGAACTGTTCGAAAATGTGATAAGGAAATCATGTTAACATGAATCATGATTCCCCTATCATATAATCTTAACTTGAAATCTTGTTCTTGAAACTACATGTTTAAAGTTTTCAAAACTATACAGCGGAAGATTTAAGGTGACCACAATCCCTCGCCCAATCCCCCCGGTATGCATCTACTCTGTCCGTCGTCCACCGTATACTACTGGTGAACAGATCTCTTACCTGCAACATGTGAACAAACTGATGTGCTATGGGCTCAGTAAGTTCAAACATAAAAACATGAAACATAACATGCTGTACTGCTGTGCTCATGCACGAAACTAGACTTTGTAAAACATGCTCGTGGCTGAAAGATTAGTCTTAGGACATTATCTGATATTTTAGTTCTGGTTTTGGGCTTCTGATTGGTCGTACCGACATGTTAGCACAACTGGGAGCGGTACTTTAGTGCTGACCTCCTCAGTCTTAACTGAAGCTAAACATGAAAACCTCCCTGTGGGTCGAGAGGCCGATATGCCAATAACTGGTTTAATTACCATCTTGCTGGTGTTCCAACTGGGTAGCATACTGATTGCCCCCACAGTAGAAACCTGTTACATGAATTACTGGGGTGTGAGTTATATTAACACACTAGGGTGCCTTGTGCACCTACCTGTTTGACATGTATACTGAAACATGAAACTCTACATGTATGACATGAACTGACCTGAAACTGACATGAATATCGTGATGTAGACAATCAACGTCTATCATACGCGTCAAACAATATACATGACATCATAACATAACAAGATTGTCCACGTTGCAGTCAGGACAATGCTTGAACTTACAGGAAATCAGCTAGTGTGAGCCTCTACTACTCTGAGATTGCTGTATCGGGGTCTCTGGCTTGAACTCCTATAAAAGAAATAATCACTGATTATTTCCAACGTTCATCTTATACTAGAAACATGGCAAAATACGAAATTTCTATTTCCAGACTCTTTTTTTTTTACTCTTTGGCTTCGAACACGCCCTGCTACACGGGCGTGTCTCTGGCCGTGTACCTCTCTGGACTTACGTGCATGGCCGTGTAATCTATACAACATGACCGTGTAATTCATACTGTCTTACACGGGTATCTACACGGCCGTGTTTCTGGTGGTGTACTCCTCTGGATTTACGTGTATGGCCGTGTACTTCGTGGAACATGGCTGTGTATACTTACACGGGTAGATACACGACCGTGTACTGGCCGTGTACTCCTCTGGACTATACGTGCATGCTTACACGGTTACTTACACGGCCGTGTTTTCCTGTTGTCTAACATGGTCTGCTACACGCCCTTCCCTTGACCGTGTGCCCCTTGACACGGCCCGATACACGACCGTGTTCTTGACCGTGTACCTCTCGGGTCTGAATTTTCTTACAACACGGTCGTGTATGTGGGCATGTTCGGGGCCGTGTTCTGAACACGCCCTTGTATACGCCCGTGTTCATACCAGAATCAAAATTCTGGGTCCGAACTGCTCTGTTCTGATTTTCTAAGGCTTTTATAGCCTTTGTTCTACTTCTTACACTCAAAATCGATCTCACTAAGATCGTTTTGAGGTATAGACTACATTTCTACTATCACAAATCCATGGTTGCATAAGCAAAATTTGAAATTTTGCTTATGCATATCTCTTGACTCAACTTTTGAAAAATCTGAGCTTTCTTGAAGAAAACTCACTAAACTTGATTTTCTAAACCATCAACTCATGGATTCGTGTTTAAAAACAACTAGACTCGAACCATGTTTCGATTTTAACCGAAAATCTCAACACGATTTACTCACATTCTCTTTTTCCTATGAAAACCCCAGATTTTCCCCCAAGAAAAACGTGAAAAAACGAGGGTTTACCTTGCTTTGAAGCTTAAGAGTTTCTTGCTGCTGATTCTTGGCTGATTGCTTGATCGATCTGCTGCTTGAAGAGAATTGTTTGGATTTCCCTTTCTTCTTTCTTTCTTTCTCGGTTTCTCTCTTTCTGTCTTTCTCTCTCTTTCCCTTTCTTTTTCTTTCTTTCTACCGGCTGCTTTGCAGCTCATTAAGTGAATTAATTCACTTAATCCACTTAGCCACTTAGCTTAAGGTCCTCCACGTGGCTTCATCATCCCTCTTTATTTCTTTCATTTTTTTTAAAATTACAAAGGCTTGTTTGGCTAATCTTAGCCATTGATCAATGTGGCTTACTTGTGTGCCATTGATCTCTTAATATGTATTTTCCACATACTTTTCTATTAATTTTAAAACACCATAAATTGAATTAATGTTTAGTTTTTAACTATTTTCATTAATTCATTGTCAAATTTTGATTAAAACTCAATTAATCAAAATTTTCCTCTGATCTGTATTCTGTAACATGTCTCTCTATAAATGTACATTTATTTACATATCTTGTACAAAATTTTCTGAGAGTGTAGATTTCTCGGTTATCACAAGACATTTATTCACACGTTCCATTAGAATGTGTAGTTATTAGAAAATATATCTTTTATTAACCAATAGAAATAAAATACATCATAATTATTAAATTATAATTATCTTTTAATTAAATAAAATATAATAATAATAAATTAATAATAATAAGCCACGTGGGCTAAATAAATCCAACAACTTCTTATGTTGTTTGGCCATATCGTAGCTTCCTTGTTACTCTTTAACAAGAAAATGAAAATAAACAAGCTACATGAATGAGGATTTTCAGAGGTATAATGTTAGATGCCTACAAATTTAAAGTTTTTGTAGTCAATTTCTTTCGAAATAGAAAGCTATTAACGTAGATTAATCTTTGTTAGGCTCAAGAAAGAAAAGTTTTCGTTTTCAATCTATATTTGGATTTCTTTAAATATATATACACTACATGAGATGGGTTTTCGCTAGAAGATATGATATATATATCTTTTCAATATTTATCTCTTATAACATTGTGAAAAATAAATAAAAGTTTATAATAATATTCTTATCTTATTGAAAAATAGTGACTTTAAAATTCTTAATAAACTCTAGAATTTTTTTTTTTTTTTTTACATATGTTAAATTTTATCTTACCTAAATAACTTCCAAATAATAAAAACTCCATGTTGGGATATAAAATTATGAAAGTCCAACATAATTCTTCAATATATATATATATATATATATCATAATCAAAGTCCCAAAAACTTGTTTGAAATCTGAACGATAATCATTCCATTATTATTACTATCATTTACTTATCACGCATTGTCCTGTTTCTACTTAAGCTTTTCCATCGTTACATGTTACCCTTTCTTTTATCTGCAACATAAATTAACTTATATATACAAGGCTTAATAAGATATTTATACCTCATAAATTTAAATGAAAATATTTTATTTTATTTTTACCATCATCATCATTATAAATATAAACACCTTTAAAAATTTTTAATTTTAAAATATTATTATATATTAGGCCTGATATTGTACCATTATAACAAGCTAATCACAAAAAGAGTGGGTAGAAAATTTCAAACTAACCATGATGATAAGTCTGTTCACGGGTCACCATTAATATCAAAGGTGTACAACGACATTTTAAAATATAAAAAGACATATACTTATTTTGTTTTTATCAAAACGTCATTATAAGAGAAGTGTTAAAACATCATATCATCATCAACATTAATAATATATATACTTCTCAGTTAAATTTTTATTGCAGGTGAGAGTGTACTTTCCTAAACGTCTTAGCCTTTTAAATTTTTTAATAATGACGTGACGATTAAGGTTCTCTAGTGCTCACCAACCGTTCAACTATCAATAATAAATATAATAAAATTACTAAAGAGTTATAATAATCCATCAACATATCTATCACATTAAAATAGCACCTTTAAAGACAAATTTCATTAACCAATAATATTGAATCATAAAAACACAATAATCTCACTACTTACAAAAACTTACAGCCAGACCTTGGCCCCTTTAAAATTTCATAAAAATTTATACAAAAATCCAAATGATTTAATATTAGTCTAAAAAAAGTAGATATCTAGAGATTTCCAACGACACCTAATTGGTTGAAAACAGAGTTTATTTGTACCTTCAAACTTATTTTTGCATTTTAATCACAAAAATTTATAAAAATTTGACAACCAGACGTCTACTACTTTGAAAAATCATAAAAAAAAATTGTATAGGATTTTAAACAACTTGAAACTTATCTCAAATGAAAGTAGACATCCAGAACTTTCTAAGGATATCAAATTCGTTAAATACGGAATCTAGTTGGGCTCTCAAACAAAGTGCTAAAATTTGTAAATAAATCCTAAAAATTTCTATAAACAATAAATCTAAAAATTAAAAAAAAAATCTCTTAAAAATAAAAAAAAATCACCACAACATACATGACTCACGTACACACAAAATACAACCCTAAAACATGTTTCTATCACATAAAGTCATGAAATCATAACCCTTAACAATATTGTAATATCCCGAAAAAATTAAAATATTAATTCCTAAATTCAATTAGGAATAAAGTTTTTAATTTCTATATTATGAGCATGTTTTTAAATGTCCTTGTATCTATGGACTACAATATTATAAACAAAAAGTTTCAAGTTATGCTGTGCGTTATGAAATGGGATGAATTACAATTAGAATATAATTTTTGAAACAGAAAGCGTTCTTCAAAAAAGTGTTACAGTTATAAAGTGAATTAGCTGTATGAGAAATTAGGTTATATTTTTGGCATTAAATTGATAATCAGTTAGAAGTTTATATCAAACCAATTTGATCTACGATCTTAAGTTTATCATTCAATATTTATAAATTATGTTGATATATATGTGTATTTTATATTAATTTTAATTAATATAAAGTTTAAATAATATAATTACTAAATTTGTAAAAATTATTTAATATTTTTATGAATATTCATATTTTCATTCTTCCGTCCTATCCACCTTATCTCTTCAAGCTCAAAATGCAAAATATAAAATGGTAAATTGTTTAGTTAGTCTCCAAATATTTAGTTCCTACACTTTCGATCATGTTCTTTTTTCGTAGTTTAAGTGATTTTAAATTATTAAAAATATTATTATAATTGTGTTTTCCGTTAATTTTTTTTGGATAGAATTCGTTATCGATCATCAATATTTAACCAAAATTTGGTATGCATTCTATAAAAAAAAAAAACAAAAATACAACCATAACAATATTTTAATAATTTAAAATAATTTGTGTTAAAAAAATAAATAAGTATGTGATAGAGCCCAATAGAGAACCTCTACCGATAGGGTTCTTGTTTAATTGCAATATAAATGTTTGGCACACACATTGCTTGTATCTTATAATTACCATGGGGACTATTTGACAGTGATCTAGAGTGAAAAAAAAAAAAAATGTGAGAAAGCAAAATGGTATTTGCTTGGTGCAAAAGACGGTATGAATACCAAAAAAAAAAAAAAAAAAAAACCAATAACTTGTTTTGTCATCTTCATCGCCGTTTTTCACCTAAATCTTCCCAGATGTTCTTAGTGTGGAAGAAATATTATGCTTAAAACGTGAGAGAGTTGAAAAAGATTATTGATTCGATTTAAAATTTGTCGACTTATTATTGTTATTATTTAACATTCTCTTCAAAAAAAAAAAAAAAAAAAAAAGAATCGAAAACCAAATTTGAATATTTTTGAATTGGTTTGCATCCTCCGAGCGATTTGTAGAGAACTCCTACACCTCCTCCTTCGTTGGCACCACCACCGCCACTCCTCCTTTGTTTGTCATCATCTTCGTTTTCCGACCCCTTTTTGGGATGCTAATGATTGGAAGTTCATGATGGAGGTTGTCTTTTTATTTTTTTTTCTTTTTTTCTCCAAAGATTGCTTTTTTCTTTTTTTACTGGGAAGCAGCTTGTGATGGCCTAAGGAGAGTGGGTAGGAAGGGGTATTTTAGGAATTTCATTTTTTTTCCCGTAATAACTATTTGCTACTTCTCATCCCACATGAACAACTCCGTCCCATCGTCGGTGTTAAATAAAAATCAATTAACAACCATCAAATGGAGTCCTACCAATAAAGCTTCTTAGTTGGGTTCTATCACAATCTTATAAAAAAAAAAAAATTGAATTATATAATTTTATGTAAATGTATTACATTTATATTATATTTGTATTGTATTTAAATATAATGTATTGAATATATTTTGTATTTATATGAAAGATATTTACTTTATATTTAAATGCAATATGTTTTTAGATGAAAAATATTTAAATTATATTTTAAAGTTAAAAAATTAATATAATTAATATAAATAAATAAAAAAATAAAATAAAAATATATATAACGTGAATAAAATAAAAAATATTAATTTTAAAATATTTTAAAATAATAAATATATTTAAAAAATTATTAAAAAAATATTATATTTAAATATAAAACCATAACCATGGTATCCATTAAAATTTTAGAGGTTATTAATTTACCCATATTATATATTATATATATATAGCATTAAAAAAAAAATCACAAACCAGAAACATCAAACATCATTTGTCTCTCCGAACTCCGGAGCTTCCCCTAATCACTTTGCAATAATTATCATCATCATTCAAAAAGTTCCAATTCTTTTCTTTTTCTTTTATTTACCAAAAATAAAATATATATTTTCATTCTTCCTTCTTCAGATTCATATTCGTTGATCATTCTTCTCAGATTCGAAATATTCCCATTCCCAATTCTGGTGGTGAGGAGAGGCGAGGAGAAGGGAAGAGAAGAGCATCCAATCTATGGCGTCGTCGTCGCCGCCGAACAAGATCGAGAGGGCCCACCAGCTGTACCGCGACGGCCGGTACGAGGAGGCCCTAGGGTTTTACACCGACGCCCTCGCCGTGGCCAAGACCAATCCCCAGAAGATCGCCCTCCATAGCAACCGCGCCGCTTGTTTTCTCAAGCTTCAACATTTCAGCAAGGTTCGCTTTCTTTCTTCTTTCTTTTTTCATTTTTTTTCTTTGTCGGATTTGTTTTCTGTTAAAGATTGAATCTTTTTGCCAAAAAAAGCCATGGAATTTAGCAATTTTGAGAAATTTTGAGCAATCTGGGGGTGAAATTAGAAAGTTGAAATGCGACGTCCTCTACAGGCTGTGTTTTAGGTATTTTCTGTTGGTTAGATGAATGAATCAGATTTATTTCTGTGGAAGTTCTTTATGCTCGGCTGATTAAATTTGTCTTGCCAAATCTGAATTGGAATTTAGCAATCTCGTTATAATTTTGAGGTATTCGAAGTTACAATAGTTTTGCTATGATAAATTTTAGCAATTGGGGGAAATATCATAAAATTCGAAATGATATAGTCTCCGATTAAATAATTTTGGTACTAATTCCGGTCGTTGATTGGATGAAATGAATCAAACAGTTGACTGCATTTCCAAAAGTTTTTTTTTTTTTTTTTTGGATAAAATGCTTAAGGCAAAAGAGCCCTGTTATTATATGGATTTGGATAAATTACAATAATTCTCCCTCGATTTTGTCCCTATTGTCACCCCTGAGTATCGAAATGTGCCAATGACAAATCCTGAACTTGATTGACATGACAGCATTTATAAGAAAATTACAAATCTCCCAATTTAGGATGGAAACAAACGGAAAGTTTAGTACGTGTTTGTTTTTGTTTCCAAAACTGATTTCACGATTTCTTAGGAAATCGATTTCAAAATCGTTGTGAAATTGTGTTTGGTTTGTATTGTTTTTGAAAACAGATTTCAAAACGAATCCAAAATCTCTTTCACTCTTAACGTAAAATTGAAAACGACTAAAAATCGTTTTCTCTGATTTCATTTTTCTCATTTCTCCCATTTTTCTGATTTAATTATTATGGTTAATTAAGATTTAATTGATATAGTAATTACTTAAATATTATGGTTATTAATTTTTAATTCATTTTTCAATTAAAAATTTTTATTAATTTTTAATTTTTGATATTCATAATAAATTTTTTTTAAATCAAATATAAATATGTTTTTATAGAATACTTATAAAATGATTAGTTTTCAAAATTATAACCAAACACAGTTTCACTTTTTTATTTCTCAAAACATACACTTAGAAAATAAAACTAAACACAATTTCAGAAACGTTCTCAAAATTATTTTCAAAACGATCTCAAATTCAGAGAATTTGAAAACATAACAGATTTCAAAAACAATACCAAACGCTTCCTTAGTGTTGCCATTTTTATCAAGTTCATAGAGTATCGTTGGCACATTGAAAAAGTTGGAGGACAAGTTGAAGTTGATACTAGTTATAAAATCCAAGGGATCTTTTCACATCATATTTGTTGATTATGTTGTATTGAATTTTTGAGTGGCCAAGGAAAAGCATTAGTTGGTAGTCAATTATTTTATTCTTTTTGTCAATTACGAGTCATCTAGTGGAGTACCATACATACATACGTACATACATATGTATACATTGGTATATATGATTAATTCGTTAAGTGCTTGGGCTTGATGCATTTTGGCCGCTGCAATATTGAAGTGACTTTTTTCCAATCTATCTTAGGCAGCAGAGGAGTGCACCTCTGTGCTTGAGCTTGATCATAACCACACTGGGGCTCTGATGTTGCGGGCACAGACACTGGTGACCCTCAAGGAGTACCACTCAGCACTTTTTGATGTAAATAGGCTAATAGAGTTAAATCCATCGTCGGAAGTGTATCAAAACCTTGAAGCCCGTTTGCGGACTCAGCTGGTACCTCCTCCCCACTTTCTGGCTTCTATACTTTTACATTATTTGTGCAATTGTTGCTAGTAGATATAGAATGAACATGTGGAAGTCGAGATTATGGAAACAAACACTGGTGAAGTAAAGCCAAAAATAAGGTAGGTAACTTATCTCCAACCTACTTAAGTGTTGGATTTATTATGTCAGAGTGTGATTGCCGGCCTGGAAGATCCTACTGTTGTTCTAGGATTTTAGTCTTTTCACATTGGTTGGACGGGATATATAATTGCTAAAGTCATATAATAAATTCTGTCTAGGAGTGAAGATTTCTTAGGAATGGCATGGATTAACGCTAGACCTGAACATGTAGAATCTAATTGGGATACTTTCTTGTGCTGAAGCTAATTATGAGCTAGTAATTATCAGTTGCCTGACTGTCATTAAGTGATGTGTTTTCTTTTCCTGCTCAAGGAAAGTCACTAGCTCCGATACCCGAATCAGAAGCAGAGTTAGAAGAGGAAGAGGAAGAACAAGAACAAGAACAGGGGCAAGAAAACAAAAATGACAAAGGAGAAGCAGAGCCAGTCATAAATGATGTTAAAGGGGAACTATGTGGACAAATTGCAACAAATGCATCTGCAAGAACAGTTCATAGTGCCGAGTTTAATGGGACAACTGCTAGCACCACTATTATTGGGATAAAAATACCAATCAAGAAGCCATTATCTGAACAAGAGAAAGATCAAAGTGTCAACTCGGTAAAGAATAAACCTACAGCCGATGCTGTTGCTCCTCCTCAAGCACAGAAAACCAAGGGATTGCCTGTAAAAGATCCCAATGGATGGCAATCAATACCAAAACCGAAGGGGCACTCAGCACTGGATTATGCAAGGTGGGATAGAGTTGAGGATGATTCCAGTGAAGAAGATGACGACGATGATGACGAGGAGGCTCAACCTCAGTATCGATTCCGTCTAAAAACTGTTGGTGTGCGACCGGTGAAGTAAGGAGCAAATATAGATCATACATAATACAGATTGTGCATTCTCATCTCTGATTTACCCACAGAGAGAAGTCAAAATCCTTCTTAATCTATGAAGTTAGTTTATGTAAAAAGCTCAGGGAGATTCTTTTGCTAAAGTTTTTTTTGAAGCTACAAGAATCTGTCCGACGTACAGGTGAGCCCGGCTACACCAGGACTGAGACACAAGCAAAATCATTTGAAGTATGGGATTCTGCATTGGACCCCCCAGGCTCAAGCTAGTTATGTTGTTTCTTTGCAGTTCCCCCTGCCGCCATTGATACAATTTGTGTTGCTGCTGAAAGTTACTTTACGGAGACTTGATCGACCGAAGAATTGATCTGAATCTTTACTCTCTCATTGGTCGGTATGAAGTCAAAGGCCTTTGGTTCTGGTAATGTATTTAAATGTCTATTGTAATACATAGGAAGAATCAAGAGCTTTGTTTGAGTTGTCTATATTCAGTTCCCTTATAAGTTATTGTCATTGCCATCTCTAATGGAAAATGGTAATTTACGCACGGCATAAGTCTTTTGATATTTGGTCTCATTGATTGATTCGTTCATCGAATTTTCTGGCATGCTATGAAAGCATATGACAAAATTCACCGAATTATGTACATGAATAAATTGTAAGGTTGGCCAAACTCTCTCTCTCTCTCTCTCTCTGTGTCTCTGTGGAGAAACTTATGAAAGAGCATGACGAAGTCGATTAATATTATGCTATAATCTTTGAAGTTTCCCTTGACATATATATGATTAAAAGGGCTAATGACACTAGTTTTAATTATAACTTTTGAGTATCAACCTCTTTGTTATATAAGTTATTTTTTATTGGTAAATGCTTTAATATTATTATATCAATTGAATATATCAATTAATAAAAATATGATAATTCATTATTACATAAATTGATATTTAAAAATTGAAATTAGAGATGATATTCTAATACTATTCTTTCAAATATTTCCAGTTTTAATTCTTTATATACCGCAATATCTAATAAACCGTCCAGTGCTGATAAATTTATGGTTGGATAGCAATAAACCTTTTGGAAGTGCCAAAATGAAATGTGGGTAAGGATGGTCAGTCGCTGGATGTCTAATTCAACGTAGATGTATACGGTGAACCAAAAGTCATTGTTCAAGATAAACTTCAACACTGTTTTGTGAAAACGTTTGTTGAGAGAGACATGCATTCACTTATCTTTACCGTATAACATTACAACAACGTGCATCCTTTCACTGAATCTCTTCTCTATCTAAACTGCAATTACAAACTAAAACCAATAAGAGAGAGAAAGAAAGAGAGAAGAGAGAGAAACACACTAATGCACTTTAATGGATGGCCTAACTTTTGGTGGCATGAGGAGTACCAACCGTTAAGCGAATAATTCGTGTGACAAAATATTAATCCTGAAATTAATCTATTCGTTGTAGCGTTTGCCAACAGAAAAGCCCCACATTATTGTTGCCTTCCACATTTTGTGGCTTTCTTCCTATATAGACACGCAGCTTCAAGTTCCATTACATTCGGCTAAAAAACACAAAACCCCCGCCAAGTTTCTGTGGCCAATTTCTCACTTTCTCTCACTCTCTCTCTAACCAAACAGCGCCGTACGTCATGCATAATCTGTCGCTGGCTGCTTATTGCGTCTTCTTCAACGCATCCAAAGCCTTGTTTTTCATCTGCCTGGTTCTCGTCGCGTCATTCTACGTCTTTATCTTCTCAAGTATCATCACTGATTTTCAAGAATTGGCTGCTTCTCTATCCAAGAAAAGGGGTAGGAACTTGGTTTTTCAGATGATGTTTCAAGAGAATCTAGCGTCTCAAAATTCAATTAATGGGTCATACCATGAGGTCCTCAGAATTCAAGAATGATATATATATATATATAGTGAAGAATAATATTGCCAATGCTGTATATCAAGTTTTATTAGATTCTAACATATAGACAAACTATTATGTTACATTTTCTTGCCTTCAGAATTTGCTTGTAGCATCGACTTCCAAAAGGCAAATAGATATATATACGTATGTGTAGGCTTATATTACAAAATCTTTTATAGGTTTTTCTAAAAAATTAAATAGAGGTGTAGCATTTTTTTTATTCCTTTTGTTTTTATCCCCTTTCATAAATGGTATTGTACTTGAAATATGTATTACATAAGGTAGTTATTTGGTTTTGCTTCCAAGATTGATCGGGAGTGTTCTTAGAATTTTGGAAGTATAATTTTTAGTTATTTGATTGATCTTAATGCAAAATAATAAAAAAATAATCTCAATACAAATGGATCAATTCTTATGCATGATAGGCTAGCTAGTTATTTTCTATTGCCTTATTTTCTGCTTCACACGATCATTTTTTGACTAGTTGTTAACCAATCAATCACTCTAATTATAAGAGCTCGCACAATTAAACAAATTCTAATCATTTGGAATAAGATCATTTCATGATCATATCAACAAATTCTAATCTACTTATCTGATTTTTAGTCTAGAGTTTATAGAGCTGGTGATTTTCAATTTTTTTCCTTCACTTTCGGATAATATTCAGATTATATATGGTTAGCTAAGCTACTCAATCATTCTCCTATATATGAATCTAATGGACCTGGTCAACTCAAATTCCATGCATATGTTGCCTAAGATGAAAATAACAAAGAAAATTATTTTGCGTAGGAAAGAATGACCCACCACACCAATTATGTGTAATTATTTTGGACATTCGCTCAAGTAAAAAGGAAAAAGGAAAACAATAGGAGGGAGTGCTGCAGTATAAGTTATTGTTTTTGCAAGTTCCATATTTTGCTTCTATCTCAGCTTTCAATGCTATAAAGGTGTTGTTCCATGAAGTAAAACAAAGTGAGGAAAAAAAAAGAAAAAAGACATATGACATGTGGGTTAATAAGGGACCCCCACTTCTATAGAGAGAGAGAGAGAAAGAGAGAGAGTGAGTGAGGAACATGAAAAAGTAGGGTTAGGCTATTATCATACAGTTGCAAAACAAAGCGTGGCTTAGTGTATAGGAGCGTATATACAGTTGAAAATAAAGATGATTAGGTTTGTCAAAGACTCAAAGGAGCTATATTGAATGCAGCTTTGTCATCTACATGTCAGTTAGTGATCTATCACTATTCAAGTTTGAAAAAAAAAAAAAAAGAAAAGTATTATTCATTTTTCCAAAAAAAAAGAAAAAAGGACAGTTTGAAAAACATCATGATGAGATTCATCATGAAGGTTTCCCAAAACTTATTTCAAGGATGACCTAAATTCATTATGAGGATTTGGGAACAATCTTTCATTTATTCATCTTCAATTAACCACTTTCAAAATGAAGTATGACACTAAATTTGAACAAAATAATGTACAACTTAATTACATAAAAAAAATTATAACTATTACTGATTCATATATGAGATTTCATGTATTTTATATTAATCAAATTAGAACACAAGTTAATGATATTTTCAGCTATCGAATTCTCACCATTTAGGGTGCAATACTCCACCATTCTATCTAGTAGCATGACGGATATATTGCTTTCCTACTTACCCATTTTGCATTTTAGGATGAGAGATTATTTTAACTAGTTAGAAATAAATTATTTTAACTTTTTTTATTTAATTTAAGATGAGAGATTAAAACTTTACACCTTATAATAAAGTATTAAATTATCTTTAAGTAATGCGTGTAATCTTTGTTAATTTAAGTTTTTTGATTAATTATCTTTTATTTACTTTAAACATAAAAATCTCAAACTTAAAGGGATAAGTGATAGGATAAACCACATTCTCATTCTTATTGTTTTTTTTTTCTTTTCTTGGAAAGGGGGGAAAAAGCATAGGGAATATAATCAAAAACTGAAAATAGTTGTTCAAAAAAAAAAAAAAAAAGATACATTTTTATATGTGTGTATATATTATATTCGCTAGCTATTGCAACGAGTATTTGGATTCATACGACCGTTGTGGCGTTAAAAGGCGGAGGAGGGACGAACGTGTAATTTCATACATTGCGAAGTCGGCCGTTACAAAGCAGCTGGCAATCTCCGAGATACATCCTCGATCGAGGGGTATTTTCGGCAACAAGGGTTTCAAAACTCCCCTAAATTCGACCGTTGCGTCATTTAAATACAGCTTAAGCTTTGGCCCGTTTACCTTAGCCCCAAGTCTATCTCTCTCTCTCTCTCTCTCTCTCTCTCTCTCTCCTCTTTCTCTCTCTATTTTTCTCTCTACCCTTATTCTCTGTCTCACTCTCTTTTTCACAAATTCCATGGCCGATCAAAGCACGTCAATAATGGAGCCCAAAACCCCACACCCACTTCAGCAAATCGCCGATAGCCCGACCCACAAGCTTCTCCTCAAGCAATGGCTTAAAGAGGAGGAGCTCATCCTCGGCCGAATTTCCCTGAAGGAGACCCAAATCGATTCGATTCGGAAGGAGATCACCAATCTCTACGTCTTCTTCTTCCTCTTCCACTCCATCGCCCTCGCCGTCCTCTTCAATGCCGCCTCGTCGGCGTCGCAAGGCGGCACCTCGGTTTGCCGCAGGTCGTGGATCCCGTCGCTCTGCTCGTTGCTGTTCTCGCTGGGACTGATTTGGGCCGTCCGGTACAAGACCGACACCGAGGTCCACCTCGAGAAGATGCTCGAGAGGGAGAAGGAAGACGGCAAGCTCCTCGCGAGGTGCGTCGACGAGCTGAAGAAGAAGGGCGTTGAGTTCGATTTGCTCAAGGAAGTCGATGCATTGCGCCGGGCGAAGAGTCTTCGAATCGAGGCGAAGCCCGTGAGGAAGTGGTCCGCTAGGGACTTTGTCACCCTCTTCTTCTTTGCTGCTTCCTGTTTTGTTCTTGTCATCACAAGGGTTATCTTGTGTGATTAAGCTCTCTTCTTTTTTATTTTTTCTTTTTTTTGATAAGATTCTTTTTTTTTTTTTCTTTTTGGTTGGTCTTCTGGTTTTGGCAGAAGCTTTTGGTTGTGGCAGAATATTCTAGTTCTGCTTTTAGTGGAAATTTTAAGTTGAAATTGTATAAGAATATCAATGAAATAAAATTTCGGGACTTGATTGTTTTTTCTTTAATAGATGGTTTTGGATTTTGTCTTGTATAGGAGGAGGGGGACGTTTGGTGATTAATTTGATTTTGTGTTGGTTTCAAAGGCATCTTTATTTCATTTGATTTGGATTTTGTTGTGTAAAAGAAATTATTAATGGGCCATTTTGATGTTTTCTTTTCTTTTCTTTTCTTCCTTTTTGTCTATTTTTTGTAGCTGTCACATTAATGTTGAAAGAATATTTATTTTTTAATTAAAAAAAAAAACACATGTTTTGCATAACCCCAACTTTAAAAGTGTGGGTCAGTAATTTTGTACAAGCTCAATAATAGATAGATGAAGTACGTCCCAACTTTAGAAGTGGGTCAGTAATTTTGTGATAGATGAAGTAGGTCCCAAAACTCCTGCTTAAAGAAGGGAAGTTAATTCTAACAAGTAACCCGGCAGGTTACGAGTTTTTGTGATAAACAAGAAACCCGGCAGTTACTCACATAGATGGGAAGTTCCCACAAAACTCCTGCTAAAGTTCCACGTACAATTTATCAGATTCTCAAAACAAAAGAATATATTGGTAATTCTAACAAGTAACCCGGTAGGTTACCAGTTTTGTGATGAACCAAAAAAAAAAATGTTTGTTCACTGTTAGACATAAAAACTGCTATCAAATGAATTTTCTGTTAAAGTAGAAATAAATATTGAAGAAAATACCACTGATGAAAACTTTTTTCTACATTTGCAACCACATTTTGCATAAGTTTAAAGTACACCAAAGGAATCAAAGAAATATGGGCAGAGAGAAGTTCAACACTAAAAATGCAAACTTAGGGTTCGTTTGGTGAACGCATTGCATTTGCATTGCGTTTGAATGCAATGTATTGAATGCAATTTGTATTTGGAGGAAAAGCATTAGCATTGCATTTGAATGCAATGTGTGTTTGAGGGAAAAGTATTTGAATTGTATTTTAATAATAAATATGTGATGTGATGGGTAAAGTAGAGAGAAAAAAAAAGAGGGAGAGAGAATATATGATGTAATTAATAAAAATAATAGAAAAAGTGAAATAATAAATAGTGATTGTGTTTGATTTAAAATGTGATGTGATTGGTATTTGAATGAAATGTTTTTGTATTTGGGGGAAAATTGCATTGTATTTAAATGCAATGCTAAAAAAATTTGTGTCCCAAACACTAGCTTAGGACTTGTATCCTCTAGTATCAACAACATGGTATAGATCCGGAACACAAGAAAAAGTGTAAAATTTACAAGATATTCACAACATAAACTCAAACCAATTTTCACCTTCCTCCTTTAATGCATGGTGCTATGAAGCACAAGCCGCTCGGCGACATTTGGAGGCGGTGGCACTGCGTTTGTAACCATGCCTGTACTAGCGGATGAGTCATAAAAGCTAGAATCGGTTCCTTTAGTTGCAATGCCGCCGATTACAGAACTCGTTTTGCTGAATTTCCAAAGGTTCTTTGTATAGATGTTCAAATTGGAAGTGTTGAATTGAAAAATTTTTATTATTATTTTTATTTACATGAATGCTTAAAATAATATTCTTAAAGACAATATTACTATTTATAAAGAATTGATAATTAATATAAAGAAATTATAAAAATAGAAATAAATAGAAATAAAAATGTTTGAATAAATAGGTTAAGATTGATATCATGGTATTAGTAATTAAATTTTATATAAAAAGAAATTTTGACTTTTATAATAAGAAAAATTTCATGATCTAAATTATCATAATTTTTATTACATTATGAATGGTATAGCAATTCTATGATAATTTTGTGATATTTATGATTTTTTTATGGTAATTTCAGGTTTTTATAGTTATATTAGGTGTTCTTTATGATAACAAATAATGTGTTTGAATTTATTAAAAATTATTTACATTTATTAGCAAAAAAAAATCATCATTAATGTTAAAAGAAAATTGAATAACAGAGGAATGATGTCAATTATGAGAAAGGGGCTAAATAGATATTACATAATTTGTTTACTTAAAAATTGATATTTATGTAATATTATTAAAAAATAAATATGTTTTAACACGGTATCTTAAAAAAAAAAGACCTTTAGTATGATTACTTCAATTTTCTAGACTACCAAGTAACCGGGCCTTGAAATTGAATAACTTGATATAAATATATATATATTTATATATATGATAACCCTATGTAATTAATTGAATAACCTGATATATATATGACTCACTGTGTCTGCACCGTATAGATTAATATATATTAGTTTGTTGTTTCTTGAAATTTCTGCCGCCATATGAATAAACCTAAAAAAAAATTAACTTCATGGACAAATATTAGAAGCCAAGCCTTTAAGATGGGAAACAAGCTCACTGCCATCAATCTAAATAACTTTTTGTTGTTATTGTGAACCAAAAATATATTTATTTATGTTCTGTCTTCCTTAAAAACCGGTCTAAAACACATCGCTAGTTTAGCAAGCATTCTCCCTTACACACGCCTATATAAGAACCGGAATAGCTTGCATTTAGTTAGTACTCTTCAATGGCCTATGTAATTGGGCTATAAAGCCTTACCAATATTAGATAGTATCGCTCGTATGGTGAGCACAAAACTAGAACAAAATAGTTAGGATGTACGTTTACATGCATGAAATTTATTAATGTGCTTACCCATTTGAGAAGCCATTCGTTTCATCACAATCCGCTTACCCATTTGAGAAGCCCTTCGTTCCATCGCAACGTTTCCTGTGACTAAGTTTCTGATTCCTCCAAGACTCCAGTGAAATAAATCTACTACATCAACAATTATATATGCATGTGCAGAAACTCTTAGTGGTCTACTTGAAACTTAAAACAGGTATTAAAGAGTAAAAAATGGACTTGTAAAATTAGGAAAAGCAGAAAATGCATCATACGGTGTTCCAATAAGATTGTGTTTGGTGATGTCAAGTAATTCCCTTAGAACACGCATGGCCATACCATACCAAAATCTGATTTTTTTTTAGTGAGTTTTGAGTCAAGCAAAATGTTCCCGAGCTTAACATCTAAGTGGAGTACGTATTCCGTCTTTACTGTTTCATGAAGATGAGCTAGACCTTCTGCTACATCCAGCAAAATGCTGAAACATGTTGACCACTTGAGCTCCAATTTGTTGTTTCCTGAGGCACATGTCCATGTATGCATAATCTATAGTTAATGTTGTTGAAAATAACTCCAATGTATGTGTTTCAGCAATTATTGGACTATAGCATTATACATGTTAGATTTTTTTTTTTTTTTAAATGTATTTACATTTATAGCAACTCTGTTTAAAGAAAAAAACCCAAATATTGGCTATAATATTAGTTTGTTTAGGTAAGTTGTGATTTTTTAAGATGCTAGTTGACGTGGCTCGTGCTAACATCGATTGTTGACACAGAAATAATTACTAATAGGATTTGGTTTAAATCTTGGAGAATTAGATTTAATGCCAGTCAAATGGATAATTATGTGAATTAATCGGAGATAATCTTAGAGTAATCTTGGAGATTTAAAAAATGATTTGCTAGATTTATTTACGAAGATAATACTGCAGAAATAGATAAATACATGATTTAAATATTATTATAGAATATGAGATTTGGATTTAAAAATGAATCCTAATTTGTGTAGGATTTAGATTTCTAATTGAATTAGGATTTGATTTTTTTTTGCCAAGAATTACATTTTTATATTTGGATATATTTGTTGAAGATTTAATGAGTTTAAATTTAAAATTTGGATGGTATTTCAGGATGTGTTACAACATCTACTAGAACAGTTTGAAATTTAAATTCAATGTGATCCAAGATTTAGCTTAGGATTTAATTGGTGGTGATTTTATAATAGATATGGATATTTATTAGTAGCTTTAGATTGGATATATTTGGAGAAAATCTGTTTTGTTATTAAAAAATGATATAAGATTTAAATTTTAAAGTGTTACAGTCCGTATTGTAACATGATCTATAATAAGTTAAAATTCAAATTTGAGTTGATTTGTGACCAGGTTTGGACGAGTTGTAGTTATTTAAAAGTCTCAAATACAGAATATTTTGTATGGGCTTAGAGAATTATCATGAAAATTTAAGGTGATTTATCGTTAGTATTTTTACATCTTTCAGGAGAGAAATTTGACGTCTTCGAGAGGAGGCATCAACAGTTGAAGGGAGTTCAACATAATTAGTAAGGAGATTTTGCAGAACAGGTTCATTAACTGAGTTCAAGACGATTGGCAACAATAAAAGAAAAGTTTTTAGATTGTATACGACCTAATAGCTTAAAATTTTTTTGACAATTAGCGAAGTATTCAATGTCTAGATATGACCTCAAGCAGTAAGGAAAACGAACCTTACGAAAAGTTACATGAGTAACTCTATTTACTTTGCTTTTAGGAATTGAATTAATTTGATAAATTAATTAAACTCGATATATAGTTAAAAACCAAATCTAATACATGTTCTAAAAACATTTATATATTCTATCTCACGTACTATACAATGCTTGCTAAAGACTCCCCTTCTTCATATATTCTAAAACAATAAGTTGGTTACCTCCCTCGAAATAGGATCCCAATTATTTCACTATGTTAGGATATCTTACTGCCACTTTTGAAAAATTTTAGTTTCAATTTTGAATGTCATTTGCGATCTATCCGCGTATAATAAGGTTAGTAATTTAGGTCATAACATAAAATTAGCAGGTTTAGTTTTTTCATAAATGTATTTGGGTCAAAAACAGATTGACATGATTAACACAATTAATAAACAAGTTGGTTTGAGTTTATCTCTTAACATAAATTAACAAGATTAACTTATATATATATATATTATATTTTACTTAATTGTATATAATATAAAATAAGATTTTCTACAATTGATGAAGTACAAATAATATAAATGTTAAAGCTTTATAAGTAAATTTTACTTGTTTTTAATCAAATAAATGATATATTGATTAATAAACATGTTAAAGTATCACAACCATGTTAAATAAGTTATTATTTTATTTATATTTAATTTAAATAGGATAATTTAGGTTGATACGATTAATAAATAGATTAGGCTTGGGTTTGAGATTTTGATACGAATAATAAATGGTCAAATTTGAGTTTAGTATAATAGTATCAACTAAAGAGTATAATACGATACGAATATGATATGATAACATGAATTGCCAACCTGTGCATACAGTTTTTTTTGTTGCAACTTGCTATCCTTTACTTAATTTCTCTGTCCAAAAAAAAAAAAACTTTCAAATATGCACTTTTTAAACTATGCTAATAAAAATAGAAGGATCAATATCAATCTCACCTGTGTGCCCTAACCTTTAAGGGTATTATTTATTCTCCTTTTGTCCTCTAATCTTTTAAAACTCTCTCTTTGCTCTCAAATTTTTAATCAATCTCGTTTAATCTCTTATATTACTATTTCTATTATGTTTTAATCTCTTATATTACTATTTCTATTAAAAACATATAGAAAAATGACCACTTAGCTACCCTTCTTCCCCATCCACAAACACCCCCCCCCCCCCCCCCCCCCCCCCCCTTTTTGGTCTATTTTTAAGAGACATGCAAAAACAAATAGAAAAACACCACTCTGACATTGTCTTTTTCTATCTATTTTTTTATAGAAATTCTATTAAAAGAGATTAACCGAGGTTAATTCAAAATTTAAGGTACAAAATGGGAGTTTTTAAAGCTTGATAAAAAAAATGAGAATAAATTAAAGCTCAGGGGTATTTTTAAGAATAATCCATAAAAAAAATACTTTGCAACCTTCTAGTTAAAGGACTTAAATGCTCGATTAAAGGACTAATTGAAAAGGAACTTTTGTTATTAATTCTTAGAGTTGTAAATATGTCTCAGGCTAAATGGGCTAGCCTGTTGCCCGCTATTTTGGTCTGAGGGCGGGCCTAACTCGGCCAATCAAAATATCGGGTCAAGGCCTAGTCCACTGCAAGCATAAAGGCTGGCTGAGCAAGGTCGACATGAAGCCAGTCCAAAATTTTTTTATTTTTAATAATTAATATAAGTTTTTTAAAAATATATATATGTATTATGTAATAAAAACATTTAGAAATGAAATATTACTTTTAATTTTTTAAGAAAAAATGATATTTATAAAAAAATAGAATATGATCAACAATAATTTGTTTGAAAGTTGACTATTGCTTGTAACTTGTAAAAAATATTACCATGGTAGCAACTAGGCTTTTTTTAATTGTTAAATAATTAATATCTAATTATGTAATAATAATATTACACTCTTTTTTATTAGTAAGGACTAGAAATTTTATCATTAATAACTTGTTTTATTTATTTTTTTTTTTTTAAAAAGTCTGTTTACCCAACTCAAATTTAAGGCTCTCGAGCTTTAGAGTTGGGCCCAAATTTAAATGCGTAAAGCTTTAGAGTTTAATTGAGCTTATGTTTTAAAATTTAGATTAGTTAAGCCTGATCCGCCATTTAAGAGGGTTGGGCCGGACCCGGTCTAACTTTCCGTAAAACTCATTAATGTTGGGCCGTCTGGATTTACACCTCTATTAATTCATAATCAAATAATCACTTACCCGGTAGACTTTTACATATCCTCCACTTCCTAGCTCGTTATCAGAATGGAAGTTATTGGTAGCGACCTCTAGCTCATCGTAACCGAAGTCCCCAATAAATCGGAGCTCTGCATACGAAAGAAGAAGTATCATTACTGTGTATATCTTCATTGTAGTATACAAGCAGGCACCCTAGTCTTCTCTTTCGTTTCTAAGCTGTTAGCCTAAACAGCTGCATGCCGAAAAAGAACTAGCCATTTTAAAGCAAATTTAGCTTCTAATGTTTAAGGATTTTTTTGTTGTTGAAATCCCTTACCTGTACTAGTATCATTGGTTTGAGACTTCTTTTTCCTTTGGATAATAATATAGGCAATCCAACCAACCAAAAAGGTTATTATTACTATCATCGCAACAGCAATATCGATAATTACATGGATCTTACCTTTGTCACTTGCTGGAGGCTTGTCTCTTGTGGTAGGTATGAAATCTATATCCAGAGCACTTTATGTTAGCTACAGGACATACTCAAGTAAGAAGTCCTGAAACCACTTCAAATTAATTTTTCGAAGAATTAGAGGTATCAAGGCTAACACTGATGGCTGAGATAAATGGCCCAAAAGTACCTTTCGTGGGCGTGCAGCATGTTCCTTTTCTAGCCCAAAAGAGATAGATTTCTATGTAGTTTTCCGATACCTACAACTGAAATTTCTTCTCGATAGGTTGAGTAAAGACTCCATCTGCCTTCTTTCGATCAAAGTCCTTTAAAACAAGCTTTCCCTAAATAATATACAGAAAAAGTGAGAAAAAAAAATAAATTTTCACTTGTAGAAGATGTGGGAGCAAAAAAATATACTTGAAATGATTTAGGTTATGATTGGTAGGAGGGAGAGAAAAGTGAAAGAAATAAGTGGTAGATCACCTAAGTGAAGGTTTAAAGGAGATGGAAAAGGAGAGAGAGATCCTTTCCTTTATTATATTTGGTATAACAAGGAAGAAAGAAAACAAAAACCATTTCTCATATTTAGCATGGAGATACAATATAAGTAAAAAATAGATTTTATTCATAAAATAACTATTTTATTTATAGCTATTGAGATATATCGAATCCATCCAAAAATCTTTCCAATTTAAAAAGATCAAAATGAGGGTATCTTGAAGGATTTAGAGTCCATCCCCTAATCATTTCCTTTCTCTCTTATTTAGGTCTGGTAATTCAAATTATAACACGATAACACGACACAAAACGTAAATGAAATTAGAGAATTTGGGTTAAAACGGGTTAAATATGCCAAATACAATTAAATAAAAGGTCAGAATGATTGAACCTACTAACTCTATAAATAACACAAAAAAATAATAATAATAATTTCAAGCCTTTAGGATGGGAAACAAGCTCATTGTCATCAATCTAAACAACTTTTTGCTGTTATTGTTAAAGAAAAACATATTTATTTATGTTTAGTCTTACTTAAAAACTCGTATCTAAAAAATTTCGCATTGCTTGTTTATCAAGTCTTTTCTCTTATTGCGCCTATATAAGAACTGAAATAGCTTGCATTTATGTTTAGTACTTGTCAATATGACTATTTAATTGGGCTTCCTTGAGATGGGTTTAGGAAAAATTTTAAGTGAATTTAGCCATGTTAAATAACGGGTTTACAATTCTTTGGTTTGCTAGAATAAAAGAACTTCATCAATAAACTACTTTAATTTAAAAAAAAGCCCGGACATAGAAATTTAATGTTGTGTATATATTAGAATTTTCAATCATACATGAATGAAAACATCAAATATGTGCCTCTCAACAGTTTTCAGTTTACGTGGATCTCTGAAAGTTGCCTCTCCAAACTGGAGGTTCATTCATAAGCTTGAAGATGCATTATCTCAATGAAGAAGCAGTTAGCTTGCTGTTTGGAAATTTTCAAATTTTAATATATCTTGAGGATTATTGCTCCCATTGAAAATTCCAACAGTGCTAACTGCCCACCTCATGTTGCTGGAAACATAATATATAGTTGGACCAAGAGTTTCATTATCCCTCTCATACACTATACCATTAAGAGACTTAAAAAGTTAATCCCGAAGCTGTTATCTGCCACATCATAAAGAAATAGGCTTTTTTATCAATATTTGTAAAAAGATTATTCCCCTTGCACATCTTGTTTGAGATTGGATGAAACTGGCGTTCCTACCAAGACTTGCCATTTATCACACATCATACCAATTGATTGTGACTTCCGGAATATTCTATCTAGAGCCAAGCGTTTGTGCACCTTCATGGGATCCCATGCATATTCTTCTAGTCAGTTGGTTGAAAAATTGATTGCAGAAGGAAGATTCTTAAGAGTGCTTTCTCCGTCAATAAATATTTGGAGTTGGACAATGCCTGATTCATTCAATAAATTGAAACATCTTAAGTACTTGAACTTGTCTGGCAACAAATTTAAAGAGATGCCTGATTCAATTTGCACTCTTTACAAACTGGAAATATTGTTGTTGTCAAACTGCAAAAGAATTACTTGGTTGCTAACCGAGATGAGAAGACTGATCAATTTGCGTCATCTCGACACTATTTTCTCACCACTACAAGAGTAATTATGATGGTAGTTCTAGCATCATAATTACGCAAATTGATTAGTTCTAGCATCAAAGAGTCGGGACAGCTTCAACATTTAGAGAAGAACTTCCAATTTCGGGCCTTCACAATGTTGATGTGGTTGAGGATGTTCAGAAAGCAAATTTGAGGAAAAAAGAGTCCCTAGTTAGCTAACTTTCTTGTGGCAAGGTTGTCTTACTTATCCAGGAAGTGTAAAGGAGGTACTTTATGCACTTGAACCTTGTACAAACTTGAAGAAACTCGCTATTTTTGAATACGCAGGTTCAAGTTTTCCAGATTGGGTTGGAGATTCTTTTAAAATTGGAATCGGTTAATCTAAGAGGTAGTGAATCATGTCTGCCCCTTCCGCCACTCGGGAAGTTACCTTCTCTTAGAGAGCTTTCTATTCAAAACTTCCACGGTGTGGATAAAATAGACGCTGAATTTTATGGTGATAATTATTCTGTTCCTCTTCAATCCTTGGAAAACCTTTTTTTTTTTTTTTTTATGGTTCGCCTAATTGTAATGCCTGGTCATTCATCGAGATGCAAAGGGGCTGGATGTTTCCCTCGTCTCCAACAGCTTCAATTGTAATGGTTGTACGAACATAACTGGGAGCTTACCTGATCGTAATAGGATAAAAACTCTAGAAATTGTCTGGCACACCAAATTAGAGTTCCTGGGTAGCCACAGTTATGCAGACCTTAGAAATTTGAAAATTGAAGGATGTGAATCTCTAACGTTGTTACCCTTAGACTACTTCCCAATGCTTAAGGAGCTTGTGCTGCAGGAATGTCTGAATCTGGAGTCACTTACCTATTCAGAAGAAACTGGCACCGTTCTCCACTATCTCAGTTTACTCAGACTAGATGCTGGCAAGAATTTCAGTTCATTGCCTGAACACATGCACAGGCTTCTTCTGCCTCTAGTTTTTTTGGACATCTCCCGGTGTCTAAAAATTCAGTCATTACCTGAAAGTGGATTGCCCTGCAATTTAGATACTCTTGTAATTTCTAATTGCCGCAAACTCATGGCAAAACACGGGCATTGGCCTGTCCATGGACTAATATCTTTGAGGTTGTTATGCATTACGAAGTGTGATGCGGTGTTCGATTCATTTCCAGAGGGGTTGTTTGCCATCTCTTTAACGTCTTTGAAGCTCTATAGTCTTTGAAACCTTAAAAGCCTAAACAGAACTCTTAATTCATTACCCTTGTCTCACAGCAAGAAGCTCCAGTGTTTGCCAGAACAAGTGCTTTGCACTTCTCTTCGCTCTTTGATCATCAGAGAGTGTCCTTTGCTTGAACGAAGGTACCGGAGATGGGAAGGGGAGGACAGGCATAATACCTCTTATATTCGCAACATATATAGCTATTTCTGGCCGGACAACAACGTGACCATTCCACATTTTCCATTTTCCTTATTCTCCTTTTTTTTTTCTTTCCAAGTATCTTCTGATGGACCCTTTTTTTTTAAGCAATCGAAACAAATAGGATTCTTCATGTACACATGTTTAGGAGAAAATAGACGCATGAAGAAGTCTTTTAAGCAACTGAGTTACACCTTTCTTAACAAATTGGTAGATATCTTTTACTCTTGGTATGAATATACTGTGTTATTATTCATTGCAAACATTCAATTGTGATTACTTTTATCTATGATGTTGCTATGATTGTGCTACATAAACTAGTTGAATTAAGTATTTCCTCCAATTACACTGCTTCATGACAATTCTCTTGAATTATGAGAGAGATCATTTCACTGCCAAGACAGCGATCTTGCTTAAAAGCTAAAAACAAAGTAATTGGTTGGGTTTAATTTTTACAAAAATCGGGGTAGCATATCATTAATAAGAAAATCTCAGGAGCCAAATCGAGATCGGAGTTATGATTCGAGGGCATCTGTCAAAATAACTATGGCGACCCCCCACGTACGTTACCATACCAACCAGCCAAACTCTGACGCCGACCGCGATGGTTGGCAACCTCGTGGGTCGTCATCCTCTTACTTAACATACTCAACTTTTCATTCTTAACGTTCTCATCTTATAGCGGAAGCAATTTCTATAGCAATTTTTTTTTTTTTTTTACTTACATACTATACCTATCTCTATCATACTCTTATAACACATATATCATAACTTTCTTTCTTTCATCTTCCTTTTTGAACGCTCAGCGAAAGACTCATGGTAGTACCATACCCTCGCCCAGTCCCTTGGCACGTGTAGATCCGTCCGTTGTCCATCATATTACTTTAAATAAACACGTTGCTTACCTGCAACATATAAACAACTAATGAGCTAGATGCTCAGTAAGATCAAACATACATTCATTAACTTATAAATACTAGTAATATATATCATTATTAGAATATATGTCATCACGTATATACACATCATATACATCATTTATACATACCCTCAAAACATAACATAAAATGTGAGCTTCTTCATGCTCATTTATCTCTTCGCTAATCATTCCCATCATTCTATTGATAATCTCTTATCATTCTAATCCAATATCTTCATTTCTTTACTTTTCATTCCTATCATTTCTTAACTTTCTGTTCTAAACCTCTATAACTTTTCTATCGCTTTATCATCATCTCTTAACATTTCATATCTTAAAAACTAGTAACATACACACTAGCATAACATCACGTAAAAACGTGTCATTCACATCACATCACATATATAATTCTATTATGTTTTATATCGTTTGTTTCTTTTTATGTCGTTCTTTACGTTTCTTTTCTTTTCGTATCATTTCTTTTCTTTTCTTTTCTCTCTGCTTTCCTTTCTTTTCTTTTCACGCTCTTTTCTTTTCTTTTCACGCTCTTTTCCTTTCTTTTCTTTTCTTTTCTTTTCCTTTCTTCTCTTTTCCTTTCTTTTCTTTTCCTTTCTTTTCTTTTCACTCTTCTTTCATTTGTTTTCTTTCCGCTTTCCTTTGGTTGGGCCCATTGTTGGACGTACCTAGTTGCGCGCGGACAGTGGGAGGAGGGGGAGCGACCCACCAACCTACCTCACAGTCACATAAAAACCGCACCTTCGGGGTTGGTCCATCCTATAATCTACCGCACCTTCGGGGTAGCACCACATCTACGCGGAGGATATAGACCGGAAGTCTCGACCTTGTAGGGAGACCGGTACGCCAACAACTTAAGTTTTCAGTCTTATTATCTTGTAGGCTTTTATTTTTCTTATATTGATTTTTCATTGTACGTCTTTTTCATGACATTCATAATCTTTCATTTCTCATTTTTCATAAAACGTTTCATGGAACATATGTTCTTTCGTTGTTTTTTTTTTCTTAATTCTTTACTTTATTTGTGTGAATTATGTTAATCACACTTTAACATATATAACACATATTACTTATATATATCACATCACATCATAACAAATAAAACATGTTTTGTTACGTGTAGATAATTATTCTCTGTTCATCTTATCATTTGCATCCTCCTATCTACCGTATCTTATCATCATCCTCTTATTGATCATAGCCTATTGTTCTATTCAATCGATCACATCTTATCGTTATGTTCTAATCCTTTCATCATACCTTTTATCATAACCTATTATTGTTTTTCTTTCTTGTCTAACTCTTTGCTTTCATATCATTTTTCATAAAACATTCATCATACCTTTTATCATAACCTATCATTGTTTTTCTTTCTTGTCTAACTCTTTGCTTTCATATCATTTTTCATAAAACATTTATCATACCTTTTATCATAACCTATCATTATATTTCTTTCTTGTCTAACTCTTTACTTTCATATCATTTTTCATAAAACATCTATCCTTTCGTCCTCATAAAACATCCCTTTCTTAATTCTTTTCATCACCGATCATCATTGCTCTATCAATCATAACTTAATTTCCATAAAACTTTTCATAAACACCTATTCTTTCCTTTCATATCTCATCTCTTTCTTATGCATTCTATCATAATATTCACATTCCTACTCTTTCCATTCATCTATCCCTCTTTATCACATCGTTACTCTCATAAAGTTTTTATAATACTTTTCCTTCATAATTCAATATATACATATATTTATATATATATATATTTTTTATTTATTAAAACATATCTTTTAATATCATCATAACATTGCTATAGCATTTCTATAGCATCATCATAAATCACATCATGACATTTGCATACCAAACATATAAAACGATAAGCTTGTTCATAGTTGCAGACGGGTAAATGTCTGAACTTATCCATAGTGTGCTTATTCTCTTCTTGGGATCCATCGACGTCCTTTGTCGCTTCTGGATTGGGTTTCTAAAGATAAACTTTGTCCGTTAATCACATTTTCATTTATAATTTTTATTTTATTAAAAAGCTAAATTATGATCTTATAATCCTTAATTATAGCCTTAGGACAGCTTTCTAAACCTTAATGGCCATTTTTGAATTTTTCTCCAACTTTTTGAAAAATTACAATTTTACCCCGAACTTTTGATAAAATTACAATTTTGCCCTTGACGTGATTTTTCATAACTTAAACTTCAAATTTTGGCTTTTACAAACTCCATTAACTTATTCCACGGTCATTGGGGCTCTTGTCCCATAATTTGAGAATCTTTGGGCAAAATGACCATTTTGCCCCTGATGGGTCGTTTAATCATAACATTTTCATTTTCATACTTAGGCTGGATTTTCTAAACCCAAAATCATCAAATTAACTTTTTAAATCATATCGGACCTTTTCCTGATCAATTCTTATCATTTTACCAATTTTCACATTCCCGGCCCTCGGGAAGTACTATTCGAACCTAAGAATCGGTTTCGTGTTTTTCTTGCGTTCTAGGGTTTCGAATGGTCGGTTTACTAATCGTACCTTACCCATTCCTTTTTTTTCCATGCCCTAATTCCTTGAGGGGGCTCGGGTTACCTTCCCGATCATATTTTACCCATCGTTTCCCACATTACCCCTGGTGTCGTTTTTTAGAAATTTCGGCAGAGTTTCCCCTTAATTTTTGAGGTTCCAGCATTTAGTAAACGCCTGAAAACCATCTATCCTAATCTAATTTTATCACGTACTATACCAGAGGCCTAGATTTTACGTAAAACTCATACTGTTTACGTAAAATCGTTACATTATCACATATTTTTCTTTTTCTTCATTACAGCCATTTTCTTCTTTTTACATACATTCTTTTCCATAAATTTTCATACCAATAATTATAAAATCATATAACAGTCCCAAACAATTAAATTGCGGAACGTAAAGGGGTCGGAATTTATACCGAATTGCAATCCGGTCTCGACGGCAGAAACCCTAATTCCTCGTTCTTCATCTTTGAGGTCTCGTCTTGCAATTTCAACTCCGCGGATGCGACCGGAACGTCGAAAATAGGCCAACGGGCCAAACTTTTATTTTCGGTCAAAGGTCGCCATTGACCGTCGTTGACCAGCCGTTGACCGGCGTTGACCGGTGGCGACGGCGGCGACGGTGGCAAGTGGGTAGTCCATTTTGAAGATCTCGACGAGAGGAATCCATTGGTAGCCTCAATTTCACATTTGGAGGCCCCAGTCGCCGGAAAATCCCCCCGAAAGTCACGGTCACGGCGGCGACGGTGGAGCTCCGCCGTGCCGGACTTTTTCCCCGAAATTGATTGAGGGCTTTTGCTTCCCTCTTCACGGCGACCATTTCTGCACCGGTGGTGCAGCTCAACATCGCCGGAAACGGCGGTTTCGACGGCGACTCCACGGCGGCGTTTCGCCGGATTTTCCGAAGCTCAGGCGGCATGATTCTGCCGGTGTTGAGGCGATCCACCACCTGAGTTTTGTAGTACTCTTCACCACGAACATTTTGGGACCGGTTTCGTGGCAAATGGTGGCTGGACGGCGGAGAAATCTCACCGGGAAGATTTCGGCTCCGGCGACCTTCAGGCGGCGCGTGCGGCTTGCTCCGGCGACTGCTCCGTCGCGTCGACCCACCATCGGACTCAACTCGGCGAGAGCTTTCCGATGACACCGGCGGTGTCGAAAACGGACACCGTTTCCGATGGTCGGTTACTGTACACATTCGGCTAGAGAGAGAAAGAGAAATGAGGAGAGAGAGAATTTGTGGACAAATGAGTAAATTCCACCTTTTTCCCGTTCTTTATATACTTTTTCACCCAAAATTTCAACATGGGCTATGCTGACTAATTTGGGCGTCCTGAATCCAAATATATCAGTTTTATTTTCATCTGATGTCGTTTCGACCAGTTTCCGATACTGCGAATTTTTGATCAAAAATTACCCTTGTGCTCAATTATCAAATTTGAGCGTGCTGATAGGCTATCCTGACTAATTTGGGTATGTTGAACCCAGATTTATCAGTTTTATGTCAAGATAATATCATCTTGACCTACTTCCTGATACTGTGAGTGGCACACGCGTGCACACACATAATATCACTATTACTCATTTTTCATCCTTTAATATTGTTAGAACACTTTATTTAATTCTAAACAATATTAAATCACTTAATTTCACATTTTAACGCTTAAATTCATTGTGTATTTATTTTCTGAAAAAATGTGAATTTTCCCAGTTGTTACAATAACCCTATTTTGACAGAGAGTTGGGAATTAACCCACTATATGTGGAGGCTCTCGAGTAATGTTTTTAATTAGCTTGAATAAAACTTGTTTTTGTAAATTTATATTCATTTTTTCTAAAAATAATTTCTCCATGAGTAAATAGTAGAATTTTCTTATTTTGGAGTATGCGTTTATCTGTAATTGCCAATTATTGAGAGATGTAAGTCAGCATCATAAACCACATAACTTGATTTGGACGAAATACAAAATACATTTTGTACCTATGAAGTACATTAACTACGCAAACTAACGGATATGCGTCCTCTAGTACGAGGAACACAAGAAAACGTGTGTAAAATAAACAGAAATTCACAAGCAAGCACAAAACATATATTCACGACATAAACTCAAAACCAATTTTCACCTTCCCTCTTCAAGCATAGGTCGTTCAGCACCATTTGGTGGCGGCGGCGGCACTGCATCTGTAACCATGCTTGTACTCGCGGACGAGTCGTAAAAGCTAGAATCGGTTCCCTTGGTTGCAAGGGCGCTAATTATGCTACTCGCATCGCTGAATTTCCAGTCTGCCAAGTAACCGGGCCTTGAAATTTCAGTGCTCATTTCAATGTCTCCTGAAATCAGTGCTACCACTCTTGACATGGACGGTCGAACTGTTGGAGATGTTTGCGTGCATACAAGGGCTACTCCTATGATCCTTCTCACTTCTTCCTCATCGAATTCCGATAGTTCTGAATCCACCAACTCAATTTCGCGGCCTTTTTCACGAAGATTCCAGGCCTAACAAGCCAAAAATAAAATAAAATAAAATCATTAAATTGTATTAACTAACTTGAAAGTTAATCCATATTTGGATGCCAATAATGCAGCTTAGTGTATCCCTTACCAGTTCGAGAAGGTATATCTTATCTTCTTCTTGGCTATTGTCAGAATTTGACCTGCCACTAATAATCTCTAGAGCCACAACGCCAAAGGCAAAGACATCGGTTTTCTCTGTAAGGTGCCCACGCATTGCATATTCCGGTGCAAGATACCCTCTAAAGCATCATCAACAAGGTTAACAAATTATTAGTAATACTTCACAACTTAAAAAAGAGAACTTAGGTTGTCAAGAACATACATTGTTCCGGCAACACGAGTGCTAATGTGAGTCTTGTTGTCATCGTAAAGTTTGGCTAAACCGAAGTCTGATATCTTTGGGACAAGATTAGAGTCAAGAAGAATATTGCTGGATTTTACGTCTCTATGTACAATTCTAAGCCGTGACTCCTCGTGAAGATAAGCTAGACCTCTTGCTATACCCAAGCAAATATCAAACCGAGTTGGCCAATCAAGCTTCAAGCTGTGCTTCCCTGAGTATCAAGGCCATCCATAGACATTTTTAGACATTATTTGTATGTAAATGTACTTGTATAGAAAGAAACAGTGTTATTATCATACCAAATAGTACTTGATCTAGACTCTTGTTCTCCAGGTACTCGTAAACAAGAAGTCTTTTATCACCCTCAATACAGCAGCCGTGTAGTTTCACCAAGTTCCGATGTTGAACAGCGGAAATTGTGGCAATTTCAGTCACAAACTGGTTCTTCCCTTGGTGGGAAGTCAGAGACAGTTGCTTCACAGCGATAACTCTTCCATCTGCAAGTGTTCCCTGTAAAATTCAAAGCTTGATTTAGAAAATAAGGATTTCTTCATCTTTGTATCCATTTATGGCTTTTTGGTACTGCTTAAAGAGCGCTTGTTTAACCTGCAGGTTATAGTTAAGGCTAAATAAAGTAATTAATACCTTGTAGACAGGTCCAAATCCTCCTTCTCCCAACTTATTAGCGGGATCGAAATCATTCGTTGCCGTCCTTAGTTCAGCGTAACTGAAGGTGTATGGTCTTATATCCATTCCCAAGAGCTCTGCAAATCAACTAAAAGTCAAAATGCTTTTCTTTTTCTCCCTACATTTTCATTTACAGACCAACAATGCAAAAACAGGACATATCATAGGATAGTTTTCTTATGAAGAAGAACAAAACATATAAGTTTTGTAAATTTATCTACTACTTCAAAATATGAAACAGATAAAGAAATGATTACCTTCATCATTATACATTTGAGCTTTCCTTCTTCTATGAACAATATAGAAGATCACAAAAACCGACAGAAAGGCTACAGCCCCGACACCAACAGCAATTCCCACAATCAGACCTGTCCTGTCCTTATTATTGCTCGGAGGACGGTTACTGACAGTTGGGATGAAATCTATGCCGATTTCAAAGCCTCATTAGTAATTCACATGATACATACATATGTGTGTGTGTGTGTATAACAGATATTGCATATGAAAATGTTGGCACTATTTTATTACCTGGGGTAGCACTGACGGCTGCGATAGAAGGTCCATAGGTACCTTGTGCAGGTATGCAACAAGTTCCTTTCCCCGCCCAAAAGAGATGGACTTCTAGGTAGTTATTCAAAACTAGAGCCTTATACTCCTTCTGGACAGCCCGGAAAGATATCCCGCCAGCTTCCTTTCGGATATCAAAATCTTTCAAAACAAGAATTCCCTAGAATATACCCAAATAGTGAGTAAAAAGAAAATTGTCCTATCGTTGTTGAAAATACGAGCATATAACAAAATTTTGCTTCAGCAAAATTATCTCAAAAACATATTGTCAGAACAATTAGGTAAGAATAATACCTGCACGTAGACATCAAATACACGCCTGCCGACACTTTTCCAAGTCCCCCCATTCTCGAAAGCTGTTTCTGTGAACTCGAGTTGCACGGTGTAGTTACCATTCTCTAGTCCCAAGCCATAATACCTCAATGATGAGGCTGAGAGCCTTGATGTCTGGAAAAGTTCCGGGTTCAAAGTATTCGTGAACTGACTCAACGAAGAACTTATGTAACTAGCATTGTTGTTTCCTGCGAAAAGCCCGACATTGCTAACTGCCCATCTGTTGGTGCTGGTCACAAAGTAGTTGGCCGGACCAAGAGTCTCAGTATCATTTTCGTACTCAATGCTACCATCAGATGATTGAATTGGAGGACCACCCGAGTTTATTCCAAAGTTGTAATCTGCATGAGGGTGAAAAAATTGTCATTTATCTGATATAATAGCAAAAGGGTGTTTTCTTTTGCATGTTTTCGGATGGAATATCATAAAGACAAGTATGAAGCTATACTTACATATTGGATTGCCTCTATAGCAGGGGAAATTCTTTTGGAGGCAGTTCAGTCTTGTAAGAAGAGCTCTACAAAAAATGAGAAATGAAGTTATATACAATTTAACAAGCACTATACTCTTGCAGTTATACAGAGAAAGAAAGTTTAGTGTCATGTGAGCATATACACACACATATATATATATACACACACACACACAAATTTATATATATATATAAATATTTCACTACAGCCAAGAGTAACAATGCAATTATTACAAGTACTTGGTGAAGAATCACCTGTTGGCTGAAGTATCTAGTGTAAAGTTGTTTCCAACCAGGTTACTGCATCAAAGAATAAAGAAGGGGGGAAAAGGGAATATTAGTTTATCCTAATATGCGGAAGATTACAAGAGAGAATGAAACAGTGAACTAGAGAAGTCAACAAAATTGTTTTAAGTACAAATCTTTTTAGTAAATTAATGAAATTTAACAAAAAAAAAAAATCAATATTTTCTTGAATAACAGGCAAGACATACAGCTGCAAATTTGTTTCATTGACCCATGAAGGAATGGTGCCCACTAGATTATTGTAAGACACATCTCTGCAAGCATAACATTGCACAAAAATGCATTAGTTTTGGAGCCAATTATTAACATAACTATTCCTGTAACTTGCATATTGCAAATTCCTTTATATTATATGACTTACATAGTGAGAAGAGATGTGCTTTTTCGTTGAGGCAGTGAACCATTAAAACTATTGTTTCCAAGAAACCTGATTAAGTTGAGACAAATACAAGATTCAGTTAATTAAGATTAGGCATCACAAGGCGGATCTGACACCATCAAATAGAGAAGATGTATTACAGAACAGAGAGTGAACTCAAGTTGAATAGAGAGTTTGGAATCTGTCCATTTAGTTTGTTGAAGCTCAGATCCCTGCAAAAATTAATAACCACATAAATAATGGTCAACTTCATGATCAGTACTTAACACAAGAAAAGAACTAGAAGGATCCAAAACCAGCCATACACATAATTAGATTCAAAAGTTACAAGAACTTACAACTGTTGCAACTGTTGGTATTCCCCAATATCCGACGGAATCGAACCGGTAAAATTGTTATTTCTCAGCACCCTGCAGGTTTGCATTAATGAGTTTTTAAAATAGTTTCGTATTATCTAGAATATGATTCTGGGTAGGAAAAGAAATATATATATATTTTACTTACAAGGTATTTAGAGACTTCATATCCCTGATAAACGAGAGAGAAGAACTCGCATTCGATATTTCACTCAATCGCCTATAGACACGCCAAACACAACATAATTATCTTCATGAATCTGCAGACTGATATGAAGGTGACAAACAGATATGTAAAGATACTCACAACTCTGATAGAGAAGTCAGGTTAGCGAATGTCGATGGTATAGGACCTTGGAAAGAGTTTCCTTGAAACCTCCTGCAGAAACATGCACAAGTACTAAGGTATAAGCCTACTATCGGTAAAATCATTTGATCAAGAATAGCGTAAAATGTCTGATCAGATTTCCTCACAAGTCATTAAGATTTGACCAATTTCCTATGAAGTCGGGTATTCTGCCAGTCAGTTCAACGTCTGATGCCCACCTGCGACAAACGAAATAATTCCCTTTGAAAAACCATGTTTAAGAAATTTTTTTTTTTTTCTCCGTTATGCGGGACAAGTAATGAAATTTTTACAGTGTCTTGAGACTTTGTAGATTTGCAAATGTTGAAGGAATCTCTCCGCTGACTCCAGAACTATCAATGTAGCTGTCAAATGAACATGGGGAAAAAAAAAGTATGAAAGAATTGGAATGGATTAAACTCAATTTCAGTGACTAAGTAAAGAAAGTAGGAAAGAAAAAGAGTTTGATAAACTTACAGTTGTTCAAGTTTCGACAAGCTCCCAAGCTCGGATGGCAGAGGGCCAGAGAAGTTGTTTGAACTAAAGGACCTACAAAATAAAAAACATAAAAAATGGCGAATTGTCGGAGAAGTAAGGTCATGTTCACTCATTATGTACATTTTCATTTGAAAAATGGCACTATCGAGATTGCGAATGTCAACGACTCACAATGAAATTAGCTTGGTGAGTTGCCCGAGTTCCTTTGGTACCTCCCCTGATAAGGCATTTATACCAAGACTCCTGGAAGTAACCAAACAAAGAACCCCAAAAATGAAAACAAACATTTTCTTGCTGGATTGAAGGTGGGATTTCGAGTCAACTTACAGGTATTGCATGCTAGTGAGATTACCGATGGATGGCGAAAGAGAACCTGTCAAGTAATTCTGGGCCAAATTTCTGCAACAAAGGAACATCAACATAAATTTTGTAGTAGAAAAATTTTACCATTTGACAGAGCAAACACTACTTTTGTGTTATAAACAAGAACAAAGAAAACGCCCAAAGAAACCCATACAGATTGAAGAGGAAGGTCAGATTCCATAGCTCTTCTGGGATTGGCCCAGCAACATTCAATGCATATGCTTTCCTGTAAACAAAGTTTTGGTGGCAAATCAAACATAAAAAATAATAAGATTTTCACATTATTATACTAGAGCTATTTGTTTAATTTAACGTCTGAAGATATGTGATTAGTAATACGAGGTGGCAAATCAGTTGTCAATTTTTATTAGAGTACTAATCCGTAGATATTACTGATGTACAATCAAACATACATACATACATACATACGTACATACATATATATATGTATTTTTTTATTTTTGTTCTTATTTAGTCCTACCCCCCACAACCCTTTTTTTTCTTTTTTTAGTTTCAAAGTTTAATTCACAATGTAATAAAAAAATAAAAAAACTAAACTTCATTTACACTAAGTTTTTATTTTAAATTAACTTTTCCCAACCCTAAATCGAAATGAATTTTCTGGTTTCATCCGCAATAATTGTTTCACTGTTGCCAAATGCACAAAATTTTATAAATTTTATTTTGTATACTAAATTTTTCAAAAATTTCAATTGTGTTCTCATTTAATAAGAGAAATTATAACCGAGCCTCCACTGAATATCGAAAACTAATATCTCAATTTAACAAAAGTAATATCTTGTAATGTTCAAACAATACCTTTACAAATATATATTTTTCTAAATCAATGTTCACATATTAGTACATAATATATATATATACACACACATATATATACGAAATCTCGTATTCTATACTAAATAGTATCCGGTATATTAATATAAATATAAACTTTAATTATTAAAAATATAAATTTATATAAAAAAAATATAAATAACTAAAATCAACAACTTTATATATATATATGTATATATTTTTTTTTTCTGAATGAATTCAGCTTTCTAATAATTGTAATTAATATACACATAATAGTAGCATGTGTGCGTGTGCTGACTTACAGCTGTGTAATGTGGCAAAGAGAGCCATTATTGTAAGAACATTGGCATTTGATTAAGGGGTTGAATGACCGATCATCGAAGGTGGTGGAATCTGTGGCGGCTCCACTACATGGTTCCCCACTTATATTCCATTGTTCACTGTTTGCTTTAATGTCCCATTGGTCAAATATTGAATTCAAGGCTCTCACTGCAACCAAACAAAATTATATACATATATATATATATCCACACACATATATCCCAAATTCAAAAAGCTGGACAAATAAAATAAGTACAAAATCTCTTATGGGCTACTCGGCGGCTTTGAAATTTTTGTCCCTCAAATTTTTTTTCCCTTTTTATTGACAAGCCATCCACAACATGCCATCTCTAAAAGATAAGAACAAATTTCTAGCCAAAAAAAAAAAAAGGACAAATTCCTGTGAAAATGGCTGCTGCTTCTTTTTTCCCCCAAAATAAACCCAGTTTTTTTTCTTTTTTTATGAGCTTGAAAAGAATAACCCAGTTCAATATTTTGCTTAAAAAGCCTAAACCAAGCTAAGTAAGGACCCACTAATCACATTCCTGGCAAAAACTTCAACACATATATGTACGGTACTTTGCCAAAATAAAACTTATTCTGAAGGGAAAAAGATAGACATATACATACATTATATACATATATATGTATATATAGAAAGACAGAGACAGACAAAACCTTCAGATGGATCTGTAGTGGCTCGAGTTTGATTCTGAGCACTTGTTAAAGAAGCAAGAACAAGGAAGAAGGCAACACAGAAAGTGAAGACAGAGCTAACTGAAGATGATGAAACTCCTGACATGAATTAACTTCCGTAGTCTTATAATTCTCTGCCACAGCTTTTTGCGAATATTATTGCTTAATATATGAACAGCACCAAAACTCTAGAGGCAAAAAATGAAAGAAAGATCAGATCTTCTAGGGAGAGTAGTTGAGATATTTGAAGAGAGAAACCAATATGAATGCAAACGAAATGCCACGAGACATGACGAAGTCCAACTTGGAATAAATGTATTCTGGGCCAATAATTCAAAAGGCGGGGTGAAGCTGACAACTGAGTTGAAAATTATGTTATACATAATTTTATAGAATAATGGGGAATTTTTACACATTTATTGATTGTGACTTCATGAGATTAATGAAAGGCTAATTATTTTGGCGTTCCACAAATCTAATTTCCAAAAAACAAGAATAAAGGAAAAAGAGTGCCATTGTTTCATTCGCGCGTATGCACGCTCCAGGACAGTGCATGACCCTTTCAAGGTTTACGTCTATTCAAACCCTCTAAATTTGTACAAATAAGCATATTAGGCGCACAAAACTAAAAGGGACCCACTTTATCAATTAATCCACGGATATTTACTAATTTTTATCCATCATTTTCAGTTTTAATTTATATGATAGTGAAATGCTATTTTTTTAATTGACAGATGTAATTTTTTAATTTTAATTAATATAATGGGAAGTTGTTTGTTTGCTTTTTTTTTTTTTCCTCCTTATGATGAAAATGGTAAGGAAAATTCATCATAGGCAATAATCTATCGTTAAACTAACAAACCTCATGACGTTTTAGAGTATTCTTCCATGGGAGATACTAACTTTTCTACATCAATAGGGTAAAGATTATCAACCATCAATTTTTAATGACCCAGATCGAAAAGATACACCAAAACAACTATAGGATATTCACACATATGATTACATTTGAAAAAACAAAATAAAACAAAACAAAAAAACACAATTACTTCACCTTATTCCTTCATCCACAATACTTCTACGAGCTTGTACCATTAACTTCAACATTAGTCCATCTATCAGCAAAAATAAAGGGGAAAAAAGGAAGAAAAAACCATTGTCCTTTATCGTGACAATACTTCAACAATATTCAAATTCCGAAGAGAGAAAACCCAGGAATCACAATCCACCTAGCTGATCTCCTCTTGCACGCCTGGATCTCTTTCCTATCAGCTAAAGTCGTGGTAGATCCCACTTATGTCGTTGCCCAAATCGTAACCTCAAATCCACAGTAGTCAAGCCGAACCACAAACCCAGATATCTGTATTAGATCCAAGCGACAAGGAAAGACCAAATCAACGGAGAATTAATGCAAGTTTCAATCTCCTCTGACCAACGATCTGTACAGAAAAAAAAAAAAGATAATAATTAAAAACGATTAAATACTCTCAAATGTTGCAAATATGAAAAAGAAGCTTGAGATCACTGTTAGTTTACTAGGAACTTTGGAAATTTGCTGCGGAAGAGAGATTGAGAGAGGAAGAAGGTAAGCAGAAGTTCCATTACTTTTTTTCCCACTATTTTCAAGAGTAATCACGTGTGAATATTTCATAGTAATTTTGGTGAATCTTTTTTGTCTAAATTATTCAAAGCTAATATAAAGGTTAATAATTTTTATCTCACAAGTCGGATAAAACAAACTTTTTTTATTATAAGAAAGAAGATCGGTGGTGTCCTCACATCTTCCACTCTATAATCATTAAATGAGTTCGTTAGTCATATTAATAGGATGATAAATAACCAGATCTTAGATCCTTATAATTAGTAAACCCTAGATTTTAAGTAGTAATGACAATGGGGTGGGAAAGAGCTGGGGAATGCTTTCCTCTCCCCATCCCCACCCACAAAATCATTCCATCCCTATCTAAATTGAAGTTGGAAAGGGGATGAGATTTCTCATTTAGAAGACTTTCCTTATACATATTCCGTTCTCGTCTATTATAACTACACATTTAAAAAAAATTAATCCACTTTTTAATTAAAAAAATAATTATATACTTTTTTTATAGATATAATAATTACATATTAATAGTCTCTTTATGTATTTGGTAGAAAATATGCTTTTTTTAATAAAAAATTAATATATAATATTCAAATATGATTATTTATAATTTTGTAAAAAATTATATTTATAAATATATATATCACATATATATTAGGACAGAAGCGTAGAGTGCTTTCTCTATGTCCGCCCTGCTAACTTTTAAGGATTAAATTTCATCATGTCGCGGAACATTGCCCCTGTCCCTACTTCTTAAAAGGAATATTGTATCTCTAGTTTCAAAAGCAGATAATATAATATAATATCTTTCTTGTCATAAACTCTACAGGATAAAGCAGTCTTAACACATTGGACAACTCCCCAAAGGTTTTTTTTTTTTTTTTTTAATTTGTCTTTTTTTAATTATTGGTATTTCGAAACCGTGTAGAATGAGGTTTAAGGTTTTAGATCTTTAACCGTAGAAGATTGTCTTTTCAATTAATAATGGATTAACTCTATACAACAAAATGTTGTCACCTAATTTATTAATGTGAACGCTAAAAAAGGAAATAAAAAAAAGACTTCCACATGTCTTGTACCTCCAACATGTGTATATCGTATGTGTCTGTATGTTTATTCATATATGTGTGTATATATATATATATATACACACACACACACGTGATTCCTGATTTACTGTTTCCAAACTAGAGTTTGACACCCTGTTAAAATTTTTTTTTTTCCCATAATTTTTTTAAGCAAATTTACGCTTATATATTGTTCGAATTATATATTTAAACTTATATATACAAAGCTCAAGTTTATTATGCAAATGAGAGAGAGTCATACGTACATACAAAGGGATAAAATGATCCGTCTAGAACAGTATTTAAGGATCAGATAAAACTTTGTATAAACATTTTAAACTGTCACAAAAAACCAACTTGTATCGGGTTGACAATTGAGTCAACTTCTTATCATTTTAATTAAAAAATGGTTTAGTACTGATAACTCTCTTTCTTAAAAACGGTAGTCCTAACCATACTAATAATTTTGTATTTGTGTCTAATTATATATAATTGTCCTCTCTCTCTTACGTGGAAAGTAGCTCAACCAACCGGTCAATAAGGGGATCAAATTTATTTATGTATTTATTTAGGATAAGAGGATCAAATTAGGTAAAAGGTCATCTCCTCGAATATTGTACTTCAATCGAAAGCAAATTAAAGAACAAAATGTGAGTTGTTCTAGGGAAAATGATTCATTAAATTAAGGACCAAGTTGCATGTAGAGGAATTTTCAGTCAAAATAACAAAACAAGGCTTTTGTTTTTAAATTAATATATTTTAAATTTATTACAAAGTTATAATTTACACACCTCGACCTTGTAAATATATAATAATTTACATCTCATTGATAATAATATTAACTTTTTTGAATGAAGATATATAATTTTTATATAAGCTGTTAATTCATAATACAAATAATCATTTTTACATACGTTAATCCAAATTTATTAAGGTTAAGATCTTTAATTAAATTTTGTTAAAGTAGAAAAAGCTTATATTAACTTTATTATAAATATAAATTTAGATTAATATTAATTAAAAAGAATACTTCATACTCTTAATTAATAATCTATATTAAAGTAAAGTGCTAATTTTCATTAAAAAATCAATATTATTTACCAATAGAGTGTAAATTACTACGAATTTGTAAGTCGATAGCACAAATTGTCAAAATTAAAAATTTAGGGTGTAAATTATAATTTTACAATAAGTTTAGGATCTCCAATTAAGAAAACAAAAAAAAAAAGGTTAAGGAAAAAGAAAGATTAAGATTTCTTAATCAAGTTTTTTTTTTTTGACTGAAAATTTCCTTAATCGAGTTTGGTTGACTTTGGAATAAATTTTCACCAGAAAAGCTTTTTGAGATATACATATTTCCCTAGCCAATGCCATGCAGAACAAGTTGTATTTCACAAATTTGATGAACTCGTTTGATTGTGACATGGCTTAAATTTAAATAGTAAATGTAAATTTAACATGTTATGATAAGTAACGGAAAAAACTACAAAACCTTAAAATTATAAGCAGATTCAAACGCTTTCTGGCTATCGTCATATTAATTTTTAATTCACCCTCAAAGTCAATTCTATCATTTCTTAGGAACAATGCCAAATTGACAGGCTGAGTACAATAATATTACCTCCAGAAAAGAAAAATATTTATTTGTTTTTTTTAATTCGCCGTCATTTTCTATTAATTCTATTTTTAATATTTTATAATAAATTTTAAATTTTAAAAATTTATAATTTTATATATATAAGTTTAATGAGAATTTTTATTATAAATTATATAAGATTTTAAGAGATACGAAATATATACATGTTGGTAATTTTTTTGAATAAACTTTTAAAATTTTACATTTTTCACTTTAAATAGTTTTTCTTCCTCAAAACACATTTTCCAAACTTAATTTTTTCTAACAAAAAAAAAATCTCCAAAACTCTCCCCCACACTAATTTTTTTTCTTATGTGAAGTTTATAGTTCTCACTTATTAAACAAAAATGAAAACAATATTTTCAGGTCTTAAAATTGAGATTTCTATTCAGGTCTTTCTCATCCTACCTGCCAAGTAGCCTAATCAGAAACAAATTAACTATAATTGAAAGGGCGTTTGACATTTATATTATGTTTGCATTGTATTTGAACGTCATATAATTTTCATCCGAATGTAAAAGTATTACATTTAAATACCAATTCTATCATAATTTAAATCCGATATAATTTTTTTTATTATTTTTACCAATCACATTATATACTCTATTTCTTTCTCATTTTTTTCTCTTTATTTTAACCAATCACATCACATACTTAATATTTAAATATAATTTAAATATTTTTAATCCAAAAAAAATTACATTTAAATATAATATAAATACTTTTTATCCAAATATAAAAAACATTCAATGTATTATATTCAAATTAATATAATGCAATATTCTACCTAAACACCTCTTAATTAGCTGAACTGAAGTCATTAATTTGATACATAGTTACCTATGCTGCTACTTATACTGGCTTTGGAAACACCATATATACATAGTAAGTTTAACTATCAACACAAATTTTTAATTTACCGTCAACGTCAATTTTATCGTATTTCTTGGAACTATGCAAATATTATCAAAGTTTGAATGTAATAACAACGTTATCCTAGAGATTATTTGTTTTTTATTTTTTAGAATTTTTGTGTTTTAAATAACCTCGAAGAAGAAAGTAGAAACAATTAATGTAAATATACAAAGGAACAAAAAATTATTATTTCATAAAGCGGGTTTAGACAAACTATTTATCTGCATAATAATTTTTTTTTAAAACGCTTATACAATATAAGCATAATAATGATGTCATATATCCAATCTACTACTGGATATTTTCTCTAAGATTTTGAAACGGCCAGGTCAATCGTTCCCCAACATGCAAGACTCCATTGATTCAATCAACGACAAAGACTTAAATTTAATGTAGTCAGGAGACTTTGGGACCAACATTGAGGGGGTGTTTTGGAATCAAAACCAATACCTCCAAAACATAATTTTTTCAAGCACCATTATTTTTTATTATTTATATCTTCAAAATATTAAACTTTAAAAATTTATAATTTTACTTATATAAATTCAAAAGAAATAATTTTTTTTAAATTACATAGAATTTCGAGAGGGATAAAACAATATCTATAATCATATTTTTTTCTAAAAATATTTTTAAAATTTTATATTTTTTTCATCCCAAACATATTTTTTTAGAGATGATTTTTTTTATATATAAGTCCAAATGAGATACTTTTTTTTTAATTTCATTAAAATTTCAAGGGAAATGAAATAATATCCATATTCATATTTTTTTCTAAAAATTTTTTGAAAATTTTATATTTTTTCATCGCAAGCAGTTTTTTTCTTTAAACATATTTTTCAAAATAACTTTTTTTCAAAAAAAAAAAAAAAAAAAGTCTCCAACTGTTGATTCCAAACAGGTCCTGAGTAAATGAGAAACTGGCTTCGTCAGAATGTTCTTTAAAGTTATGTTCGCCCACCGTTGGCCATAGCCAACAAGAAGGTCACCAAGAATATGGTCATTTTAATTTATATATATATATATATATCAACGTCAGACAATTCAAAGAAAAAGAAAAGAAAAGAAAAGAACAAGTTATATTCCTCTGTTCGTTCAGCATTAAGCTTGCAATCTTTTAACTTGTCAATTGTTCACCTGTTCGACTTTGAGTTCCATCTTAAGAGGTTGACTTATTAAAAAGAGCAGGCTGTAGCCCAAGTCATTTACAACTCCTTCTCAATTACATGTCTAATCAATATAGGACTTTTTGTTAATACATATCTAACATTACCAACTCTCCGGAACTCTGGCCCTTTGAATAGCTTGTCAAGCACGACAGAAAAGAAAAGTTTCACTCACCAGTTCGCCATGTTTGATGTTGCCGACGAAGCTCCGACTGATTGAAAAAAAAAAAAAAAATGGCACAAGGAATTTGAGTATGGTTTGTAATTAGCTCCTAATTATCTTAAAACATGATATCACTTTAATAAGAAAAACTAGAAAAAATCTTGGCATCTACCACCCCTGAATTATTTACTTTCTGTCGTTTTGCATGTCGTTTGCTTAAGTTCTTAATATTTTTGTATTTCATTGTCGTTTTTGCCTTCCATGTCAGTGCTTGCCCATTTTTCAATTTAATCCTCGTTCCTATAAATCATGTCGCATTAGAAGGCTATTGTCGTTTCTGTGTTTGGGTGGTTTTATAGCTTGTTATCGTTTTACAGCTTTTGCCTTTTGTTTACGTTCTTGTCGTTTCTCAACTTATCGTCGTTTTTTCACTATGCAATTTTCAAGCTTGTTTTTTCGTTTTCCCGGTCGATGTCGTTCATAGCTTGTTATTATTATTATTTTTTTAAGAGGCACCTCCCGTTTATTTTTCGATGTCGTTTTTCTTTGTTTGATGTCGTTTTCAGATAACTTTTTTACCTTTAGAAACGGGAAAGCAGCCAAACCATGCCAGGAACGAAGCCCTCTTAAATGAAATGATAAAAATACAAAGAATCCAAAGGTGAAGGGAATTCAGGAAATTAGATTTGAGGTGAATGCTTTATTTTTGATCTGATTTCATTAAAATGCAATTTAAAAAAAAAAAAAAAAAAAAGCACTGCTTCTTGTTGTGGAGAAACATATACAATCGCGCTATAATACATATCAACTTAAACCGGTTTATTCAAATCCGGCCTAATGGTGCTGTGAATGGGTTGACTAGCATTTGTTGGCGACGGCTACACGTCCCTCACAGTTTCAGTACTTCAGACGAGAAAGAGTCGTAATTAGTAACATTAACATCAGTAGCGATACCACGACTTAATAAGGAGCTCTCATCGTCCATTTTCCAGTTTGTGACATAACCTGGCCTTGAAATCTCTTTGTTTACTTCAGTATCTCCTGAAAGCATTGCCACCACTCGGGACATTGATGGTCGAACCAGTGGTGATGTTTGAGTGCATAAAAGACCTACTCTTATGACTCTTCTTACTTCTTCCTCATCAAAGCCGGATAATTTTGGATCCACAAGTTCGAGTTCACATTTTTGTTCATGTAGATTCCAAGCCTGGAATGCAGGAAACAAAATTCAGGAATATCATATGCCCAAAAAGGTTATGGAAGTGAATTCTAGTATAAGGGATAGTAACAAAATCCTCATATATCAATTGAAACGCGGGGTATCCTATAAAACAAAAAGACTCTCTTCTATCTTCCTAATGACACAAATTTATGCATCACAATCATGTAAGTTTAAGTAAAAGTGAATTATATGGATAAATTTTTACCTTTTATTAGAAACAATAATTTTTCAATTTTTCCTCTACTAAATAATACTAAGTTGTATTTGTCTAGAAAAAAATTGATTTCTGGGGAGAACTCAACAAGGTTGTTATGCTTAAATTCAAAAACATACTGTTTGATTCATAAAAAGGTAAAATTTCACTCATATGATTAATTTTGGCTAAATCTCATATCAGGATCAAAGAAATTTGTGCAATTAGAAGCACAGAGAAGATCGTCAAATTTTTTTAAAACCAAGTTGATTCCCACATTTGATCTAAAACAGAAGCTGTTCTTACTAATTTTCCAATTTTAATGTTAAAGAAAAGTCTTAGTGAAAGCTATAAGAACAATAAAAAGTAATCCATCCAATTAAAACAAGCTTCTTATGTGAGAAATATTTGATCATACCCATTCAATGAGATAACTTTTTTCTTCTTCCAAGGTCAAGTCAGAGCGTGGCCGGCCACTAACAACCTCTAGAACCACAACACCAAAGGCAAACACATCAGCTTTCTCCGTAAGGTGCCCCCTCATAGCATACTCCGGTGCAAGATATCCACTAAAAAGTTGAAAATTAGTGAAATAATTATTACTAACACGTTACTGAAACATGAAATTAATCAAACTTAAGTAAAATCTGCAAGATCTTACAATGTTCCGGCAACACGGGTGCTCATGTGAGTCATTTTATCATCATAAAACTTGGCCAAACCAAAATCCGATATTTTGGGTTTCAGACTAGAGTCCAAGAGAATGTTACTGGCCTTTACATCTCTATGAACAATTCGGATATGAGACTCCTCATGAAGATAAGCCAGACCTCTAGCTACCCCTAAGCAAATGCTGAAGCGTGTGGACCAATTGAGCCTCAGGCTACAGTGTCCTGCAAATATTAAATTTAATGACCATGGTTATCCTTGTTATTGTTGTTTATGTCACACAGTAGTATTCGTACATATTGTATTTATCCTATTAATAACATTGTTTGCAGCAGTAATGTTATTCTCATATACCAAATAGTGCTAGATCAAGACTTTTGTTTTCCAAGTACTCATAGACGAGAATCCGTTTATCTCCCTCGAGGCAGCACCCATACAGTTTCACTAGGTTTCGGTGCTGAACAGCAGATATCGTCGCGATCTCAGTCACAAACTGGTTCTTCCCCTGGCGGGATGGTACTAATAGTTGTTTTATGGCAACTACTCTTCCATCATCAAGTGTTCCCTGTTAAGTACTCAAATTTTAAGTTTGATCGTCCAATCACAATTTAATCTTCCAAGGAAAAAAAATGGACCGCATAACTTCATGGCAACAACGACAATACTTGAGGTGCAAGGTTAATAGATATGATTAGAGAAAGTCTTGCCTTGTAGACAACTCCAAATCCTCCTTCTCCCAACTTATTAGTAGAATCAAAGTCATTTGTAGCTGTCTTTAGTTTAGCATAGCTGAAAGTGAATGGTCTAACGTCCATTCCTAAAAGCTCTGTAAAGAAAAACATAATGCAGTCCATGTTACATTTAGATTGCATTCGATGCTTGTAAGTAATCAGAACACCCGTTCTCCTTTCTCTTTTTCTTCCCAGCAACAGGAATAAATAATTTCTTTTTATTTCCTAATTTCACTTTTACATTACATTTCAGGTTCTTGTCATGTATGCCTCCTGAACTTTTCGTGGTTTTGTTACTTTTGTCCTTAACATTTCTTCATTGGCAATTTACTCCATCAATTTCCAAAATATTAGCAATTAAATCAATTGGTTGAGAGGGGTTAATTTTGGATAGAATGATCAGCACTTGTGCCCCCTGAAAAGCTATCGAAATACTATTTTGATAGCTAGTCCATGAGAAGTGCCAGAACTCCCTAATATCCAACCAGCTTTAATAATTGGAGTTGATTGCTATTGTTTTAAAAATTTACGGACTTGGTTGCTGGCAAAAAAAAATCAGGACAAAAATTTCGAACTACAATAAGTTCAAGGAGCATAAGTGCTAAAGCCTTTTTTCTTACAGTCTATCAGCATATGCACCAAACTAATAGCCAGTAGGCCATATTTCCGATACAGTAGTCCTACTACTTTTAGAAATAAATGGCATCAAGATGCAAGACCCAAATTTCAGGAATATGTTTCCTACTTTACAAAGGCAAACAAAATGATTTGTTGAGTTGGTGTGCAAACTTAAATAAAGTTACAAGTACTAAGAAACCACCAATAAGATGCAACTGGTCAAGCAATAATTACCTTCATTGTTATTAGTTTGAGACTTCTTTCTTCTTTGAATGTTTCTTCTTTGAATGTAATAGAAAACTGCAAGAACAGATAAAAAGCAAAAGAGTACTCCAAAACCAACAGCAGTCCCTACTACCAGACCAATCCCCTTCTCCTTATTGGTTGGAGGTTTGTTACTAACAGTGGGTGTGAAATCTGTATCATAGCTCAATAGTTAACCAAATGATATAAAGATAAAAAGATACAAAGCATCGTTTAAAAGAATTTTGAAGTAAAATATGTTCATAAAAGATTACCTGGGGTAACACTGATGGCTGAAATAGAAGGTCCATAAGTACCTTGCACAGGAATACAACAAGTTCCTTTTCCAGCCCAAAAGAGGTGGATTTCTAGGTAGTTTTCTGATACCCGAGCCTCAAAATGCTTCTCCACGTGTCGAGGAAACACTCCACCTACTTCCTTTCGAATATCAAAATCCTTTAAAACGCGTTTCCCCTGGGAGATAAACATACACAGATTATGAGTCAAAAGAGGGAAAGTACTAGATTGTATTGACAATCAACATCACACTATAGAAAATATCGCAAAGATTTGGCAAAGATATTGCTGTGCCATATAGAAATACACACATGGGAGCATAAAATGCTTGATGGCTAGAAGCCTAAATACTAACGACTAGGCCAAAAAGACCTCTATCACATAAGGAAGAATAGGAAGTAATAAACAAGAACTATTTTCAGGAAACAGCTTTTAAAAACAATTTGATGATCATATAGTGTCATACAAACCTGGATATAAATATCAAATACACGTCTCCCAGTATTTTCTGATGCAGAATCTAGGAAAGATGTCTCTGAAAATTCAAGGTCTATGCTGTAGTTACCATTCTCAAGTCCAAGACCATAATATCTTAATGACGAAGAAGAAAGTCTTGTTGACTGGAAGAGTTCTAATTCTGAAGTATTCTTAGTATTGCTGTTCCCAGTGACGAATCCAACATTACTAACTGCCCATCTGTTAGTGTCAGTAACGTAATATGTAGCTGGACCAAGATCCTGCTCATCCCCCTCGTACAAAGTTCCATTAGAAGTCGTAATTTCAGGACCACCGCAGTTAATCCCAAAGCTATAATCTGTACACCAACAGGACCACTGTATTTTATTTTAAAAAAAAAAAGTGTTTCTTACAAAGGAAAAGTAATCAAACATGGCCTAACTGTTTCAATATAACACGATTGACAATACAAGTCACCAAACGTAATCCCGGTAGTTGTATCTGTTGGAAACCGTGAGATTCTAGCCAGATTTGTAGGAATATCTTTGCTGTAAATGTGTAAATTAGTCAACTATACAGATTAGGAAAGTATTATGTGATTAATTAGTATCCTATTTTTTGTATCTTGTATTTTACCTATTTATATAGGTACTGTATAATGTTAACGACAAGAAACAGAGAATTATTCATCTCCCAGTGTTCTTCTTTCCTTTAGAAACGGAGAATTATCCACTAATATTCACTTAGTCACAATCATTACGACAATGCAACTAATTTGTCTAGTGTAATAATTTTGTCATGGATTTTTTGTGACGATGGGTTACAAACTTTTTAGTTCATGCATGAAATTTTACACTTTATTAGTCTCAAATTGCGTCATGACTTATCCCAAGTCCTTTTTTTGTTGTGCATTCATCGCCTTGTTGGAAGACGTCATTTCATAGTTTGAAGCCATTAATTGTAGGATGTTAGATACCAAATGTCCCACATTGAAAGATTATGAGATAAAAGCCCTTGGGTCCCCCTCCCATACAATCCAGTTTTTCAAGGGTGTGTTCTACCTGTGGATTACTAACATTGGACCTGATCATAAAAGCTCTTTCTTTTGTCTTGACATTCCGGGTGACAGTGAATATATAATATGTACTACAGAACAAAGGACCAATAACATTTCAACTTTGATGGATGAGTATCTTAGGAATTTTCCTTTTCTTTTTTTTTTTTTTTCCACCTTTACATAAATTTATGGATGGTTTCTGCTGTCATGGCCACAAATAGGATAAAGAAAAGTTAAACAATACTCACAGATGCCCTTGCCTCGATTGCAAGGAAAATCCCGCTGAAGGCAATTCAAGCCTGAAGGAAGGCCACTAAAAGCCAATGAAAAGAATGCACCAGTTATATAGTGAAACAAACTAAAGAGAAACTGAATCTAATATACTTGACAAATCGTAACAGCATGGAACTTCTAATCCTCAAAAGTTCTATGCTTCACAAGTAATATTTAAAAAATAGAACAATGGTAAATCAAAGCAGATACATTGACAAATTAGAATCTACTATTTTAAAAGTTCAATCACGCCGATAATTACCTGCCCTTTGAACTTTCTATTTTGATGTAGCTGTTGCCCACTAAATTGCTGCATATCACCCAAAAGGGGGGCAAAGAAAAGAATATCTAATGTTATTATCAAGAAAGCAGACGTGTACTATAAGGACAAGCACATTATACATTACCAAGTGCAGAAAATTAAACAGAAGCGCTTGGAATAGGAAAGTAAACAAAAGTTTCATACAAAAAAAAGGGTGTTCGTGAAAAACAGTGGGGGGAATTTCTATTAATCAGCATCAATTACTGACAGAATAAATGAGCTCTAATCCTTCTATGAATAGATGTTTAAGAAATAATAACATCATTAGTATGTTAAGAAGTTGCAAACAGAAATACGAAACACTTCACTTGATTACCACATCATGATATTAAAAAGTTGAAATTTTCAGTTGAGACCCTCTATTTTCTTTTTAAATTATTCTAGAGCAGTATCAGGACTTACAGCTGTAAATTTGGTTCATCGACCCAAGAAGGGAGGTTCCCTGCTAAATTATTGTAGGACAAATCTCTGCAAAGCATAACATATAAAGCAAAAGAGCATCAAGACTACCATTTAATCCAATGAGTATAGGGTCGTAAACAATTACCACAATCATGTTTAAGCATGAACTATTTACTTACATGGTATGAAGAGAGGTGCTTTTTTGTTGAGGAAGGGTACCGCTTAATTTATTGTTTCCAAGAAACCTGAACAAATGGAAAGAGTGTTTCCAAAAAATAAAAAATAAAATAACGTCGAGAAATAGATGCTCCAATTACATGCTTCAACCTACATATGCAGTGTAATGAAAGAGATATGATGTATTACAAAACTGAGAGTGAAGGCATGCTGAAAAGAGATTCTGGAATCTGCCCATGCAAATTGTTGAAGCTCAAATCCCTGAAGGCAAAAAAAAAAAAAAAAAAGGGGAATATATTTGCAAGTTAAAAGAACGAAATCAACTTAATACAACCACAAGTCTACACAAGTACGTCACAACTTACATCTGTTCTAACTCCCGAAACTGGCCCATGTTAGATGGCAATGAGTCAGAAATATTGTTATTCCTCAATATCCTGCATGCAGGACATAGTGATGATTTGCAACAATATGTTTCAGAAGAACTATGGATGAAAATACCAGTGCTGGTACAAATATCAAGTTTTTTTTTAATAATTTTATAGAATATATTGTTGTTTCTCCCTGTTAAATGTCTAGAGTACCAATAATACATTTAGATAGACTATAAATTAATTGTGCATCTGATTTCTGCTTTAGTCTTCTCAAGGAAATGTGGACAATTTCATCAACTTTTCCAAATGATTATAACATAACAAAATAGGATAAGACAAGCAGGAAGCATGTTGCTTACAAGACACTTAGAGACTTCATATTCTGTATAAATGCAAGTGAAGAAGCAGCTTTAGATATTTCACCCAGGCGCCTACAAGTGTATCATACACAGAATTACCGGCTGAGGATAAACGCATATAAATGTTTAAGAAACTAATATCTAGAAGGAGCTACTAACAACTCTGACAGAGAAGCCAGATTGGAAAATGTCGATGGTATAGGACCGTCAAAAGAGTTTCCATATAGCCTTCTGCAGAAACATTTACAATTAGTTAAAAATTGCAATCATGTAGTGGAGTTTTTTTTTTTTTTTTCTGAAACCATTGAAGCATACAGTTATTGCACAGATAACTATAAAAGTATCCCCTCTGTTTGCATAATTAGAAATAAAGAAGATACTAATTCTGAAATGCAAAACATTGTAAAGGTCACCAAGTGAAGATGGTCAAAATTGAAAAGGAAATTTGTTCACATGGCTGAAGTACTCTTGTTGTTTCTCAAACAGGAGGTTGTAATGAATGTCCCACTTCAATATTTCATTTTAGTTTTTTTTTTTTTTTTTTGGTTATTAAGGTTTGTCCATTTTTTATTGAGTAAACTAACTATTAAGTAGAACAACGAGATAATTTGTCTAATTTGTTCAGAGTAAATTGCTGATATATGAAGAGCAATTTACGTACACAAGAGAAAGCAACAACTTACTTCTGCTATTTAGAAACAAAGAGCAGAATATCATAGAACGGATTTTTTAAAAATGAAAACATAAATAGAGTTTGAGAACATGTTCCACCGCTAAACTAAGTGAATTATATTGAGAAAATAATCATCCAAATTCTTACAAGGCCGTAAGCTGTGACCAATTTCCTATAAAGTCAGGTATTCTGCCTGTGAGTTCAATGTCTGAAGCCCAGCTGCAACAGATGAAAGTATTACCTCAAAGAGCTGATCACAGAAATTTGTGTGTATACTTATTTATTATCTTGAAGAAAACAAGAGGATTGTAGAGTTCTTACAAAATCGTCAAGTTCTGTAGATTAGCAAATGTTGAAGGTATCTCACCACTAACTCCAGAACTATCAATGTAACTGTCAATTTAAATGGGGGGAACCGAAACAAAGTAATCATACTGGGATCAAACTCAAATCTCAAGCATTAACTGAAAAGAAAGGCTAAGAATGAGTTTATGAAAATGTCTCTACTTTGTTCTATCATACAAATATTTGTGTGTGTGTATGTGTGTGTGTCCAGAACAATGAGCGTCTCAGATTTTATCTGACTATTTAGACCTGACATCCAAAACATAACAACTTGACTAGAGAAAAAAAAAAACGCTGAGGTAACAAACAATCTTTCTGATGTGAATAAATAACTCTTAACAGAAGTTCCTCTGACATTCCCCTAAGCTAGACCATGGCAATTTTGCACAGTTCTTTTTCAATTGCATTCAGAGGAAGCCTAGAACTTACGAAACTCTTTACATGGCAATCTAAATATAAAAGGGGAAAGAAAAAGAATTAAGGAACTTACAGTTGTTTTAATTTTGACAAATTTCCTAGCTCAGATGGTAGAGGACCAGAAAAGTTGTTAGTCCCAACTGTCCTATTAACATACAAGTATGGTCCCAAGGATCAAGTCAGGTACAGATTGATACGAATATAGACAACAAAGATACGTTTGAATCAGATTGCAGCTGTAAAACATCATGAAAACATGATAAAATTGGTACTGAAGTTTAAGAATGCAAACAACTTACAAAATTATTAACTCGGTAAGTCGTCCCAATTCTTTTGGTATCTGCCCGGACAAGGCATTTATGGCAAGGATCCTAGTAGGAACCAAACAAATTAAGAGCACCAAAAAATGAACAGAAGAAAATTAATTAAAAAAGGGATTAGTTTAAAATATGTACATATACATATACATATACATATATATATATGCCTTGTTATTTTCAAGCTCAAATTTGGGCAGGCTTACAGGTATTGCAAGCGAGTCAGATTGCCAATGGATGGAGAAAGAGAACCTGTCAAGTAATTTTGGGCTAAATTCCTGCAACAAATGGAAAATAATCCAATTATTTGATAGATTAATTATCCGTCAGTGAGGCTGATTGAAGTACGCATTTAGTCTCCAATAAGCCTCTAATGCATGTAGTTACAAGTCAATGTGGAAATTCTTCAGCCTGTGGAGGTCCCAATGGCCATACCAAAAAGGTGGTTACGACTAGTCACCCATCCCCACTCATATATTCATAAAAAATTTATTCGGTTGGTTTAGTTACCATGTACTAACAATATTAGCTCGTGATATTAGAAATAATATTATGAAGAGAATTGCCAATGAAAATGGCTGGCAAGAGTCTCACTTACAGGTTGGAGAGGAAGCTCAGAGACCATAGCTCTTCCGGAATTGGACCAGAAATGTTTATTGCAGATACTTTCCTGAAAAAGAAGTTTTGTCTCCGAAACATGTCAAATCAGGTGATCATAATGTCTTGAGAACGTGATTAGCATACATGATAAAGTCCTAAATATATATGCTCTACAATTTCCATAACAACTAATCCAAAGTGAAAAATGTAGGAACTTTTGTTTTAACTATATATATTTGGGCTTTGAGTACTATTAATACGATATATGTTAACTGATATAAAATAAAAAAACAATTACAAATGTGTAATGTGGCAAAGTGAGCCATTATTGAAAGAACAATCGCATTTGATAAAGGGATTGAATGAGCCATCGTCAAAGCTGGTGGAGTCTATGGCCACCCCGCTACAGGGGTCCCCACTTATGTTCCATTGTTGAGTGTTAGCCTTTATGTTCCATTGTTCAAAGACAGAATTCAAAGCTCCCACTGCAACGCAATAATGAAAATCAAATTCAAAAATGCAGATTAATATAATTATGCATATGTAATGAGGCTGTCTGGAGTAGTTTTAACATATCTTAAGAATCAAGTGAAGTTCTCTTTCTTAATTTTTTCACAGGGGATTACAGCTTGATTTTTTTGCAGTTTAAAAGCCAAATAACAAACCAAACAAAAAGCATAATTGGAAATTTTTTCAAACCAAATCAAATGAAAGGGTTGGCACAAATCAAACAGTTTTTGAGATTTGAAAAAAATACAACCCACAAACCAAACTAAAAGTTCAATTCTGTAAAGTAACAAACCATACCACGCAAAACAAAAATTAAGGCCAAACCAAACCAAATCATATAAATTGGTTTTTTTTTTTTTTTTTTTTTTTTTTTTTTAGCAGTTTGATCGGTTTGGTAATTTCCTTGAATACCTCGAGTATGAAATTTGGTACTATTGAACACTGCTGAGAGTACCAACATACATCCAACTCATGTCTTGTCATTAGGAGCAGCAACACCGATGGCCAAACAGGGGCTTTTGCCCCCAATGAACTTTTTTTTTTTTTTTTTTTTCAAGTTTACAACTTTACAATTTTCTCATTTCTCCCCACTAAAAATCAATTATGCTTATACAATTCCCCTAAAAGTTTTATCTTTATGATATGGCTCCGTTCTGCTAGTCATGTCATAGACAAATAACAATATTATGAAGCCAGAGAACTACTTATAATATTCATATTTAAAATTCTCATTCAGTAAATGACTGCTTTCCATATCATCATACATACAAGGGTTGTAGCAACTTTTTCATCAAAAAAGAAAAAGACATATATACAAATATATATACACAGAGAGAGAAGACCTTCAGAGGGATCGGTACTGAAGTTCCGTCGAGGTATCTGAGCTATTGTTAAAGAAGTAAGACCAAAAGTGCAGGCAACATAGAGAGTGAAAATAAGAGCTGATGATGATGCTCCAGACATGATTCACAAGAAGTCGAAAACTAACAAAAGAGAAGTCATGGAGAGCTAAGATACACAGAGACCTCACATGACAATCAGACCAAAATTCTATCTTTCAATTTATGCAGTTTAGATCAAAATCCAAATTCTTCAGAACCTACAGGCTGATGTCAAAGTCGGTTTTTTTTGAATATGTAGAATATGGAATTAACAAATGCACTGAAGTTGAAAGCTCTCTTTTTTTAAGGGAAATAGTCGTAAGCTTTGACTAGTTATTAACTGTATAAACAAAAACCACTTTCCTAGAATAATAAAATAACATAGTATTATCAAGAAGATCCTCACACTAAATTAATTAAAAAAAAAAAAAAACTCTCTTCATATTCATCAATGGCAGCTTTAGACCATACACCAAATGCCAACAAAAACAAGAACTTTCAGACCAAAAAAACCAGGAAAACCAAAATTTCCATAACAAAACAGTAATAATCAGGCTATTCTCAGATAATTCTCCCACTTTTCCCATCACAAACCCAGAATCGGAAACAACAATACTACTATTGAAATTAATCCAATTCCTTTCTTCTCCAATTAACATACCGAAATGAAGCTGATAAATTTCAAAAAACCAAGAGGAATTTGCTGAAGAATGGAGAGCTTCTAGGGTTTGTAGATGAGCTGGGGAATTGGAAAGCAAGGTCGACAGCGAATTGAAATCCAAACCTCCGATCGGCGAAATGTGGAAGAGCAAGCGAAGAGGATGGGGCGGTGTCGTCCATGTCGGAGAGAGGTGATTGGTTTCGCCGAAGGGACCGAAATGATGTCGTTTCCTGAAATGATGCCGTTTTTGCATTGGCCATGTGGGTTTCAAATTTCTATGTCGTTTTATTATTATTTTTTTTTTTAATGATGATGTCGTTCTTTGGATAATCACGGACAAAGGCATTTGGCTAATTGGCAGTGGGTGAATTTTTTTTTAACATTTTTAATGGCACAAGTGTCATTACGATCAGTTTTATGCTAAGTCGTGGACTTTAATTAAGTTTTATAAAAATGTCGTCTTTTCTAAATTACATCAATGTCTAAATTTTTTTGATGGGAACTTGAATGTCTAAACCCTCGTCAATTCATTTTTGAAAAGTAAAACCAAAATTCATTTAAAAAAAAAAAAGTGAACTTTCTAAATTTTTTTATATTAACATAAAAAAAATTTTTACTATTAAACATAAATAAAGATTTTTCTTTGTATAAAAAAGAAAAAAAAATTACTCATCTAAATATCTTTTTATTTTAAGATAAAAAGCATTTTCTTTATAAAAATATATATATATTTTTAAGATAAACACCTCATTTGAATCAAGTTTAATATCATCTCTAATATATTTGTATGTATTAATATTATATTTATTATAAAATAATATGAAAAAATAGCATTAATTTATACAAATCTCCTAATAAAGTTTAATCTATAGAATGTGGCTCCGTTGTGCTGGTCATGTGATAGACAAATAACAATATTATAAAAGCAAAGAACAAGTTATAATATTCATACTTAAAATTCTCATTCAGTAAATTGTCACTTTCCATATCATCATACATACAAGGGTTGTAGCAGCTTTCCCGTCAAGAAAGAAAAGGGCATGTATACAAATATATTTATATATATATATATACACACACACACAGAGAGGAGACAGGGATTGGTACTTAAGTTCCATCGAGGAATCTGAGCTATAAAGAAGTGCAGGCTACATAGATGGGGTGAACATTGACCGGATTGGTTGGATTTTTATGAATTTTTAACCTACTTAATATTTATTAGGTGAGTTGACAATTTTTGTCATCTACCAAATCAATCCAATGTAAAAAATCAACCCACCCAATTAATATAGGGTTGGGTTAGATAGATTGGGTGAGTTATGTATTTTATTAATAAAAATAATAAATGATACTAAACATCCAACAATAAATGAAAAACTTAATAAAAAAAGAAATTATACTCATGACATAGTTTTTAAAATAAATTATATCATACATTTTACACAAATAAAATTTTTTTTAATATAATCTCATTAATAGTCAAATGTAAAATAAATAAAAGTTATAAGAATCACCAAAAGATACAAGAATACTAAAGTAATTAGTGATATTTTTTACAAAATTACCAAAAATTACATCCATATTGAATATCAAGTAATACATTTTATATATTTAAATAATCTAAACAACACTTAGAAATGAACATCATTTAGCAAAAAAGAAAAAAATAGTAATTGAGTGAATATTTGGTGGGTTGAGTGGGTTTTTAAAATTTTTTCAATCCACCCAATAAAGATTAGGTAGATTGAAATTTTTTTTTTACCTATTCAATTAACTAAATATAGCAAATCAACTTATCCGATTGAATGGATTTGTTGATTACTCGGGTTTTGCTCACTCCTAATTGGGAGTGAAAATAAGAGCTGATATTGATGAGGTTCCGGACATGATTCACAAGAAGTCGAAAACTAAAGAGAGAGAAGTCATTGAGAGCTAAGTTACATATAGACCTCAAGTGACTACTAGACCAAAATTCTTTCAATTTATGCAGTCAAGATCAAAATCCAAATTTCTCAGAGCCTACAAGTCAACGTCAAAGTAGACTTTTTTTTTAATATTTAGGAATATGAAATTAACAAATGCACTAAAGTTGACATCTCTCTCTCTCTCTCTCTCTTGATGGAAATAGTGGAAAGCTTTGACCAGTTAACGACTGTATACACAAAAATCATTATTCAATATTATCAAGAAGATATCCACCATAAATTAATATTAAAAAAAAAGGAAAAAAAAAAGTTTCTTCATCTTCATCAATGGCCGCCTTGGAAAGCTTTGACCAGTTAATATACAAGTTGAAGTAACCTTTTTATTTTTTTTTTAGGGAAATAGTTGAAAGCTTTGGCCAGTTAATAACCGTATACACAAAAATCATTTTCCTGATATAATAAAATAACACAATATTATCAAGAAGATCCTCTTCCTAAATTAATAATTTTTAAAAAAGGCTCTCTTCATCTTCATCAATGGCAGCTTTAGACCTCTACACCAAATGCCAAAAAAACCAAAAATTTTCAGACCAAAAAGACCAAGACAATCAGCAAGTTTCCAGTACAAAGCTGTGGTAATTAGTCTATTGTCTAATAAATCTTCCACTTTTCCATCACAAACCAAGAATCCGAAACAACAATAATAGGAACAAATAGCCAACATAACCACAAAATCCCCAGCTGATTGAAATTAATCCGGTTTCATTTCTTCTCCTATTAACGAACAGGAATGAAGATAATGGTGAAAATGGCTAAGTTGCAATCAAATTTTGTGTTAAGTTACAGAGTCTATTTAATGTCTTATATAAAAACACTTTATGTAGAGATAGTACATGATTGAAACTACAAGTATTCTCTTATTTTTTTGCCATTGTTTATTTTATTAGGTGAATTTTATTGCTGTCGATGATATATAATGATACATAATTAGGGCAATAATTCTTAATATTTTGTTGATATATTTTGTTTCGTTTTAATGTTTGGGGTTTTTTTTTTTTTTGAAATCTGTCGTTTTTCAAGGTCACTGTCGATTTCAGTACTCTGTTGTCGTTTGGCATAATTACGCCTTTTAACGTAGTTTCTGCTTTATGATGTCTTCTATTGAGTTCACCGTTTTATGTAGTGTCAACGCTGGTTTCTTAAACTATTACAGTTTTACTTTAATGTTTTTTTCTAGTTACTGTCGTTTTCATACCATGTCGAATATTTTTGAAGTCATTGCTGTGGTTTTTAATACTTGCAGTGTTTGATTCCATGAAACGTCGATTCGAAACTTACGGGGATGTTTTCTATTACAATTTGACGTCGCTGAATTCCTGTTGTCTTATGCTTCGCGTCGTTTATGGAAATGGTGTCGTTTTTTATATATTTCTTTTCCCTAATGCCATTTTTCAGTTGATGTCGTTTTAAGTGATAGTATCGATCTTTACCAGGACAACAGAATCTAAAAAAACGTTTACGCATACCTTTGCAATACGAGACATAAACAAAAAAACAAAAACAAAAACAAAACAAAAAGCGTACCATTACATTCAACAAAAAAATAAAAAATAAAAAATAAAAAATAAAAAAATAAAACAAAAAAAAATATTTTCCCTCTCATCATGTATCAGTTTAGGAATACATTCTACTTACGGAAATGCAGTTAAAGGTGAAGGGAACTCAGAATATTGGATTTGGGGTTCATGTTTTATTTGTAATCTTGTTTGAAAAAAATGCAATAGACCACTTGCTTCTTTTTGAATTAGGCACATTTTAAACACAAGCACTGCTTGTTATTGTTGAGAAACATACACAATCAAGCTATGTAAATTGACGAACCAACTTAAACCAGTTTATTCACTCCCCTCTACCGGTGCTGTGACCGTGAAGCATAGGTCGACTGGCACTTGTTGGCGACGGCTCTACGTCCCTCACCGTGTTGGTACTCGTAGACGAGTAATGGTCGTAACTAGTATCATTGACTTGAGTAGCAATACTACTACTTACCAGGCTGCTCACATCGTCGAATTTCCAATTAGTGAAGTAACCAGGCCTTGTAATCTCTTTGTTTACTTCAATATCTCCTGAAAGCATTGCCACCACACGGGACATCGATGGTCGAACCAGCGGTGATGTTTGAGTGCATAGCAGAGCTACTCTTATGACTCTTCTTACTGCTTCCTCATCGAACTCGGATAATTTTGGATCCACAAGTTCGAGTTCACATTGCTGTTCATGTAGATTCCAAGCCTGGAATAAAGGAAATGAAAACAAGCAATTTGGGAATTTAGGGTATGTTATAAGCTCTAAAAGGTTATGGATGTGATAATATATCCAATTGAAATGCAGAAACTTGTCTTGTATACTACACAAAATATTGAGATTATCTCTTGCATCTTTCTAATGACAAAAAATAATCTATTGTAATCATGTTGGGTTTAGTCAAAAGAATAGGTAGAAATGATTTGAATGGAAATACATTTTTACTTTCTTTGATGTTTCTTCTACTAAATAATACTCACTATTTTTCTTCCAAAAAAAAAAAAAGGATTTCTGATGAAAGCTCGATGAAGTTGTTATCCTTTAAATCAAAGACATTGTCTGATACATAAAAGGTAAAAATTCCCTCGTGTGATTTATTTTGACTAAATCTTATATCAAGATCAATGGAAGATGAGCATAAATTTTAAAACAACCGAGTTGATTCCCACATTTGATTTGAAACACAGGCTATTTTTTACTATTATTCAACTTTAATATTAAAGATCAGCCTCAGTGAAAGCTATAAGAACAAGAAAAAGTAATCCATACAATTAAAACAAGCATCACATGAGAGTAGCATTGAATCATACCCATTCAAGTAGATATCTCTTTTCCTCATCCAAGTTCAAGTCAGAGCGTGGCCGGCCACTAAAAACCTCTAGAGCCACAACACCGAAGGCAAACACATCAGCTTTTTCTGTAAGGTGCCCACTCATAGCATATTCCGGTGCAAGATATCCACTATAAAATTAAAAATCAGTGGAATGATTATTACTAACATGTCCTTTTTTTTTTTTTTTTTTGACGAAATTCTAACATGTCATTAAATCATAAAGTTAATCAAAATTTTATTCAGTTTGACTGCAATCTGCAAGATCTTACAATGTTCCAGCAACACAGGTGCTTATGTGAGTCATTTTATCATCATAGAACTTGGCCAAACCGAAATCCGATATTTTGGGGTTGAGACTAGAATCCAGGAGAATGTTACTGGCCTTTACATCTCTATGAACAATTCGGATATGCGACTCCTCATGAAGATAAGCCAGGCCTCTTGCTACCCCTAAGCAAATGCCAAAGCGTGTTGACCAATCGAGCTTCAAGCTATGGTCTCCTGACCCATCCAATATTCAATTTCATTACTATCTTATTATTGTTGTTATTTATACCACACATTAAAATTCATATATATTGTTTTCATCATATTAATAACATTTTTACCAAATAGTGCTAGATCAAGACTTTTGTTTTCCAAGTACTCATAGACAAGCATGCGTTTGTCTCCCTCAAGGCAGCACCCATACAGTTTCACTAGGTTTCGGTGTTGAACAGCAGATATTGTCGCAATCTCAGTCACAAACTGGTTCTTCCCTTGATGGGATGTCACTGACAGTTGCTTTATGGCAACTACTCTTCCATCATCAAGTGTTCCCTGTTGAATACTCAAATGTTAAGTTTCATCCGCGAATCACAAATTTACTTTCCAAGGACTGTTGATAAACTTTATGGCATCATGAACAATACTTGACGTGCAAGGTTATTAGATTTGATTAGAGAAACAGCTTACCTTGTAGACAACTCCAAATCCTCCCTCTCCCAACTTATTAGTAGAATCAAAGTCATTTGTAGCCGTCTTCAGTTCAGCATAGCTGAAAGTGAATGGTCTAACATCTATTTCTAAAAGCTCTGTAAAGTAAGCACAAGGCATCCCATGTCATATTTAGATTGCATTACATGCTCGTAAGTAATCAAAACCTTTCTCTTTTAGACTATAACACCCATAAGATGCAACTGATGAACCAAGGATTACCTTCATTGTTATTCATTTGAGACTTCTTTCTTCTTTGAACGTAATAGAAAACCGCGAGAACAGACAAAAAGCAAAAAAGTACTCCAACACCAACGGCAGTCCCCACAATCAGATCAATTCTCTTCTTCTTCTTGGTTGGAGGTTTGTTACTAACAGTGGGTGTGAAATCTGTAAAATAGCGCATAGTTTACTAAATGATATACATATGTCAAGAGAAAAAGCAATGTTTAAATGAATATGCAACTAAAATATACCATATTACCTGGGTTAACACTGATGGCTGATATAGAAGGTCCATAAGTACCTTGTGCAGGAATGCAACAAGTTCCTTTTCCAGCCCAAAAGAGATGGATTTCTAGGTAGTTTTCTGATACCTGAGCCTCAAAATGCTTATCCACGTATCGAGGAAAGACTCCACCTGCTTCCTTTCGCATATCAAAATCCTTTAGAACGCATTTCCCCTGTGAGATACACGGGTTTTAAGCCGAAGGGGGAAAGTTCTAGGTTGTGTTGATGATCAACATCACAATATTGAAAATATTGCCCAGGTTTTGCAAAGATATTGCCGTGCCATGTAGCGATAAACAAGACATATGTGAGGGAGAAATGATCAATGGGCAGAAACCTTAAATGCTCTAACTACTAGGTCAAAAAGAACTCCATCACATAAAGAAGAAGAAGATGTGATAATCAAGAAATATTTTCAGGAAATAGCTTTCAGTAACAATTTAATGATCACATCATATGATACACACCTGGATGTAAATATCAAATACACGCCTCCCAGTATTTTTCCACGTGGCAGAATCTAGGAAAGCTGTTTCTGAAAATTCAAGTTCTATGTTGTAGTTACCATTCTCAAGTCCAAGACCATAATATCTTACGGATGAAGCAGAAAGTCTTGCTGACTCGAAGAGTGCTAATTCTGAAGTATATGACGCATTGCTATTCCCAGTGAAGAATCCAACATTACTAACTGCCCATCTGTTGGTGCTGGTAACATAATACGTAGCTGGACCAAGATCATCCTCATCCCCCTCGTACAAAGTTCCATTAGAAGGCTTAATTTCAGGACCACCACAGTTAATCCCAAAGTTATAATCTGCACACCAACAGGACCACTATATTTTAAGAAAAAAATGTGTTTCTTGCTAAAGAAAGTTAACAAACATAGCCTTTTAGCAAGTTAACGAACATGGCCTTGGTATTTCTATCATAACTATTCACTGACATTCATTTAGTCACAATCGTTAGCAATGGAATTAATTTGTTTTGGCTAACAATTTTTATGGACTTTTAGTGAGGATGGGATAAAAGCTTTTTTGTTCATGCATGAAATTGTACACTTTATAAGTCTAAAATTATGTCATGACTAATCCCAGGTCTGTTTTTGTTGTGCATTGATCGTCTTGTTGAAAGAAGTCATTTCATAGCTTGAAGCCATTAATTGTAGGATGTTAGATACCAAATGACCCGCATTGAAAGATTATAAGATAATAGGTCCTGATTATAAGTGCTCTTTCTTTTGTCTTGACATTCTGGATGACACTGAGTACATAGAATATTCTACAGAACTAATGACCGATAACATCTCAACTTTTGTGGATGAGTATCTTAGGATTTCTTTCTTTTTATTTTTTTTCCCCCTCCCTTGATACAAACTTTATGTATGGTTTCTGCTCTCGTGACCATATATAGGATAATGAAAATTGTTAATAATACTCACAGATGCCCTTGCCTCGATTGCAAGGAAAGTTCCGCTGCAGGCAATTCAAGCCTGAGGGAAGGCCCCTAAAATCCAATAAAGGAATGCACCAGTCATAAAGGAAAACAAACTAAAGAGAAACTTAATCTAATATACTTGATAATCATAACAGCATGGAATTTCCTCAAAAGTACCGTGCGTCACAAGTAATATTTAAAAATAGAACCATAGTAAATTAAAGCAATTAAACTATATAGAGATGCACTTAGTATTCAGTACTGCTTAAAAGTTCAATAATGCGATAAACACCTGCCCTTTGAACCTTTTATATTGACGTAGTTGTTGCCCACTAAATTGCTGCATATCCCTCAAAAGAAGAAGAAAGACAATAATATCTTTGTTAGATTTTCTTGCAAATGTTATTATAAAGAAAGCAGAACTGCACTATAAGGACAAGCACTTTATACGTTACCAAGTGCAGAAGAATAAATGGAAGTGCTGGACTAGGAAAGTAAACAAAAGTTGTATACCAAAAAAAAAAAAAGCTCAACAAAGAATAATATTAAGAAGTCCCAACTATTATTTGCTATTTAATCAGCATCGATTACTGACAGAATAAATGAGTTCTCACCCTACTATTAATAATGTTCATAAAATCTTAACATCATTTAGTACGTTAAGAAGTTGCCAATAGAGGTACGAAACAATTCACTTGATTACCACGTCACTTGATGTTAAAAAGTTGAAAATTTCAGTTGGGACCCTCGTTTAACTATTAATATTCTAGAACGGTATCAGAACTTACAGCTCTAAATTTTGTTCATTGACCCACGAAGGGAGGTTCCCTGCTAAATTATTGTAGGACAAATCTCTGTGAAGCATAACGTAAATGGCAAGAGCATCAAGATTACTGTCTAATCTATTAAGTATAGAGCCATAAATAATTACCACAATCATCTTTAAGCATGGCCCATTTACTTACATAAATTGAAGAGAGATGCTTTTTTGGGGAGGAAGGGCACCGGTTAATTTATTGTTTCCAAGAAACCTGAATACATGAAGAGAAATAGATGCTCCAATTACACGAAGATTAAATGTTTTAACGTACGTAGGTGATGCACTAAAAGAGATATGATGTATTACAGAGTATTGAGTGAACTCATGCCGAAAAGAGATTCAGGAATCTGCCCATGCAAATTGTTGAAGCTTAAATCCCTAAAAAAAAATTAAAAAAAAAAGAAATTGCTAGTTTAAAGAACGAAATCAACTCAATACAACCTCAAGTCCACACAAGTACTTCAGAACTCACAACTGTTTCAACTCTCGAAAGTCGCCCATGTTAGTTGGAATTGAATCAGAAATATTGTTATTCCTCAATACCCTGCATGCAGGAAATTTTGATGATTTTATGTTTCAGAAGAACTATGGAGAAAAATATCCATACCAGTAAAAATATCAAGATTTTAAATGATTTCAAAGAATATTTCTTTCTCTGTTATATAGCCTATAGGTCTTGAGTACCAACAATAAGTACAATAATATTCCGAAACTGGATAAAATTGTCAATATTTCCCTGAGAAAAACGAAGAAGAAAACAGATATACAAGGAATATATAAATATAGTTTATGATCTATCCTAATGTTCAAGCATTAGCAGGTTAGGAACCCAAAAAAAAAATGATAATAATATACGAACATAAAATATAATAAGCAGAAAGCGGGTTACTTACAGCACTTCTAGAGACTTCATATTCTGTATAAATGCAAGCGAAGAAGCTGCCTTGGATATTTCACCCAGGCGCCTACATGTGTATCACACAGAGTAACAAGCTGTAGATTAATGCATATAAATGTTTAAGAAACTAATAGCTAGAAGTAGCTACTCACAACTCTGTCAGAGAAGTCAGATTGGAAAACGACGATGGTATAGGACCTTCAAAAGAGTTTCCATGTAGCCTTCTACAGTAACATTTTCATTTAGTTAATAATCGCATACATGTAGAGTTGTTACAGAGATAACTATAAAAGTATCCCCCACTGCTCGTATAATTAGAAATTGAAGAAGATATTAATTCTAAAATGCAAAACATGTAAAAGGTCACCAAGTGCACACACGTAAAATTGAAAAGGAAATTTGTTCAAATGGCCTATGTATCGTTGTTGTTTCTCAAACATTCTTAAAATTTCATTTTAGATTTTTTTTTTTTTTTAGTCGAATAATAACCATCTACTAGAATAACTAGATAGTTTACCTAATATGTCCATTTCAGAAAATTTTCAAATTGTGTTTTTAAGGTCTGCGTCCATTTTTTATTTAGTAAACACTATTAACAAGAACTAGCTAATTTATCTAATTTATCGAGTAAATTGCTGATTTTTGAAGAGTAATTTACATAATTTCAAAATGTTACCAATAAATGGGTTTATGAATAGTTTGAAATTCATTATGAGGCTGTTTCTCTTATAAGGATGCAATATAAAACAACAACGTACTTCTGCTATTTAGAAACAAAAGCACAATATCACAGAACTGATAGAATTTCAAAATCAATAAATAAATAATTTTTGAGAGCACGACATAACAAACTGAGAAATATTTTTGTGATTTTTTCCTCCTGTGTCGTATCATAACTTAATTAGTGGTGGCGTCACATTTCTCCCAAAATTTTAAATCTCAATTGTGCTTACAAGTACAAGAGAATGACATTCATATATCCTACTCAATAATTGAAACAAATAACTATGTCCCTAAAAAATATTTATAAAAAATAAAATAAAATAAAAGCCTATTCTTTCATAGTCCCCTACTGAAAACATTTTCTGATTCCATCACTAAATTTAAGTGACTGAGAATATTGAGAAAAGAACCATCCAGATTGTCTTACAAGGTCGCAAGCTTTGACCAGTTTCCTATGAAGTCAGGTATTCTGCCCGTGAGTTCGATGTCTGAAGCCCAGCTGCAACAGATGAAAGTATTCCCTCAAAGAAGCTGGTCAAAGAAATTTTCGCATATACTTATTAATTGTTGCGGAGAAAAACAGGAAGGTCGTAGAGTTCTTACATAGTCATTAAGCTCCGAAGCTTAGCAAATGTTGAAGGAATCTGACCACTAACTCCAGAACTATCAATGTAACTGTCGAATAAAAGGGAAGGAAATGAAACAGAGGAATCATATTGGGACTGAACTCAAATCACAATTTGAAAAGAAAGTCTAAGAATGAGTTTATGAAAATGTCTCTGCTTTGAGTAATCTTGTTGATTGATTTTACACACACACACACACGCGTGCGTGCGTGGGTGTGTGTGTGTGTGTGTGTGTGTGTGTGTGTGTGTGTGTGTGTGTGTGCGCGCGTGTGTACTGCACAATGATCGTCTGAGATTTAATCAGACTATTTAGATCTGACTTCAGAAACTTAACAATTTGACTGGAGAAAACATTAACAAACGCTGAGGTGACAAACAAACTTTCTGATATGGATAAATAACTCTCAACGGAAGTTTCTGTGACCTTCCCCTAAGCTAGACCTTAGCAAAGCAAGGTCTTGAGTAGGATACAAATTTGCAGGTTGATCTACAGGACAAATACTCACTTGTATAAAAGCTTTGGCTGCAACAATTTCTGAATGAAAAGAACATCTGTATCGACATGCTTAGTGCACACAAGGTTCAATGTTTTAAAGACCATGCTCCAATGTTTTCACAGAAGCACAAGAGTGGGAAGCATAGATTAAAGGGGCACATAGGTAAAACTTTTCTTATTGAATATGAGCACTTGAGCATAACTGAATTTCATTTTTTTTTATTTAAATAAAAAAGTAGATGCAAAGTTGATTAAAAAAAAAAAAAAACTTGAGGGCGGGGTATTCAAACTCTATCTAAAGACTCAAATATAATATCATCGTTAAGCTATTCCTGCAACTACTATAGTTGATGTTGTAAAATCTTAGTTAGCACAGCCTCCCTCTAAACCCAATGCAGTTCCGTCTATGACCTTGACTAGAATGTTATTTCTCGTCTTAAAAAAAAAAAAAATGCTGTGTACAATTTTGAGCAATTTTACAGAGTTCTTTTTCTGTTGCAATCAAAGGAAGACAAGAACTTACTAAACTCTTTACACGGCAATCTCAAATAAAAGGGGAAAGAAAGAATTTACCGAACTTACAGTTGTTCTAATTTTGACAAATTTCCTATCTCAGATGGCAGAGGACCAGAAAAGTTGTTAGTCGAAAAGGCCCTATTAACATACAAGTAAAGTATGGTCCAAAGGATCAATGTCAGGCTCAGATTAATATGTATATAAGACAATTAAGATACGGTTGAATCAAATTGCTGTTTCAAAACACCCTGAAAACATGATAAAATTGGTACTGACATTTGAGAATGCCAATAACTTACAAAGCTATTAACTCGGTAAGCTGTCCCAGTTCTTTTGGTATCTCCCCTGACAAGGCATTTATGCCAAGGCTCCTAGTAGGAACCAAACAAATTAAGAGCACCAAAAATGAATAGAAGAAAATTAAATTAAAAAAGGGATTAATTTTAAAAAGAAATATATGCCTTGTTATTTTCAAGCTCAAATTTGGGTAGGCTTACAGGTATTGCAAACGAGTCAGATTGCCAATGGATGGAGAAATAGAACCTGTCAAGTAATTTTGGGCTAAATTCCTGCAACAAATGGAATATAAACCAATTATTTGATAGGTTAGTTAGCCCTTAGCGAGGTTGATCAAGGCAACACATTTCGTCTGCAATGTGGACATTCCTCGGCCCGTGGAAACCGCGCCCGCCCCACAACCCCCCCCCCCCCCCCCCCCCGCGGATGGTCATACCAGAAGGTTAGTTACGGTTGGTCACCCATCCCCACGCATTTATTCATCATAAATTTATTCGGTTGGTTTAGTTACCATGTACAGACAATATTAGTTTGTGACGTTACAAACAATAGTTTGAAGAGAATGGCCAATGAAAACGGCCAGAGAATTCCTTACAAGTTGAAGAGGAAGCTCAAAGTCCATAGCTCCTCTGGAATTTGACCAGAAACATCCATTGCATATACTTTCCTGAAGAGAAGTTTTGCGTCTAAACCATGTCAAATCAGGGTGATGATAATTTCTTCAGAATGTGATTAGCATAAATAATAAAGTCCCAACTATATATCTGCTCTCTAGAATTTCCATACCAACTAATCTAAATTGAAAAAAGTAGGAATTTTTGTTGAAACTATATATACTTGGAATTTGAGTACAATTAAGTTTATATAAGTTAATTAATATAAGGAAAAAAAAAAAAAAAAAGACTTACAACTGTGTAATGTGGCAAAGAGAGCCATTGTTGAAAGAACAATCACATTTGATAAAGGGGTTGAATGAGGCATCATCGACGGTTGTTGTCGAGTCTATGGCGGCTCCACTACATGGCTCCCCACTTATGTTCCATTGTTGAGTGTCAGCCTTTATGTTCCATTGTTCAAAGACAGAATTCAAAGCTCCCACTGTAAAGCAATAATAAAAGAAAATCAAACTCAAATATGCAGACTAATATAACTATGCATTTGTTATGACGCCATCTGGAGTAATTTTAGAGTATCTAACAGTCAAATAAAGTTCTCATAATAGTTTTTCCATAGGGGCGTGTAGATTGACCTTTTGCAGTTTAAAAGCCAAATTACAAACCAGAGTCAGACAAAAAGTATCAAATTAAAATTACAAAATTTTGATAACCAAATTTTTTTAGATTCGAAAAACCACGAGCCAAACTATAAGTCTAATTCTGCAAAGTAACAAACCAACCATACCAAAACAAACCAAACTGTGTGAATTGGTTTTGTTTGATCAGTTTGGTATTTTCCTTGAATATGTCTCGAGCATGCTATTTGGTACCATTGACCACTGCTGAGAGTACCAACACGCGTCCAACTCATGTCTTTTCATGTGACAGACAAATAACAATATTATGAAGCAAACGACCAAGTTTTCATTTTCATATTGCACGGATACAGATCACCATACATACAAAGGTTGTAGCAACTTTTCCAGAATGACATCTTAATACATATATAAATATATAAACATATAAAGAGGAAAATTTGTATGCTCCTTTCAACCAAAAAAAGAACAAGGAATATAAACAAATATGTCTACAGAGAAAGAGAGAGAAGACCTTCAGAGGGATCTGTGACGAAATTTTTTCGAGGTATCTGAGCTACTATTAAAGAAGAAAGACCAAAAGTGCAGGCAAAATAGAAAGTGAAGATAAGAGCTGATGATGAAGCTCCAGACATGATTCAAATGAAGTAAAAAACTAATAAAATAGAAGTAATAGTGAGACCCCAAATGATTTAGTGATCCAAATTCAACTTTTCATTTATGCATTTTAGTTCAATATCGAAAATTCTCAGAGCCGAAAGAGCCGACTGGTCAACTTGTCAACATTTTTAACGAGTAATCCTATTGGAAGGAGCGGGTTTTTTATTGAGTCTAAAAGTGGAGATAATTAGGACTATGCCATGAAAAGGTGGATTGATCTTTATTATAAGATTAAAAATCTTGAAAAAAATGTCACAACGATGACGTTATAAATTATTTGTCTAAAAAAATTAATTTAAATTTAAATTTAAATTTTTTTATTTCTTTTCTCTCTCCTTCCCCTCCCTTTCTCTCTCTCCTCCTCGTCCCTATCGCATCGCAACCGTCGCCGGCGAGCTCAGATCGCGAATCACGACCAGCTTCTCACCGTTCTCCCTCGAGTCCGTCGAGTCCAGTCTCGGAGCTTCCGCGAGCGCTGCGATCCGCGCGAGGACGAACCGACGACCGGCGACGCCGCCACCCTCGAGCTTGACGGAGCAGCGAACGTCGCCGGAGATGATGATCGGAACGGCATCGGAGCGTGAGGAGAGAGGGGAAAGAAAGAGGAGAGAGAGAGAGTTGGAGAGGGGCAGGGGATGAGAGAAATTAAAAATGAAAATATTTAAAATAAATAATTAAGAGGATGTTTAGAAAAAATATTTGGAGATATATTTTTAGGTTGAAAAAAATTTATTTTAAAAAATATATTTAAAGTGGAAAAATAAAAGTTTTTAAAAGTTTTTTAAGAAAAGTATATTAATATTAATATTATTTTGTTAATTTTAAAATTTTATATAATTTAAAAAATTATTTAATTTAAATATATATAATTATATATTTTTAAAATTTAAAAATTAATATATTTTAAAAATATAAATAATAAAATATAATGAGATATTAAAAAAAGAATGTTTAAGAGAAAGTAAAGTCTTTTATCAAATACTTCTTAAATAAGCATTTAGGATATCAATTTATTGGTGATCCTTTTTAGAAGATTTTTTTTTTTTTTTGGAGATAAAAATTAATATAAAATATAATTTTGAAACATTTTTTACAGTTTCCTAAAAGTGGTACAGCAGAGATGAAAACTTTTTCTTTTCCTTTCTTAAATAAATAAGGTGGGCCCACAATCAGAAAAAAATAAGGTGGGCCCACAACCAGAAAAAAATAAAATAAAGTGGGCTCAAATATAAATAAAGTGGGCCCATATAAAGCATTTCTTTATGACAGGGAATGGAAATCCATACCTCCGACACTCGGCGAAATGTGGAAGAGCGAGCGAAGAGGAGTAGGGTAGTCTAGTCCACGTCGGAGGACGAAGCGAGGGTTGGGGTCGCCGGAGGGAGTGAATTGTTACAAATGATGACGTTTTTGCGTTAGTCATGTGGTTTTTTTTTTTAACTAAATAATGTTATAGATATTAATTTTAATTTTAAGTTTTTTAAGAATAATTTATACAATATTTAAATTATTTTTTTTATTAATAAATATTTAAAATATTATCATATTAATTAATTATATTTATAAAAAAATATAATATATAAATTAATATTTAAAAAATTAATATTAAAATTAATGTCTGTAGTATTATTTTTCCTAATTTCTATCTCTTGTTTGATGAAATGATTAATCGCATATGTGTTAAGAATTAGAATAGTATGTGTAACCCACAGGGAAAAAAAAGAAAAGAATAAGAACACGTGATAAAATAAATAAATAAATAAACTTTCAAAAGGTTTGACGTTTTAATGGCAAAAATGTCAAAGTTGCAACTAATTTTGTTCTAAGTTATAGAACCTAATAAATGTCTTATGTGAAAACGCCTATAAGATGTGGTCGCATGTTGGGACTATTCTGCATTAAACAAATAAATATATATATGTATGTATGCTTTATCATTATTTTTTTCCTGTGAATTTTATTACACTTGATGAGATAGAATTATAGCGTTTAATCTTAAAATTTTGTTTTGATGTTGCTCAAGCTATTTTCCATGTTGTAGCATGTATATGGATCATAGGTTTGAGTTTTAAGTTTAGTTTAAAATAAGATAAATTAAACTTAAAAAAAAAAATGAGATGAGTTGAATTTTTAAATTGGGTATTTTATGTAAAGAAGTTTGGTATTTAAATGAAAAAGTTGGGTGCAAGATCACGAAAAATGTGCTAACTTAGAATGGAAAGCTGGAACTGAAATTTGAGAACTAAAACTGTGATCACGTTCCAAACAAGCCCTCAATTGTTTTCTGATATCTGTCGCTTATCAAGGCCATTGTAATTTTCTTTATTTTGTTGTCGTTTTTCATAGTTGCGCCTTTTCATGAGCTTTCTTTTTCTTTTTTTTTTTTTTCTACCGTTTGCTTTATGCTGTGTCGATGTTGGTTTTTAGACTATTACAGCTTCCACTTTAATGTTGTTTTCTGTTATTATCGTTTACATACCATGTCATATTTTTATACTCACTGTGTTATTGTGGTTTTTTAAACTTAATTGTAGTGTCATTTTCCATGTAACGTCAGACTTTAAACTTGAGGATGTTTTATATCACAATATGATGTCACTATGTTCCCGTTGTTTTATGTTTTCGTGTCGTTTTACAGAACAATGTCGTTTTTCATGTCTTCGTTTTGTAATGTTCTTTTGACGTTTCTAACGTCGTTTTTCGTTTGATGTCGTCTCAAGTGAGAAAATTAGTATTGATCTTCACAAAGAAAGAAAACAGATTCTAAAAACGTTTGCGCATCGGCCAAGTTGATCAAACCAAGTCATGTATATTGATGGACAAAATCCAAGTCCTAAAGAGAGTATTAAAAATAAAGTTAGGAAGAACTGTGGTAAACCTATGTCCCTGCTAAATTTATGCTCCAAAAGGAGTGGTAGTAGATCCTTAAATAATTCACCCTTTTTTTTTCCTTCCAAAAACCAAAATCTTAGACCCAGAAGACCACTAGATCATGCGGCATCAGTATGTGATAAGGTAGGATGAGACTTGGGCTTTAAATGTGCGAGTTGGATTCTATATTGTTTATAATAATCTTTAGATTAAGTGCACGTTTGGTGAAAGCTTTTTTTTTTTTTTTTGCATTGCATTCAATTTTTCTCCAAATATAAAAGCATTTCATTCAAATATCAATTATATTACATTTTAAATCCAATACAATCATTATTTATTATTTCACTTTTTTTATTACTTTTATTAATTATATCATATATTCTCTCTCTTTTTCCTCTCTACTTTTACCCATCACATCACATATTTATTATTAAAATATAATTTAAATACTTTTTACCCAAACACACATTCCATTCAAATGCAATGCCAATACTTTTCCCCCAAATACAAATTGCATTCAATGCATTGCATTTGAATGCAATGCAAATGCAATGCGTTCACCAAATGGGACCTAAATTATATATGCTCTTCTCAATTATATAAATAAAGATTGATAAGTTTATGATATCATTCTAACTTCTGAAACTTTAAAAACTTCTGTCTTGTCTTTTGAATTTGAATTAGTCTCACTTACTTCTTTTATTAAAATTCATGTTAAAACAAACGAAAAAAATATATATATATCTTATTTCCTTCTATTAGATTTTTATTAAAAACAAATGAGAAAAAGAGCATTCGACCATACTAAACCTCATCTTTTTTGTCAATTTTTAAAGAAATTCTAACAGAAAAATATAAGCAAGACTAGCTCAAAATTCAAGAACTAAAGTTGGAATTATAATAATTCAAGGTATAAAAGTAGGAATGGCATTAAAATTCAGGGATATAGGTGTGGATAATACTTTACATAAGTGATTGCACACGTGTCATTTCACGAATCTCAAACAACCACCATTTTGAGTTTGAAAAACGGCAATATTTCGATAACAATCTCTCTAAACAGGAACTCAAAACAAGACATACACATGGGTGAAGAATCTAAAACCGTGAACAGCTACCATTAATTATCTTCTATTACCTCTTCGTTAACACCAAGATACATATCTTGTTTTAAATGCATATATTTTATTAATTATGAACCATATACATGATACAAACAAGATCATGAACAACAAGAAATAAAAACCTTGCCAAAGTTATCTCTGATTTCATCTCTCACCTACAGAAATGTCCCTTCACGAGCATCACAATCAATTCAACAACATGAAAATGGACATGGACATGGACATGGACATGGACATGAACAAGAACATGACTATGAACAATACGAACATGGAGATGAGGTTTCACTGGGGCAAAAATGCAATAATTTTGTTCGCAGGCTGGCCAGGTCAGAGCCTCCCCATGTACCTCTTAGCTCTAGCGTTTGTCTTTCTCATGGCCGCCGCCGTCGAGCTTCTCTCCCACCCGGCAGCCGTCGACAAAGCCACTGGCGCGATTCCTATTCTGGCTGCATACAGCCGGGCCTTCGTCCACACTCTTCGCATAGGCTTGGCTTACTTAGTCATGCTCTCTATCATGTCCTTCAACGTCGGGATCTTCATCGCTGCCGTCGCGGGTCACGCGCTTGGCTTCTTTATGGTCAGGGTCGACGGAGCTGTTAGGCAGTCCGACCAAGAGGAGTACGAATCCCCAGCTTAATATTTTTAACCAGATTGCTGGTTTTTATGTCTTTTTGCTTGTTTATTATTTTAAAAAAAAATCCCCTCACAATTACAAGCATTGAATAATATAGTCTTTTAGGCTTTCTTTTCACTTTCTTTTTTTTAGACAAAGATTAGAGAGCAGGCTCCACTTTGTTTGTTTTTATAACTTGTTTATGTGATGGTTTCCGATTTCTATTGTACACGAACCTCTTGTGAACACATGATCGTTTGTACTTTGAGCAAAAAAATATTGTCGTTTGTCACAAAAATAAACAAAGTTTTTGCCTTTTATATAGAAACATTAACGTCAGATGGCGTTGGCCGGCCCATTGATAAAGTCATTGGACACATGCAGACTTCTTCTGATGTTTTTTATGTGCTCACTATTAGGCACTAAGCCATTCGTGCTTCCATCTTATTAATTGAATAAAATATGTAAATTAGCTTATATATTTTTCTAACGTTAATAATTGATTCGTGTTTTGTTTTATTGGAAAACAATAATAATAAAGAGTATTGGTAATGTTGAATGTCACTTATTAATTAAAGATAAATTTTGTTACGTGTGATTATTTTTTATTGATATTAGTGTGGAGTATTTATTTTTCATTAATTATTTATTTTTGTCTTCGTGGACAGTTATTAAAAGAAGCAAATGGTGATTGTCAGATGGAGGTGGCACAAGCATGCATTTTATTCAGCACCAATAAAATCTTCTATAGTCTTGCTAGCTAGTTGGTTTGATTCAGTCATGAACTCAAGATCCAAAGATTAATGGATACAATTCACATGTTGTCTAGGATAGATAAAAAAATATTTGGGCTTTTTTTTAAATATGTTTAGATGAGAGGTTTATTTTTTAAAAATGTAAAACTTTTAGATATAGAAAATAATATTTTGTTTGGATTTTTTTGTAAAAGTGAAAAGTTGTTTGGATAGGTAAAAAATTTTCTTTATCTAGAGATAACTCTTTTTTCGTCTCAAAAATGAAAAATTTTAAATGTTCAGATAAGAAAATTTAAGAATATTCATTTTTTTCAAATAAAAAATTTTTTATTTTTCAAAAATAAAACTCCCAAACAAACGTAGCATTAATTTCACTGAATCATGTTAGGGTCAAGTTCAAAACACAAAATAAAAAAAATTCACTTATCCAATAAAGGCGGAAAAAAAAAAAAAAGGAACACAGCGTAAGTCAAACAGCCTCTTATATTCACTGGACCAAGTTAACTAGATGTGATCAGAAGAGGTCACAGTTTTTCATTTCTCACTTGTGCTTATACCAAAATTTTCTCAGCACTATTGTATATGTGGCATGCTTCAATTCTTGGGAAGCTGATTGCAGAAGCTTTTTCCCAATTATAAATGAAGTTAGACTTATTTTTTTTTATTATAAAGAAATTATTATATAACCTTTTCCATTGATAAGTTGAATACGTACATGCATACAAAGTACAAAATTCAAACCTTCCTAGTCTAGCTAATTGCCTCAAATCAAAGACTCTTACAATTCAAATAAATTCAAAACCTTTCAACTAACTAGATAATTACATAATTTCAGTAAAAAAAAAAAAAGGATAATTACATATATAGATTAAAAATAAATAAAATTTTCCAAAATATATACAAGGCAGGACCGCTCATAGAGTTGATACCACTCACAGGTAGAAATCCACCCTTTTATTAAAAAGTCGTATGGACTTATCATTTGACAACAAAACTTTTTATCAACATTATTATTACAAGCTTTCTTCGAGTTAAATATTTCATCTGATCATGCACTGGGTCTACATCGCCATCCTAAAGCAACACCTCAAAAGAGAAGCTTTTAGCAAAATAAATAAATAAATAAATAAATAATATTCTGAAAAGAAGCAAAGTGTAAAATTGGTAAAAACTATATTGGTGTCAACACCACTAAAAATCGACGCGTACGCTTTTATGTTATGCGTACAACTTTGTTTAATTACAAAACCCGACATTGTATTTTTCTACTCTCTAAAATATTACAATTAGAAAAAGTTAACTAGATTGTAATTAAGTTTATAATCAACCAAAACAAACAAACTACGACTAAAAAAATTTTATCCATAGTTTTGATCGCTCTATTTTGTTCTTCCCTTGTTGAACAATATTTTTGTTCATTGTACCTAAACGACGTTGTTCTTTTCCATTTGATTAATGCTCCAAAACTTTACCTTTCCTTGAGTTCCAAAGTAAGAATAAAGACACAATAATAATAATAATAATAATAAAGCAACAGACAAAAACCATGAATGATAAAGAATTGTAACAAATATATATCTATATATATATATATATAACTAGTGAAATATACATCCTTTTTTTTTTACCCTCATAACTCGTCAGCACCTCCAAAATATATTGCTTTCCAGCTCCTCTCTCCATTCATATTATATACAAACAAAACACCAAGAAACTAAAACTAATTAATGATCACTATGTCAAACCCCAAATCACCCTAATCAGCCTCTGACCTCTCTCAAAAAAAAAAAAAAAAAAAAAATCTGATAACCGCTAATTTGGCCGGCATGAGCGGCGACAAGGCCGGTATGAGCAGCGACATGTCGGGAATGAGCGGCGACATGTCCGATATGGGCGGCGACCTGAGCAACACAACACGCAAGATGATGCAGTCGAGCTTTTACTGGGGCAAAGAAGCCATAATCTTGTTCCCAAATTGGCCTAATAGGGAGATTGGCATGTACATCTTGGCCTTTTTCTTTGTGTTTCTGCTGGCTGTTGCTGCTGAAGTTTTGTCCGTCTCTCCCACCGTCAAGGCCGGCACTAGTCCGGCCAAGGCCGGCGCAATCCAGGCCGGCGTCTACGCTTTTCGCATCGGTTTCACTTACTTGGTCATGCTGTCCGTGATGTCCTTCAACGTCGGAATCTTCATAGCTGCCGTGGCTGGTCATACCCTAGGGTTCTTCCTTGTCAAGGCTCGCACTCAGGCCCAGATGGCAAACCAAACCGATCCCAAAGTCTGAATCTTATATATACATATATTATATGTATAAATATATATATGTGCTAAATTTCTCCTGTTGTGTGTGCTTTGAATGCTTGAATTTTCATCCTTTTGCTTTGGTTTTGTTTTTGTTTTTTTTTTTTCTGTGTGAATAGTTCTAGAGTTTGATGCGTGGTGATGCCCACCTTGAAGGAAAAATAAAAATAATATAAATAAATGGAGTCTTGGTGGTGCTTGTTTTGTCCTGTGTGGTTTGGAATAAAGTGTACTTCAAGAGGACCTTCTTTTTGACAAAGCCTAGGTCTACGCTACAGGTATGTAGTTTATATTTGTGTATAATAATGGTAATCAAGTTTTAAGTGTGCCTGCTTATATTTAATGCTTTACGAGTTGTTATTATCGTAAGAAAAAGGTTTTGGGTCATCAAATAGTACTGAGTAATACTGTTGTGAAATTCATTATGTACTGTGTTAGTGTTTAATGTCTGTGAGTATATTATTCCTAATGTAACCTTAATTATTACTTTGATCTAACTTCCCGTAGTATTCGGTCAGTTAGACCTGTAAAAAAAATTAAAATAAATGAAAATAAAAAACTTAAAAATTAAGTCAAGATAGAAAAGAAGAATATATACTTATAATAATAACCCTCTATGACTATCATATGACAAATCCATCATTAATTACATGATAATTCAGTCATTATCATATTTTTTTAATTAATCTATTATTAATTATGTGATGATTCAGTTGCTATCATATATGTATTTTTTTTTTTGGTTTGAGTAGCCTTTATGTTATACCAAGAGAATACTAAGACAAATGGAAATCTGGATTTCGTTTTCTCTTTGTATGTAAGAGAGATAGAAAAAGTTAGCATTCCAAAATATATACCAAAGGTCAACCAAAACTAGCTATGCGGCGCAACAAATATTTAACAGTAGTTTCTCTCTCTTTCGTTATGAACTTTGCTAAATATTTCAATGTACCCTAGATATATGGATTAATGTTCTACAAATTGTATGTTCGCCTGCTGACAGAAGTACATAAGCGTTACAATAACGGGTTCAGCCTGGCAAAACGCTTCAACAGTAGTTTGGTTTCATTTGTTATGATCTTTTGTCAGATGGGATGAAGCAATCTGCCATGAAATAACCCGAGTCAGAGTTGTGGAAAACTCAAGAACGGGGTGTCATGTCACGGTGATTTCGCAGATGAATCTGGCCAGGTTGGTCCTCGTACCTAATGTCGATGTCGGGTAGGTGGTTGCTCATGGTTCTGAAGTGGTGTTAAGCCAACTGGCCTCTGCTGACTATGCTATTCTGTATTCCGTAGGTCATTGTTAATAAACTTGAACAATACATAGGAATATTTCGGAAGCTCTATGCTATCCTTCTCTAGGATTTTGCTAGAGGCTTAAAACACTCTAAGGAGGTCACCAAGGTTTAGAAGTCTTTATAACACGGTTTTCATATGGATATATGTACTAGCTCTTAACTGCCAATCAAAGTTCCTGTGAGAATTTACCTTAAAAGGGGTTGTAGAAGTGGTAAGGAGCTCTGCCTTAAGGCCGTCTCTCGCTCATCTCACTCTTTAATCAATTTAATACAACCAAAAAATTAAAGATAAATAAACATATAAAGGTCCGATAAGCTCTCTCTATGTTCACCACATTGGTTCTAAAGCTACATGTTTTCAATGTCTTTTTTTTTTTTGGGGCTAATGGTACCCATAAGAGGATAATACCAGAGGCAAAGTAGGTTACCCCAAGCATTTTGATTCAACAAGACAAGTCGACCTGTTTGAGAGCTCTTGTGCACTTGTAGGCTCTTGGGAGAGTTCATTCTTTTCTAGTGCCAAGCTAACCAACTAAGATTCGGGAAGTAGAAAGAGTGATTTTAACGAATCTAATGTTACCCGCATTGAAGAAAAAGAAAGGCAAATTCCCTATACAAATTCCCTATATAGGGGAACATCAAATTGTAATTCATAAAATTGTATATCTAAGCAAAAGCACACATATATATACACACACACACACACACCACTATATGAAAGGAATATTAATATACCCGGTCATAATGGGTTTCTGGGTTGACGAAGAAGAAGCAGTTTGGAGTTCCGCAGGCCTCCTTTTCTTCATGCGATATCCCCACAGAGACAAGAATTCTGACAATAGAGTGAGTTTTTCTTCGGCATCTTCTTCCTAATGGAATTATGAAGCCCTAAGACTTAGACTGACCTGGTTACAACAAAGGAGAAATTCGAAAAGAAAAAAGTTAAAAAAATAAAATAAAATAAAATAAAAGTTATTTAAATGATACAAATTTAAAAATTATTACATTAAACATGACATAAAAATTTGATATTAGATCAATATTACACAAATTAGATACTAATAATAATAAAATTTGTGCGATGAATGGAAATTGTATCATGTTGATTAATTGGTGGAAAATTTTGTAGCTATTTAGGTAATTTTCTATAAATAAAAAAAAGAGGAAATTGTGCTAATAGTCTTTTTAGTACACATGTTTTGGATTTTTGTCTCATGATTCAGATTTTTGTGTTACTTTTTTTTTTTTTTCATATTGTAAGATAATAAAAAGCCTGAAATCATTATAAATAAAACAATATTTTAAAGATGTGCTTTTGCATAATATTATTAAAAAATTTGACATGGTTTAATACAGCATTCTAAATGCAACTAGAGGCTCACAACATTAAGATAAAACACAATCTTGACTACACAATAAATTTCATCATTAACAAGATGGATTTCTACACGTAGCATCAAAAGAAATCAAATTTAGATCTCAAATGGGTATATGAGAGAGGCACCTTAGAGACACCAATTCAAAAATCAGAACAAATAGATGAAAAAAGCTCATTGCAATGATTTAACACATCATATTAGAGTACCAAAAGACATCGTTTCACTACTCAATCATCTTGCACAAACCCAATACCTTTCTCTCTCTCTTTTCTTCTCTCACTCTACTGTCGCACACCAACAAAAAAACACAACTGCCACTTATCTTTGCTTCTTTTTGTGCTAATCACTTGAAGGGCTTGCAAAACCAAGCCATTACCCTTTTTTTGTTTTTTGGGAAATTTTTTTGTGGTTTTAAAGTAAATAGCATAATTTAAAACTATTGAAAATTAATAATATATCTTAATTCTTATATAAATGATATTTTCTTTTTACCCTTTTTTGGTTTTTTCCCCTTTTCTTGGGGTTTTATTTTATTTTATAATTTTCCTCTTTCTCTCTCTTATTTTCTTCTCTCTCCTCCAGCTCTTTCCCTTCTCTCTCCCAACTTCTAGTAGTGATGGAATCTCGGCAACATCAAATCGTGATGACGATCGAATCTTTCTAGTGAGTAGCACCGTCGGTCGCGAGTCTCGTTATAGTCTGTGATTCCTCTTGCTCCTCTCTTTTTCTCCTTATCTGGGTTTGTGGTTTTTTTGTAGGTTTAGAGTTGCAATCTTTTCTGACTGGCCATGAGCAAAATCCTAGGTTTCATCAATGACCAACAGTGAGATCGAGTCCGCGAGTGGAGATATCAGAGGTTTCCACCAATCATGAGCGAAATTGCAAGTTTTATTGACGACTAATAGTGAAATTGAGTCTACGAGTGAACAAATCAAGGGTTTCCAGTAGCTCGAGATCTACCCACCGACTCTCTAAATAGCCTGATGACTAGAGTCAATTCATGATTGTCAAAGCTTAATGGCGGGGGTTGGCTCTTGATTTACAGCATTGAAGCCTCATGAACTTTGCTGTTACAGTTCTACTTGCTAGTTGGCGATTCGTGGCATTAGGTGGCCTTAATGTCACCATTGATCGCATTGTTGGACGGCCATTGGAGAGAGAGAGAGAGAGTTTAGGTCAATTTTGGGATTAGAGTTAGGGTTTGTTTAATTTGGTAAATGATTTAGATTAAATGTAAGTTGAATGTAAATATAACAGTGTAAATTTTGTATAAATTGAGAAATTTTGTATAAATTGAGAATGTATTTATAGTTTAAATTATTGAAGATTATTTTTGAGATTTTAAATAAGTATAAATTCAAATTTATATTTAAATATGCTATTTACCATTAAATCAAAATTTTTAGTCAACTTATTTTTATTCTCTCTTATCTTTGTCCCATTTTCTTCTTCCCCAACGCGCCACACCACCACCCACCACCCCCTTTTTTTTTTTTTTACTTTAAAGACATTTTGGAAATTGGCCCAATTTATCGTCCAGCCCAATGCATGGGGCGGGCTCAACAATATGGATCGACACCATAGACCTCCTGCTTTCCAACTTAATTGTTGATAAATCGAATTTAGTCAATATTAATAAGAAGTATTTACACAAAATAACTAAATTAGAACACTCCTTTTAAAATATAAATACTATTTAACTTATTTAAATATCTGAATAAATTTTGAATTGCCTTCTTTTTTAATGCCTTTTTTCCCCTCCATGTTTTATGCTTGTTTAACCATTTAAATATTTTGTTTTAATTTTTGAATTTTATATTGGAAAGAATGGAGAGAAGGCAGTTAATGACACTTTCCGGATTTAAATTTAAAGAACATATTTCCATTTTTTCGTTCTTTTAATGGGATTTTTTTTTTACAGTTTTTTTAAGATTTTTTTTCCAGTTAGTTCCTAATTTAAAGGAAGCTACGGGATTTTTTTTTTATGAGAGTCTAGGAATTTTCATATTTCAAATAAAATTTTAAATTCCTATTTTGTGGATTGTAATTCTATACTAATAGGCATTGATTTCATTTTTATTTTCGTTTCTGCATAACCAATTTTTAAAGAAGTTAGGCAGTTTACTACACAAATTTCATTAAAATTGTGTCTCCCAGGTTTTTTTTTTTTTTTATTTCTTTTTAAAAGAGATTGTGTATCCTAGTTCTGTGAATTTATTTAATTTTTGTATAAATTGCCGGCCTAATTTTCTTTTAAATAACACACAATCTTTCAAAAGTTTTTGTTTTGCAGTATTTTTTTCTTTAACAATTCTTCTCTCGTTGGTTATGCCATTGCTCCCTTTGTTTAAACATAATGTATTTTGGGACGCTCATCAATATAATATGGATCATTTTCTGAAATATATTGACAACAAATTGTTGTATAACATGGCAAATTATTGTTTTTTTATAACATGACAAAACAAGAAATTAGAAAAGTGACAAAGTGAGTGACAAAGAAGAGTGACCCCCTAGTATTTTTTTTTTTAACTCTTTAAATAATGTTTTATGATATGTCACATCAATAAAATCATTAGAATTATTGACAGAAGTGGACAAAAGTGTAATTTGAATAGTATTATATATATTAAAAGATATAATAAACGGTTTTGAAAAATATATGAAGTAAAGTAAAAATTGATACATAATTCAAGTGACATTCGCAAAATTAATTTTATTGTGTAATATAACTCCATATTATATAATATTTTTTTGTGAATACATGTTATTTGTAGTTACAGTTTCAAAATATATTTATATAAAGCTCCATAATATTATAAATAATAATTACATGAGTTTTAATAAAAATTTACATTTATCATACTATTGCGATCGCATCTTGTATATAGCACCATTAGTTCTGTAAAACTGTCTTGGCTCAGATAATATTCATACAGTCAATAGACTTTAATTAAACCATTGTGACAATTAATATATATATTTTGTATGCACTGAAGTTAGTGAAGAACACAGGCAGACATGATTTGGGGCATTATCACTGCATCTTGCGTGGATGTAGGATAGACGTAGATTAATTATAAGAGGGACTCTTGACTTCCATTATAAGATTCATTAAAACGTATCTAACTCTTCCAATGACACTGAAATGCCATAAATAATTATCTACAACACTTTTTCAGATTTCCATTCCATGATTTAAATAGAATGATTAAACTCATGTCTTATTTGTTTATCATATTACATTCGTATTACATTTAAACGTAATATAATTTTCATTCAAACATAAAAGTATTACATTTTAAATCTAATGCAATCATTATTTATTATTTTATTTTTTCTACTATTTTTATTAATCACATCACACACTCTCTTTTTCTCTCTACCTTTATTAATCGTATCATATATAATATAATTCAAATATTTTTCATCCAATCACACATTGTACAAATACATTATGTTCAAATGCAATATAAACGCAATGCGTTACCTAAATACACCATTAAAACATAAGAGGACGTTGTTAAGCCACTAGTAGCATGACAGGTGTAACATAATGATTTTGCGTAAAAATATGAGTTAGAATCTCATGACCCCTACTAATTATCGAATTTCAAATAAATAAAATCTAAGGATTAATAAATAGAACTAAAATATCCAAATGATATATAATCTAGAAAATCAAAAGAGCAAATCCGGTAGTTGCTTCTCCGTTGGCCGCGTTTTTGGTTGCTTGCTAGGCATAGCACGAAGCAAAATTGCATCTCCTATATCCACGGCAGAAGTCGTATGCATAATCACAAGTTGTTGCACACAAATGCTATGGAAAAAGCAGATGATCTATGATTATAGTATTCATGTCAATTCCTTTGTTTTGTGTTGTGATAATTTAAGTGCTTTTAATATCGCATATATAGAAAATAGGACATTACTTCATCAATTTAGGGTGTTGGTTTGAGGATTTTGTTGCTACTTGAAATGCATCCAAACAAAAGACCATCTTGTTTTGTTAAAAACCCATGGGATGCCAAAAGGTTCGAGTATCTAAGGAAATCCATTGGAATATATGCTTTGCTTGATTCAACCTTTTTCTCTTTACTTTTACGTGTTTGTTGTTACAAAAATATGGGGAAGAAAAAAAAAAAAAAAACACACGCACGCACACACACACACACAAAAGATTTGCGTTGGAAATCTCGCGTGGAAACTCTGTTTGTTTGTTTTGGTAATTAGGAAACTCTTGTTTGTTTAGTGATTGAATAATAATTCATATGCATGAATATCAGAGCATCTCTTTGCCTAATCAATGAATGTTGTTGATCGATCGATCCACTACTTGACACATCGTTTTTATGCTTAGGCTTTGTTTTGTAACTGGGAAAAAAAGTTGGAAGAATATAAATTTATATAGAATAACTCCTACGTCTAGCAACCACACAAATCCAATACACATAGAACAATATGTTATTTTATGTGTATCATGTTACATTTAAAAACTTTTATAGGTCACAACTAACGAAAAAACCAAAAAGTTTCACATGAATAGGTTATGTTATCAAGCATTAATCTCAATGTTAAATATGCCAAAAAGCATTAATCCACGTTATATCTGTCCAAAAAGCATTAATCTCAATGAATGATTGCCAGGCATGTCTATTTAGATATACAACCTAAGTTAAAACAATAATAAGGAACTTTTTTTCTCTTTGTTGTGTCAAGTATGAATCATCTATTCTAATCCGTCTATTTGGAAGAAGTTAAAATTGGAATTCTTTAAAAGATTTTAAAATATCCCCTTACCAATCCTCATACCAATCCTTATACCAATTCTGTAAAATATTCTTATACCAATACTTTAAGATTTGCATGGGTTCAAAAACATCCTTGTACCAATCCTTTTCTCTCTTCCCCCTTTCCATTTTTTTTTTTCCCTTCCACGACAAGTCCTACAAGGTACCTTCAAAAGAGGAATGGAAGTAGTAAGGAGCTGAACTAACCAAGAGAGAGAATGGTCTGAAAGTTCAAACCCTCATTTTATTTCTTTTTAATCGAGAGAGTTTGCAATAGTGTTTCGTTTAGAAACCCTACCGGTAAGACTCAATCTACGACCATATGTATTTAATCAATTGACCGAGATATTGAGTGTACGTAATAAATAAAACACTAACACATCGAATTAAAGGTAGAAAAATACATTGATATTTGATATTTGTAAAGGAAATCCCTCTGCTCTGACTTTTCATGCTTTCCTCTACATCTGTCAAAATAGAAGAAAACAAATGTACCACCGCCCAAACACTGCCTTTTTGGTGTAAATGCATAAACCGATATTTCTCCTAGATTTTCCCCTTTGGACTCGGGAGAACTCCCACTTTTCCCCACCCTGAAAAATCACTTCAGTTCAAAAACCATTTTTGCAGTTAATATTGGTACTAAATTTCTTATTTGTTGAAGTGTGAGTTTTGAAGATTTCGCAGAACAACGACAAAACAATCCCTACTTCTCTGCACGTTCTACCATTTTTGCCAATGGGTGTATGAAGGTCGTCAAGGAGAGGAGGAGAAGAAAGGAAAGGGGAGAGAGAGAAGAGGTCGCCATCTTCTAGATGCCATAATTACTTCGATTTCCAATCGTGTTTTCACTACCATCTCCACTCTCTACGCTCCCATGGTGTTTTCACTACCATATTTGATTTATTCGCTCCATGGATTATATTCTAGGAGAAAAAAGGCCTAATATCTTGAATATTTCATAAACATTCCGACTAAAAAAGCCGAAGTTGTCTGGATAAATAAGACAAAAATAATAAAGATTTGACTTCCACTCCACATCCCAGTTTTATGTTTATCCCCTATGCCTTCCTATAGTAGTTTTATATTAACATATAGTTGTTTTATATAAACATATATAGATCATATCCAGCATTTGCTAAAAAAAACATTCAATGTTGCATTTGAAGGTTTCAACCTTCAAACCTTACCGTCTGTTTGAATCTGATACTCCAGCAGCCGACTCATTGATTGATTCCGGTAGCATCTGGGCATGCATAGACTCAGCCCTCATGGCAGCATGGGCCCTCCTAGCGGCGCAGGCCCGTATAAGCTTTCGTAATTCCTTGCTAAAGGTTCAAATAAAGAAAGAAAGAAAGAAAAAGACCATGTTAGATGAGTTTGATGGATCATTAAGGCATATATAACATAAAAGATATCAAAAATATTTCGAGTTGAAGAGAAAATAGACATGTACTCATCCGGTCGATAGTCATGCATTTTAATCAGCTTCCGACGTAGTTTTGCCCACTCCTCCTCACTTGTACACATTTTTATCTGGTAAAATAAATAAATAATTGAATGATGATATAAACCAAAGATTGTAAATCTCATCAAGTAGTGCATCAATCATATAATAAACAAAACACAAGATCAAAACTCACCTCCTCATGGATGGTTCGTATGCGACCACCAGTTTCAGACAGGGACTGGGCTTGCTGCCTCCTGTTGAATTAATCAAATCGAGATTTAAACATAAATATGAACCATTTTTCAAAAAACTAAACAAAGTAATTAAATGATTATATATTCAGGGTACATGTGAACAACCACGAAAATTAAGAAAGAAAACATGCCTTGAAGAATGAAGCTAATCATTGTTTTGTTGTTTTATTTTTTTTTTGAATTTCAGTCTTTGATTGAGTATCATCCCTATCCAAAGCATCAACTTCACGATCGTCGCTGGCAGCCTCTCTCTAAAGAACAATGGAAATTAGTACCGAAAAATGATAAAAAGAAGCAATTTTCAAACACATGGTTACTTAAACGACTAGGATTTTTTTCTACTTAGAAAAATAATCGTTAATCAATGATTGACTATAGTTAACCTGTCAGTCAATGTAAAATATTTGCTGACAGAGGTTAATCACTGATTAACCACGTCAATCAGCTTGACATTTTTTTTTGGGAGGGCCATGAAAATAGTTTTACAAAGCTTTGGCAATTTATTAAAACATTTACTCACAAATCCCAAGAAGGATCAACTCTCTATATATAATACAAGATTCAACTCCAATTTTAATGAATTAAGCCATAAAAATTGTAAATTAGCCAAAATAGAGTACAGTTGTGTCATCCAACCTTGTAATCTAAAATTAATAAAACATCAAGAAACATATATATAATTGCATGGAATACCCATACAGAATAAGTATAATACCTCTAGTATTTTTGGATTAACAGCGTCAAAATTATCATTATCAAGCTGCCTGTAGCATTAATCAAAATCATGAAAATTGAGTTTAGCAAATTGTCATTTAGACATAGGCGTGTATATACATGTGTAAGGAATATGATTTCATGAACTATTCTTTTCAAAAATTAAATGAAATGAATAAATACTTGTCCATAATGGGCTTCTGGGTTGCAGCTTCCAGCTCTGAAGAAGAGGCTGTTTGGATTTCCACTGGCCTCTTCTTCATACAACCCCCACAGCAACAAGGGTTTGACCGACAAAGCCAGTTTTCCTTTGCCATCTTTCTCCAATTAGTATCCACCACACTACTGCAGCATAAACGGCATATATAAATAATATGTGTGCATATACATATATATATATGTATGTATTTTTTGGAATTAAAGTAATAAATATTCAAAATATGAAACCCTAACACCATCTAACACTGACACCTCTAAATTTGTCAACTTTTGGTAACTTGACCCTCAAACTTTAAATTTTGAGAATTGACCCACCTGAACTTTGCTAAACGATTACAATGCACCTCTTTTAGTTAATTTTACATTGAAATGAATATTTGAAATTAGAAGATTTGCATTAGGGTTTGTAATAGGTTTATAAATTTTTTGTTGCAAAATGAAGTTTTCTGTCCTCGCATGAGACGTATGTAGGTTTAGTCATGGGGGTATTGTTTGTCGACATTTTCTGTGAATCAAAACCTTAGAAATTCCGTCAACATCAACATTTCATCGTAGATTGAAACCATAACAAGTCCAAATATTCTGTTTCCAGAAAAATAATAAAACGTCCGAAATTTTTTAGCTTGTGGTTTTTTTTTGGTACACAGTGACATACACAGGATATAGTATCTTTCCAAGCTCAAAAGTCAAGCGTCACAGAATAGAACGTTTGTACCACAATTTATTTAATTTTTTTCCCAGAGATTATATTCTTCAACATTCGTAAAACTACTAATTTTATTTTCTTGAGAAGAAGAACTAAAAAAATAAAGAATTTGATTTATTCACTGCATGGATTATATTCTAGGAGAAAAACGGAGTAATATCTTGAATATTTTATTAACACTCTGATTTAAAAAAATAAAATCCGAAGTTGTCGGGATACATAAGACAAAAATAATAAAGATTTGACTTCCACCCCACATCCCAGTTTTATACTCATCTCCCATGCCTTCCTATAGTAGTTTTATATATACATATATAGATCACTTCCAGCATTTGCTAAAAGGAACATTCAATGTTGCATTTGAAGGTTTCAACCTTTAAAACCTTACCGTCTGCTTGAATCTGATGCTCCAGCAGCCGACTCATTGATTGATTCCGGTAGCCTCTGGGTATGCATAGACTCAGCCCCCATGGCAGCACGGGCCCTCCGGGCCCGGATAAGCTCTCGAAATTCCTTGCTAAAGGTTCAAATAAAGAAAGAAAGAAAGAAAGAAAGAAAGAAAGAAAAAGACCATGTTAGATGAGTTTGATGGATCATTAAGGCATATATAACATAAAAGATATCAAAAATATTTCGAGTTGAAGAGAAAATAGACATGTACTCATCCGGTCGATAGTCATGCATTTTAATCAGCTTCCGACGTAGTTTTGCCCGCTCCTCCTCACTTGTACACATTTTTATCTGGTAAAATAAATAAATAATTGAATGATGATATAAACCAAAGATTGTAAATCTCATCAAGTAGTGCATCAATCATATAATAAACAAAACACAAGATCAAAACTCACCTCCTCATGGATGGTTCGTTTGCGACCACCAGTTTCAGACAGGGACTGGGCTTGCTGCCTCCTGTTGAATTAATCAAATCGAGATTTAAACATAAATATGAACCATTTTTCAAAAAACTAAACAAAGTAATTAAATGATTATATATTCAGGGTACATGTGAACAACCACGAAAATTAAGAAAGAAAACATGCCTTGAAGAATGAAGCTAATCATTGTTTTGTTGTTTTATTTTTTTTTTGAATTTCAGTCTTTGATTGAGTATCATCCCTATCCAAAGCATCAACTTCACGATCGTCGCTGGCAGCCTCTCTCTAAAGAAACCATTGAAATGAGTATTAACTATACACACACAGATATATATATATATACACACATATATCTCACAACTAGGAACACCACCATGTCTGGACAGATTTTCTATTCCAATTTTAATCAATTAAGCCATATAAATTGTAAAATAAGCCAAAATACAGTACAGGTTTGTCATTAAACCTTGCAATCTAGACCAAAAACATAGAAAAACATAAAAAATTAGACAGAATACAGGTATAGGATAAGTATATTACATTTCGTTTCTTTCGATTAGCAGCGTCAGAGTTATCATTATCAAGATGTCTGTAGCAAATTGTACATCTAAACATAAGCTCATACATACATATATACACACACACATATATACATATATTAAAGGAATATAATATTATGAATTATTCCTTTCAAAAATAAATATTAATAAATAAATACCTATTCATAATCGGCTTCTGGGTCGCAGCTTCCCCCGAAGAAGAGGCTGTTTGGTTTTCGGCTGGCCTCTTCTTCAGACGATCCTCACAGCGACGAGGGTTTAAACGATAGTGCGAGTTTTTCTTTCCCATCTTTCTCCGATCAATATTCAGTCCACTACACGGATGCGGCGCGCGCGCCCCCACACACACACACACACACACATACATAGACAATGAATTCCAGGACGTGAAACCGTAACCAACCCTAACTCCACACTAACTAATTGGGCCACGTACAGAAGTAGCCCATTGCCCCATGTATTTACTTGGTAAGTATTTACACAAAATACTATTTTTAAACGCCCTTTTAGAAAGGAGTTAATTTCAATAATGGCACTTTTTCAAAATTTAATTTTAAAATTAGCAATGTTTTTCAATACTTTATGCATAAATTAGCATTGTATATCAGATTCTGAGGGACCACATAATTAAATTGTCAATAATGCCCCCAAGAAACTTCTTTCTCTTTCCTTTTTCTCTGCATTTCAAAATTTGAAATAGGAAAGAGGATCGAGAGAGATATTTCCTTGGAGTTCACGACTGCCCAAGAATTTGATCATACCATTGCCCAGAATTCACCGTCACCATCACCTAGAGTTCATCGACTGCCACAATTGTCGTCAAGAGTTCTCCGCTACTGTTGCTAAGAGTTCGCTGCCACTGTCATTAGGATTTGAGTCTTTGCGAGTGTTTGTTTAAATGTCTTCTCTTTAATGGCAACATAAGTTTTCTTTTTCGTTGAAAAATATTTGTGGAATTATATGTGTTTGTTTTTTGCTTTATTTGTAATTTGTATGTAAAATCTTTACAATTTCATTTCAATACTATTTTTTTTTGTTGTTTTCTTTATTTCGGGTGAGATGTGGGCTAAGCCTTCCAATAGCCCTGAATCAAAGGTCCTTTTTTTTTTTTTTTTTTTTTTTTCAAGTACTTGGATGTTTTAGCCTTAAACTTTTCTTTTTTTTGGAAATTTATAAAGTGTTTGTTTACATTATTGCAATTCAATTTTCATCCAAATATAAAAGTTTTGTATTCAAATACAATATTTTTTAATAGTACCTCAAATACATTTACTATTTTAAAATATTTTGAAAATAATTTTTTTTCATTTACATCATATTCTCTCTCCATCTCATTTTTTATATCTACTTTTACTAATCATATTAATTTTTCAACTATAAAATATAATTCAAATACTTTTCACCCAAACACATATTGCATTCAAATATAAAGTAAATACATTTCATCCAAATATAAAATACATTTAATGCATTAAACTTAAATATAATGCGAACACAATACATTCATCAAAACACCCTGTTAGCATCATTTTTGCCCACATATATTTTATTAAAGGTTCTTCATCAAAAATTTCAAAATGGACCCCAGGGAAGAGAACCTAATGTGTACTCATTAATTTAAAATTTTTTGCTGAAATCTGTGTATGCTCTCATCTTTAGTTTAGTACTTTCAATATATTTTTAATTTTGAAAAAAGCACATATCCTACTATTAACTAAATGATCTTTCAAGGGATTTTTTTTCTTCCTCTTGTTACTTTTTTTTTTTTTTAATCAATGACACATTTGACAGTAATTATCATATTTATCAATGGTCAAAATGATAATTACTTTGGTTTTAGCCTGTACATAATAGGAGTTACCTTTTTTTTTTTTTTTTGGCGCTAAAAATAATGATAGTTAGTTATACTAACAATGCCCAATGGTCACTAGTCTAATGGAAACATATACCTCCTTTTCTTGTGCTTTTGCTGCTTGTGGCACTTTCTTTGCATTTTTTGAGCTTTACTCCTTAGGCTTTCCCTTTTGTGGATTTTCATTTATGTTCATAAAAATAATTACTGCCGATAAATGTTGGAATTACTATGTAGCAAAAAAAAAAAAAAAAACCTCCACTGATATTTCGTTGCAACTATTTTTAAATTGGATTGTGTTTGTATGTTGGAAAATTTAGTGGAGGTTCTATTATTTTGCTAACAAATGAACATATAGTAATTGTGATAATTACCATCACTAATTATAATATTGCTTTGAATTTGGTGTCTTCCTAATGTGAATGAATGAGTAAGAGTACTCATGATTTGTATTTGATTATCTTTAACTTCTCACAATATTGATATTTAAGTACCCTAAAATACAATGTGACATATTAATTATAGTTATAGCTCATGTGGTGATAATGATAATTACCTTTAGTAATTATAATATTGACTAGAGTTTCATGTCTTCCTAATGTATAAAAATGAGTGGAGATTACTCATAACTTATGTTTAATTATCTTTAACTTCTCACAATATTGACATTCAAGTGCTCAAGAATACAATATAACACATTAATTATAATTGTGATAATTAGCATCAATAATTATAATATTGACTAGAGTTTCATATCTTCCTAATGTGTAAGAATGGGTGGAAAGTACTCATGATTTATGTTTGATTGTCTTTTAACTTCTAATAACTTTGGTGTGTTATAATCTAAGAAAGATTTATTATTGGAATGGACATAAATTGTTCATGGTTCATTCGACAAGGTAGTATCCACGGTTTTATTAGTTTTCATTTTGTATTTGGTTGCATCTTATTGGCAGTTTTACCTTTTTTTTTTTTTTTTTCTTTTTATGTTTGATATCCTCTACTTTGAGTTAAACGAAATCTCACCTTCAAAAAAAATTAAAAAGATTTTTTAAGATGAGAAATTAAAGGAAGAAATGTTGAGTTTATTCTTCTTCAACGTATCGTTTAGAAGTCAACATTTTAACTTATCTAATTCAAATTTTGAAATCACAATTCACAATGACCATGGGTAATTACGGTCCTGACAACTAGTAATTATAACTAGTAATTTAGTTGCTTTACAGTTAATATTTCGTTCCTTTTAATTACTGTATGAAGCCAATTGCATTTTGATTGTATTTGAATAAAATTTATTTTTTAAATATTGTATTTGGTTGAAAAGTATTTATTTTATATTTGAATGAAATATGTGTTTGGATGAAAAGTATTTTAGAGTTGAAAAGTTGATATGATTGGTAAAAGTAGAGATAAATAGTGAAATTAAAAAGTTGATGTGATTGTTTTAAAAATATTTTGAATAGTAATTGTTTTCGTAGTACTGTTGTAAAATTTGTGTTTGGTGTAAAATTGTATTGCATTTGAGTAAAATTAAAATATAATTTTTTTGCCAAACGACACCTAAAAATTGCATTTTAAATAACTCTCCAAACTTCTTACAACATAATACAAAAAACTATTTCGTTTGTTTACCATATTATATTTATATTATATTTAAATATAATATAATTTTTATCTAAATACAAAAATATTATATTTAAACATCACTAATATTATATATTAAATTTAATACAATCACTATTTACGATTTCATTTTTTTATTATTTTAACTAGTCACATCACATACTCTTTTTCTCCATTCCTTTTTACTCTTTACTTTTATTAATCATATCGCATACAATACATTTCAAATATTTTTCATCCAAACAAATATTATATTTGAATGCAATGCAAATACTTTTCATCCAAATACATATTACATTCACTGCATTGTATTCAAATGCAATACGAACGCAATAAATTACCCAAATGTCCTTGGTGAAGTGATTTTTTCTATTGAATGGTTTCCATAAGATTTAATTAAATAAGTTGGATTTTATTTGAATGTTATTTATATCATCCTCCATCAAGAAGAACTTCTTGTTAAATTGTAATCTATTAACAACTAGCAGCATGGTTGGAATATGACGGTAGCATGGTGTGTAGAGATTACTAGCAGTGACTTAGTTGGCGTTTGGTATTAGTTTTAAAATGTTTTATATTTTCAAAAAAATTGAAAATGAGAATGTTTTGAAAACTGTGTTGAGATCATTTCTGAAATTATGTTTGGTTATGCTTTCTGAGTGTATATTCTGAAAAACATAAAAATGAAATTTCTTTGGTTATATATTTTGAAAACTCAATTTATAATCGAGTATCTTATAAAAACATATTTATTTTTAATTTAAAAAAAATAAAAAATAAATTATTAGTCATAATTAAAAAAAAAACTTTGGTGGTGAGTTTTACAATGAGTGATAGGGGTGGAAGAGATTGGTGATTTGAGTTCTAGGTGGCGGTGATGGTTAGATTTAGGTCATGAGTCGATAGTCATCGTTGCGAGAGGGCGGTAGTCATCGTCACTAGCCCATGGTCATCAGCATTCGTCGGAGATGGACGCTATCGTTAGACATGATCATCACTGATGTTATACAAACAGAAAGAGAGAGGGAGAAGATGGAGGGAGAAAACGAAAACAAAAAGTGAAAACAACTTTTTTTCATTCTCAAAAAACCCAAAAAAACAACATAGTTGAAAACGATGTTTTCGAAATGGTTTTGAAAACGTTGAATAAGCAAATACTATTTTGGAATCGTTTTCATTTTCTGTATTTTTGAAAATGGAAAATCATTCTCGAAAATAAAAACAATTGCCACCTTAGAGACCAAAAGTGACTTGCTTGGGTCTGAGACGAGAGAAAAACAAAAAGTGCGAGAGTTGAAGTAGAGGCTGCAGCACAGGCACTCGCGGGTAGAGGCCCACCCCAATGATGAAGGTGCGAGCAAATCCTAGCAGTAGCGATCAATTTGGAACTCACGATTTTCGGAGCTGCTGATCTTGTGGAGATTGGTAAAGAAGAAAAGAGGAGATTGATATTAAAAAGAAAAGGAGATTTGGTAGAGAAGAGAAAAGGAAAACGGCTGAGAAAAATGGGAAGAAAATGAAGAAAATTAATTAGGTTTTCCAAAGGGCATTATCAACATTTTAATCATGTGAGACTCTCAAAATCTAATTATGACAGTGTTATAAATGAAAATATTAAAAAGTGGTGTTAAATTTGAAATTAAAATGTCCAAATGTGTTATTATTGAAATTAATCCTTTAAAAAATAAGCACTTTTAAATTTATGGATAAATTTGAACAAATTTTGAATTTGACTATTATTTTATTCCTTCCTTTCCTGTTCCTTAAAAAAAAAAAAACAAAAGAGAGGGAGAAATTTGTTTCCTATTTTTGTGAGTTTAGTTCTCTTTAAGATATTAAATTTAAAAGGGGGAATTTATTTTTTTGTCGTATTGTGCAAATATAGTATATATTTCTGGATTTTTTTAAAAGTAATATGTCCGATTGTTATGGGATTTTGTTGTTTCTGCTATAATTGAATATAATTTTTTTTTTCTTTTTACGGAAGGGAATACACATTTGTTTCATCCTAAAAGAAGCTCATTCTATTGATGCTTTTCATCTTGTCGTGCTTGGTAATCTTTTTGTTTAAAATTATTATCAAGATCATTGCAGATAGATTGACAAGGATCATTACACGCAGATTCAGGATTGCATCACACTAGCTTCCGAAGGGGTTAATAATTTGGATAAAAATGCTTTTGATGGTTGGGACTTCATCATCAGGGATCTCAGAGCTTTTGAATTCAGCGATGTTTTCCTAAATTAGATTGGGGAGATTTTCGCTCTACTAATCTTTCCATCATTTTAATGGCTCCCTTGAGGGTTTTGTTTGATTGTAGTCACGAAGTCGAACAATAAGGCTCTTTATCCCATTTCTTTTTTGTATTGCTGAAGATTTCCTGAGTAGGCTCAGTGGGAGGCGAGTTGATGATGGCAGCCTTACTCCCATAACAGTAGCTAGAGGCATTAACATTCCTTAGCATCACCTTTTTGCAGATAATATTATTTCAATAAGGTTTTTATTAAGATATGTGGTGTGAGATGATGATGTTTTTAATTATGCACCTCACTGTTTTTTATAAAAGAGATAAGATGAGAACTTTTTATGATAAATGGTGTTTAGGCGGTGGGTGCTATCGATAGACCTTCTTTACACCTAGTCATGAGGTTACCCTAGAGGATGGTGTAGGGCATGAGGCCCGAGATGCTTGCCTCGGTGGATAGTGAGTCTAGCTAGCTCACTTCTATTGTGGTTGCATGCATTAATATATTTCTTGGGACGCAAATGATATAGAAAAAAATAATGATGATGATAGATAAAGATTTTTATAGCTGACGATTTGTTTTCCTTTTATGAACCTCCATATAATATCTATTATTTTTGCCAATAATAAAAATGTTTTTTGAGCTAATGGATGTACTTACTAAGTATTAGCTTATCTTAATTTCTTCGTATATTGTAGGTAAAGGTGGCCAAATTCTAAGAATGACGGAAGCTTGGCATATAGGCATGCAGAGTAACAGAGTGGCTTATTGAAACTTTCCTGTTTCAAAAGACTACATATTTTTTTAAGAGTTTATAAGCTTAAGTTAAACTGAATTATTTATTTATTTTTGACGTTTCATTATGTTGTTTTCTGATATTTTAAGTATTTACAAGAGTATGTGTTTGCCATCATTAAATTTATAAAGTTTAGTGTTTTATTTAATTTTATAATATGAGTTCAGTCTTGAAATCTACGAAAAAAAGAAAAATTCACCCAGTTTCTGCTTAATTATAATTTAGGGTCCGTTTGGATGGTGTGTTTGTTTTTGGAAAATGGAAAATTTTTAGATATGAAAAATAAAAAGTTGTTTGAATTTTTTTTAAAAGTGAAAAGTTGTTTGGGTGGGTGAAAACTTTTTATTTCTAGAGAGTTCTTTTTTCATTTTTCAAAAATGAAAAATGTTAGATGTTCAGATACGGAAATTTAGGAAGGTTCATTTTTTTTTAAATGAAAAATTTTTCATTTTTCAAATTTAAACGTGTCAAACAGACGGAGGTTTAATGATTTATTACCGTTTTTCAACTTAAAAGTTATGCTAAAGACAGTAATAAGTAGTGTCATGCTAAGGGGGCATTACATACAATAATGACTCAGTTGTTTTATGGCAGTTATAATAATGATCTGCTCAATTTTATGTTAAATATTTCTATACAGGTTAAAACACTCAAGGTTACGAGCATAAGAAAAAATATATAAATTTAAATTCGTAACTGGAAGCAATATACATCGTTTTCATAAGAGAGAGAGGACAATACAATATTGACTTGATAATTAATATCGTAAAGATATAAAAGCGTTATATCATTAATAAAAACACACACACACACACACACACAAAAATTATGCCCTGAACTAATTTAAACAATAATAATAATAATAAGAGAAATTATAGGAAATAGATCATTTTTTATGTATTTTAAAAGTAAATAGTATAATTTGAAACCTTAAAACATTTATAGTATATTTAATTTTAATATAAATAATATTTTTATTTTACCTCTAAAATATATTTTTGACCTATATTTTTCATATTCTCTCAAAAACCTACTAATTTCTCTTTCTTTATTCTCTCTCTCCCTCCCCCTTTCTCTCTCTCTCTCTCTTTGGTCCAAGTGTCATCTTTCCTTTGCCTCCTTTTTCCGCTATTTCGGTCATTATATCCGGCAACGATTGTTGCTTCTGTCATTCTCCGTTGTGATCTCCGATGGATTGGTCGCCATAAAATCACAAGCTTGCAATGATCAGACCTTCGCAAGCTCGCTGAAAATCGTGATATCACAATTCAGATATTCACGAATCTCAGCTTATGTTGGAGTCCGATAGCGAGATTTAAGCTCGATTACATGGAAGATTATTGGAGTCTTCAAATCCATTACCACTTGGGATTTTCGTTTTTTGTTTTCAGTTTATAGGTTGAATGGACATCTAGTGGTGTTGGTGTAGCTTGGTGACGAGATTGCTACGGCTTTTCACCAGATCAGCACGAATCTGGCTAGATCTCACTGGAAAGGAAGAGATCCCAAGTGGAAAGTCACGATTCAGGCCAGATTGTAACTTGATTCGATCTGGTAGCATATATAAATCTATGAATTGGTAGAGTTTTCAAGTCACCGTCACGACGAGCTCACGACCTCTAGATCTCAGAAGCTTTTGATAAAACGAACCTTAGCTCGGTAGGTGATCTCTGAAAACATCGATGGTGACGATGGTGTCTCTGAAAACGACAACACCTCCAAGAACAACGGTGACAATGAAGTGTGACAGCGGTTTTTTTGGTGAATTTGGGGTGGTATGGAGTCAATTTTGGGGGCTAAAGTTAGGGTTCATAGTATTTTTTAGATTGTTTTGCAAAATCCATAAATAATGATTTACCAAAATTAGTAAACGAATGATTTACGTGGTAAATTAATGATTTTGGATAAGGTTTAGGAACTAAGGTTAGGGATTGTTCAATTTAGGATTTTTTTACAAATCAATAAATTAAGATTTATATAGTAAATCAATAATTTACATGATAAATCAATCAAATAGTAAATTATGATCTACAAAATTAGGAATTTATATCGATAAATCAATAATTTACACTTAATTACATCGGTAAATTAATGATTTATGAAATCAAAAATTCTTTGACTACGTGATAAATTAATGATTTACGAAATGATTTACTAGATAAATTTATCAAAATTGATAAATAAATAATTTATCAAATTAAAAAATGATTTATCAAATAAATTTATAAAAATTTACATATATAGGGGTATTTTTAGAATTTTAAGTTGTGAAAAATCATGATTTACCAAAAATATGTCATTTATTAACAGTTTAAATTTTTTATCTTATTCATTTTTATTAAAGTTCAATTTTGACCTATTTACCTCCTTCTTCCTAATAATAATAATAATAATAATAATATCCAGGGACTCTCAAGCCCATGCCCAAATGCCCAATTTAACTCTCATTATTTTCTTAATCTACTTCCCAAATCACCCAGTTATTTTCATAAGAAATGAGGTTAATGAATAACAATATCTTGGGCAAACTGCTCTCCCCGTGTTGCTGTGCATTGCGTGATGAGAATACTTGGCATTTGGTAAAAAGTAATAGACCCCTCAGTCTCACCACGGTTGTCCAAGCTATCCCTGGCGAGCCCTTCTTTGATCGGGGAAGGGGAGTACTTGATCTGCGATATTTTGCACTTATTGATGTCGCTGGGCGCTAGGTGTAACCACCTTTTGAGACATGGGAATCTAGTTACACGTCCGTTGGCTTGGTTTTCCTTTTAATTTTGCTAATGAAGTAATTAGTATAAAGGCTCTACCGAGATATGTTGCCACTGCTATTCTAGAAGATTTTTTTTTTCCTGAGTATAGCAAATTTATCTGATTAATAATATGCCCAGCTCCCCCTTCAAGTTATTTTCTTATAATTAACAAAAATATTGGATATACAAGGGATTTTTTGTGTACTATAAATAACAATTTTATTTGGATTTTTTGTGTGTTTAATTTGATTCTTTAAAGTTATCCCCCTTTTTTTTTTGGTTATTTCCACCTATTAAATGTTGTGTTGATCTTATCCACTAATATAATTGTTTACTCTTGATTGTGTAAAGTTTACCTAAATTATTTAAATCATTAAGAACAAGAAAAAAAAAGTAAGATAATTTAGATAAATAAGCATTAAACAATTTTTTAATTCTTTCTACGTATCACTAAGTATTTGACTTGTAACATAAAAGTGACTAGAAATACAAGTAAACTACTTATATAAAGCTTCTAGCAAACGCAAAATAACACTATAAATAGCTAAAATACCCTAAATGGGGATGACTGCTGTGAGAGGAAAGTCTCTTGAAATCCTGCCATGCCCGTCTTCTCCCCATGTTTCCCCTGCACTGTTTTTGATCTCAAAATAGTCCACACCCTTTTTGGTAGTACCATATCCCACAAGAAGCATGGCACGACTAGCTTTGTAAGGAACACCTTCATCTTCTGGTACTTCACATACCTCCTAACTCATTAATGTTAAACAAAGAAAAAGAAGCAAGATTGTTAAGCAACAAATAGAATTATAAAGCATTTTAAGAAGATACGTCCCAACAATTGCAAGTGAAAGTTCAAAAATTCAAAGAAGAAAAGTAAAAAAAAAAAAAATGATAATAAATAAATAAATAGATCTTCCAACTCACCCAATCTTCTATGTCTTCAAAAGCATCAAAGTATGATTTAGGCCACGCGGTGGTTCCTACAACAACTGGATGGTCCTCAATACGTTGAAGAAGTTCTTCATCACTATTGCTCAGCATAATAGCTTTGGTAAATTCTGGAAATGTACATCGTGGTGAATATATTGGAACCTTGATCACAAAGAAAAATCTCGATTAAGTGAACATATTAAACATAAAAATGATTTTTCTTAAAAAAAATTATAATGGAAAGAAAACGATGAGGACAAAGATTTACTCTGCTATGCAAGCCTCTAGGGTGATCAAATACAGAGTTTGTCAGAGGCCAATCCTTCTCATACATCAATCCATTGGACAAAAAGTGTGGAAGCTGACCCGGCTCGCTTAGGCTGTCGTCCACTTTCTTTCCTTCTTAGCCTTATGTAACATGCTTTCATTTTCTAAAGCGAAGAAACATGTTTAAAACTCACATTTTAATTTAATAATCTGTTTAGTAAAAACTAAGGACATTTTTTTTACATATATATTTTAAAATAATACATTTGTTCTTGGTTCATAAAATACCATGTACATAAATTTACATTCATACTGTTCTATCTCTTTACAAAACATATATTCTTTTGTCAGTCAGAAACATAACGAGTCTACTTCCTTATCCATGACATCTTGAGAATCTGTCCGTCAGTCCATCATGTATCTTCACTTTATCTCGACTGCTGTTTATCCTTATTCCCTACAACACGAATAGACTTGTGAGCTAAGATTCAGTAAGTACAAACATACATATATGACATTAAGTATGTGCATGTAACTATGTTAGTCACCTTATATTTACTTGACTTTCACTCACTCAAACTTTCTGTTCTTTCATTTACGACATGATATTCTATACTTTTCCTTACTTGAGTTTTGTTTCACTTGCGGGCCTCATTCAATGGTCGTACCATAATGCGCACAGACCAATGAGGCGAGGGGGAGTGACTCACTAACCAACCTCACGGTCGAACTTTAACATTGAACTACCGCACCTTCAGGATAAAATCCCGTTGGATTGGATAGCCATTCTTTCAATATTCCTTTATCGCTTTTTGATGGAATTCCAACAAACCAAATATCATCCGTTAATTAATTTCATGATATTTTTTTTTAAACACGGTCTGGTACACGGCCGAGTTCATAATCGTGTACCTCTCTGTCTACTTAACTTCTTTCTTATACAGTCGCGCTACATGGTCGTGTGATCTGTACATTAAATGTACACGGTATGATACACGATCGTGTCCTTGGCCGTGTACATCTCTGTAATTTCTATTTCCCCTAACATGACCGTATTACATGGCCGTGTAAACTGTACCTTGTATGTACACGATCTGGTACATGGCCGTGTCCATGACTGTATATCTCTCTGTAATTTATTTCCCCCAATATGGCCGTGTAAACTATCCGTGTAACCTGCACTGTGCATGTACACGGCCTAGTACACGGCCGTGTCTATGGCCTTGTAATCCTCTGAAATTTCTCTTCTCGATACATGACTGTGCAAATTGCCATGTAGATTGGACGTCACATGTACACGGCCTAATACACAGACGTATTTCTGGCCGTGTACCTCTCTGAAATTTATTTTCCCTTATTACACACTCGTATACTATATAAAACTTGATTTTTTAGCTTTAAAAACTAAGTTTTGACTCTTAGAAACTTATTTAAATTTTTCTATAACACTCTTAGTCCCTTTCCGTACATTTTCAGAAATTTTCTTGACTTAATCTACCCTGTTATCGAGGGCATTATTTTTTTGACCATTCATAATTCATGGATTCCTTTTTTTTTTTTTCTCACCTTTCTAATTCCCGAATGGACGTTTTGCTACTTCGTAAAACGTCTATGTTCTTCCTCCCTAACTTAGGTTACTAAGGGTTCGGATTTTAGCCTAAACCTTGGTTTACTACTCTTTTTTCAAAAATGCCTACTAATATAACCCTTAAAATTTTCGGCAGCATTTCTGCTAATTTTCTAAGTTTCCGGTGTTTAGAAAACGTCTAAAAACCATCTATCCTATTTCATCTGTCACTTACTATATCAGAGACTTAATTAAATGCATAATTCTCCAAACATTTTACATGAATTACTCTCATAAACAACATTATAACTCAAAATCCACAATCCAAATACTACATATATTTCCAAACATCAACCTTCTACTACTTATCAACTAATACTCTCAAATTTCATTTCAATATTCCATTATCTATCACATACTTTGGAATCATAAAATTTCAACTCACAATTCACAATAAATAAGAAATTTAAACTTACCTTATCACCAAAGATATTTTCTCACTCCTAGGAGGTTGTGGTTAAAGCTTGGTGTGAAAATTTTGAAGAAAAATCTTGGCTACAATCCTCTCTCTCTGTCTCTCTCTCTCTCTTCTTCTTTCTTCTTCTTCCGGTTCTTCTCTCTCTCTTCTTTTTCTTTTTCTTTTGGTTTTTCTTCACCAAAAACCGATACTCCCTTTTTAATTAATCAAGCCAATTGATTCAACTTTCTTCCCACAATATGTTGATACCTAACACATCATAATTCTTTCCCAAATTTCAAAAATACAAGTAAGAAAATTTTAGCTTAATCTAAACCATTAAATCTAGATAGAAACAAATCTTAGCCTTAGGATTTCCCATTTCTTTCTCTTACTTTTTAATAAATACATTTATAAGGTCGTAATTTGAGATATAATATGTTTTAATTACATGCTTAATGGTTTAATTACTATTCATATTAATTAAATCCTAATTTTGACCAAAAATTCAAACCAAAAAAACTTCACTAAAATCGCCCTGGCGGGTTCCAGGGACCTCCGATATAGTCGGTTTGCCTTATTTTTTTTCTGTTTGGCCGATAATCTCAATCAAACGTTTTCGTCTTTTAGTGCAATTTCTTGCACTTCCTGAGGTTTTCGATGCCAATTTGACCCCATTCCTCACATTTTTTTGGTTCGATAATAATTTCTATTCTCAATTTCTTAATTTTTAACACTGTTAGAACATTTTCCTGCATTCATAACAATATTAAATCATTCATTTTATATTTTTAAACATTAAAATTATTGTATTAAATACAATATACCTATTTTCGAGTATAGTGAATTTTCTCGATTATTACAAAACGTAATTCATATCTTTTAAAATATTGTAACCTCCAAAGTCTATAAGCTCTTGCACAGACAACTTGACAAAATCTCCTCTTTGGTGTGCATATGACTCAAATAGGTTTACAACAGCTAGTGCCGAACGACAACCTAAAAAGGCAATGAAATTAGCATATTAGAATAATTAATCATTCAAAAATAAAAAATAAAAATATTTATCTGTATATTTATGTACTAGTTATACTACTACATTAATAATAGACACGAGGTTGAATTTATTAAAGCTATCATAAATAGGAGAGGAGATTTATTACTACATTAATAATAAAAGGGAGACTTATTATATAAATGTGAAATATGAAAATACCTGCATTTCCTTGATTCTTTACTTCACCGAGATATGGCTTACCTTTATGAGTAAAGAAAGACATATTTGATAGAAGATGCATTTATTGAGTAGCACAAGTCCTTAAATACTTCTTGATACTTCCTTATTTTCATGCTTTATCAATGTGGGACTTATTTTGAAGAGAGCAAAAAGAAAAGTACGAGACAACTCACCTTTATTTCATGTATCAATGATGTGGGACTTTTTTCAAAGAGTTGTGTTAGGTACACTTATCAAATAACCTTTTTTGCCATAAACTTTATGCTTTATCATAAAATGCAATCTGAACTTTAATTTGTAATATTTTTTTCTGTAAACTTTAAAATATTTGTAGATTTCTCTTTCAATTAAATTTTTTTACGGAAAAATGCACTTTGTAGCAATATTAAATATAGAATTACGAAATGATACTCATTGACATCATACATGGAACTCATTTATCTTATTAAATATAAAATTATGAAGTTAAACATACAAAAATAGTACGGGAAAAAATGACAATTAGTCTTGAAAATTTACTTTTTTGACGTAATTATAATGATAACTTTATAATTTCATACATAATACCCCCGATTCATTTGTCAACAAGTGTCACATGCATTTTGCATTAAAAATTCAACTAAGGGTGGAAATATAAAAATGTTTCAAAATTGAGAAGGGGATGTACAGATTAAAATTCAAGAGGTATTTTGTTATATGGCCTAAAGTTCAAGTAAAAAAAAATGTAATTTGTTCTTCATATAACAACAAGTCATCATCTTTCATTTTTGTTAAGAGATATAATCAATTAAAATAATTGCCCTTTAAACGTTTTCTAATTAGTGAATGACAACTACATCTCACGTATATTGATAACTAAAAGCTGATATTAAATGTTTGTGTACTTAAATATTTTTCTATTGCAAAAGAGAAAATGTGTGGTATCATTTTCTGACATTTTTCCAATATAAGTAGGCGTTTGGGACACAAATTTTTTTGGTATTGCATTTAAATGCAATGCAATTTTTCCCTAAATACAAAAACATTTCGTTCAAATACCAATCACATCACATTTTAAATCTAACACAATCACTATTTATTATTTCACTTTTTCTATTACTTTTATTAATTACATCATATATTCTCTCTCCCTCTTTTTTTTCTCTCTACTTTTACCCATCACATCACATATTTATTATTAAAATACAATTCAAATACTTTTTTCCCAAACACACATTGCATTCAAATGCAATGCTAATACTTTTCCTCCAAATACAAATTGCATTCAATATATTACATTCAAACGTAATACAAATGCAATGCGTTCACCAAACGAACCCTTAAGTGTTTGGAAAATGTTTTTAAAACTGGGTTTGCTTCTATTTTGATCAAAAAAAGTCAAAGTGATTAAGAAATATGTTTTCTATATTTTTATTAAGAAAAAGGAGAACGCTTTGAAGTTGTGATCCTTTTTTTTTTTCCTCATCTTCTAATATTTGTATTCCCAACTCAAATTTTCGTAAATGTACTCAATTGCAATTTTATTTTTTCACATTCAAATCAATTTCTTTATAAACACAACCAGTATAAATTTGTAAATGATCCTATCACCATTCCCAAAATGCTCATTTCCATCTCATGTCCAAAACAACACTGTTTTCAAATAGTATCATGAATTAACTATTGAGATCGTATATCATGAATTTACTATAATATTCATAGTATCCTGTATACTTCCGGAAAAATTGAGATCAAATAGCATGAATTAATTATAAAAGTGAGTAGTCTCATAATCTATTTGAACATATAAAAAATTTTTCTTTTTGGAAACAAAAAATTATTTATAATAAAAAGAAATGATGTTAGAAAATATATACTGTAGGAGAGTTAAAAAAAGATTTATTTTCTTTTCTTAAAATATACAATAAAATAAATATTTAAAAAAATTATTTTCTTTATTCAGAATTAAAAAATGATATTTTAAAATAAATGCTTTTTAAATAAAATTGGGAGAGTATTATATTAGGGTGTTTTTCCAAGACAACAAACAACAAGTAAATAAATGAAAAGAAAATATGCATTACCCCTTCTTTTGCCTCTTATTTTGATTGTTTGGCACAGTTGGTCCCCTGACTGTTGGGTATCAGCATTTTTGTCCTCTGACAGTTTGTTTCGCACGATTAGTCCCCTAATTAAAATTCCGTTAACTCTGCTCGAGAGGAAGATTCAAGTGGCTCGCTGGTTCCTTGACATCTAGCAGCAGGGACCCACACATTTAAATTGAAGGAAAGAGATACTTGTCCAGTCTTCTTGCATGAATAAAGGTTAACATCGCGTAGAATTAGTGTACTTTTCAAAATTTTCAATTCATTTAATCAAGATTAAATAGATTTATTTTAAATTTAACCTACTTAATTAATTTAAAATTTAAAATTAATCTATCTAATTAAATTTTAAATTTTAAATAGGTTGGGTGAATTAATCAGATTAAATATAATTAAAAATAAAAAATAAATATAATTAATCACTCAATCGAAAATAAAAAATATATAAAAATATAATATTATAAAAATATAAGAAATGTTATGTTAACTTTTAGCTTAATATTAGAATTATAAAATTTTAAAATTTTCTCATAAATTATAAATCGACATAAAAATAAAATATATGAAAAATAAATTTAAATTTAAAAATTGTAAACTAACAAATAAATAATAATAAAAATTCATACAATATGAAATATATTATAAATTGTCAAGTAATTAAAAAAACTCAACCCAAACCCATTCAATTAATAGTCAGATTAGGTGGATTGGGTTGATCTTTTCATTGAATTTGTTAGATCGAGTTCTAATGAGTTGGGTTAGATGGGTTATTAGATTTTTTTTTTCATACCTAATACTTAATGTGTTTTGTACCCTTTTTATTTTTATTTTTTGGAAGAGAAGTTTCTTGTTCCTTTTTTTTTTTTTTTTGCTTGTTATAGGGTGGCACTGGGATTATTCGTTAGCTTTTTTTTTTTTCTTTTATTGGTCGTGTACTAATTATTATATATATATATATATATGTTTATATAAAATCCACTCCTATGGCATGTTGATGCTGTAAATCTTCGTCCATTTGTGGGTCCGGTGCCACTTTCAGAAAAGAAGAACAATGTGGCCATATACGATTACACCCCCTAATGGCGTTGAGTTGTGAGGGAAGTGAACGGAATTTTGATTTACGGACCAACTGTGGCAAATAAAAAATCAATGGAGGGACTAAAATGCAACAATCCCATTAGTCAGGGGGCCTACTGTGCCAAAAAGTTTAAAGTTGGAGGGAGTACGAGGATTGTTTTCCAAACCCCTCTCAGAAATCAAAAAGCAAAACATTGATAGTGTTTGGTATTGTTTTTTAAATCTATTGAGATTTCAAAAATGCTGAATTTGAGATCGTTTTGAATGGTCTGAGATCATTTTTAAAATTGTGTTTGGTTTTATTTTCTAAGCGTATGTTTTGAAAAATACAAAAATGAAACTATGTTTGGTTATATTTTTGAAAATTAGTCATTTCATAGTAAGTCAATGAAAACATATTTATATTTAATTTAAAAAAATTATTATAAATACCAAAAATTAAAAATTAATAAAAATTTTTAATTAAAAATTAATATCAATAATATTTAATAATTCATAATATCAATTAAAACATAATTAACCATTATATTTAGTTACAAGTATATTACAAATTAATTTTTAATAGTAGAAGTAATATTTATCTAAAAAATTACCAATTCTATATACCATAACAATTATGATACATATTGTTTCCACATTACTTGTGCTATTTGATCTCTAAATTGGCTCATACGTTCTCGGTCTTTATTAGTGGAACCAACATTAGAAGACGGTGCAGATTCACGGTTATTTGTACGTTGTCGATTTCCTCTTCGTCTCTCAATATCTTCTACAGGCTCGTTAACGCTATAGTCTCTAAATAAATTATCATTTGCATCATATATCTTAATACAATTATGAATAATGCAACATGCAATTATTATCTGGGCTTGCTTATGTAAAGGAAAGTTAAACATATTCTTTAAAATACCAAATCGTGCTTTGAGAACACCAAAACACCTCTCGATGCAATTGCGTAATGACGAATGCCTGTAATTAAATAGTTTAATTGGTTCAGTTGGTTGTCCATTGTTTCTAAATTCGGATAAATGATACCTTTCACCCCGGTACGGTGCAAGGAATCCCGGCATGTTGCTGTATCCAGAATCAACAACATAATATTTAGGCCATGGTGGCCTAAAAAATTAATTAGCTGGATCTTGTAATGGATGCAGTAATACTCTAGAGTCTGCAACTGAACCTTCCCATCCACTATAAACATAGGTAATATCATATCAAAATTGCATGCTACCATTATATTCTGAGTACAAGTGTGTCGTCTTCCCCGATAAACTCTCTGTGCGGTCGCAGGGACAATAACCATCACATGTGTGCCGTCAATAGCTCCGATACAGTCCTGACATAAGTAATGAACCAAAACATTATTAAACCATATTATAAAAGTACTAACCACCTATTTCAAACTTAAAAAATAATACAAATTTTACCTTAAACCACGGCTAATACTTATTGCTATTTTGAATCTCCAAAGACACAGTGTTTGGGTTTGGTTGATAGATAAAATCTGGGGCCAATGCACAAATTGCTCTAAGAACATTATCAAAATGTCGACTAACTGTTTCTCCAGAACGACAAAATCTGTCTTGTATGACTCTGTTACGGTCAGAATGACCAATGATCTTCAAGAACATTATCAACCGTTCTTCCACTGATAGTCGACTTCTAGGTAATAATTGACGTTCTTCAAGTAGTCGAGCTAATGCCAAAAAAGGTTCCTTATACGTACGAAACAATTCATAGAATACTCTAACATGGCCTTCCAGCATATTTAAAACATATTGTCGTCCTATTAGTTCATCATTATGCCGAGGTTGCCTAGTAATAGTTGGTATAAAATCTAGTAATAATTGTAAGATCTTGTCCTCGTCGTCAGATGACTCAAGTGAGTCGAAAAAAGCCAATTCTTCATCAGTATCCGAACCACTTGATCTCATAATAACCTACATAAGAAAATCAACTCAATTTATACCTATTTGCCACCAATAATAATAACACAATAGAATAAATCTCTTATAATAAATATAACTCAACAAACCAGTCATTAAATAATAATTCAATAAACTGAAATTGTGAAAGCCAACAACATAAACTAATCAAACTCAATAAACTAGGCACTACATAAAAGTTCAACATACTAAAATCCTGAAAGTGAACAACATATAAAGAAATCTAACTTAATAAATCAATCACTAAATAATAGTTCAACAAACTGGAATGAGTCTAATAAGCTAAAACCAATCATTAACGAATAACTACTTCGCTAAGCTGAGGATGAAACCACGAGACGCTCGGGTTTAAGCTTCACAAATGTCCCCCTGAAGTCCTTGTCCTTTGTCAATGTCTTAATTACCGTCTCATATGTTATGTCATCCAAGTCTTCTATTTCATCCAACAACTGAATACAAATGTCAATACTATGGGGATCTTCAGTCGAGGTCTCAACTGGACTTGTATCCCCAAGACGTGCTCACTTTGCAGCTAGATATTGCTGCAAGTTATTAGTGCGTTGCACTAACGCCTCACTTCGCAAACTCACAGACTTTGCCAACAGCTCCACTGCTGACTCTAGTGTAGTTTTTTCTTGTTCCTGGAACGGTTATTGCTGCCCTCAGCATTTTCCAAATGGTTGTTTTCTCTCTGGACTTCGTGCGACTCATCCGTACCTTCGTGTAGAGATTCGACATTCACTGAAGGTGGTGGTGCTGCACATGACACATTAGCTGCTGTTTGCGAACCTATGGCATTACGGCCTGTTGCAATAGTCCCAGCAAAGATCTCCTTTAGGAGGGAAAAGTGTAGTAGACACTTCTTCTGATACTTTTTAGCCTTTGGATTTTACTGTAAAATGAACAAATATTTAGATAAGCCAATAATTACTAATTTATGCAAAAAAATCTGAATTCCATTTAGAAAAAGGTACATTACTTGTAAATAGGAATCTCAAACTTAATCTGAGGCTGTGATTGTGTTTGCATTAGGATCCCATCTAAATCTAGTAGTTTCAATCAAGCTTTCGAACTCTCTTGTGCTACATCTAAGTCTATTCCACTTAGTTTTAAGTTGTGTCACTGTAAGTCGCTTATTAAACTTACTATGTATGTCATTGGAAATTTTCATCCACGTTTTTTTTTATCTAAAGTAGAGGTTTGAAGTCATTTTTTTGCCCCTCATATAGCGACTTGATAAAAAAAGATTTTTAATTTTCTCCCCATGTGGCATGATCCTCAGTAGTAGTATCGTCATTGACATCCATTATGTTAATATTACTGTTGTTATATTACATATCAATCAAATAACAAGGGTTATCAACATAAGTGATCATAGAGATGAAAACGACAAGCAAATTAAACATATTTGATTGTTGAAGATTTAATGTCGGATTATACAATGCCAATAGGTAGCTAGGTTCATAAAAACATATTGAGGAAAACACTGTTCCTAAAGCGGATACAGAAACTTATTTGAAAAAGCCCATTGAGGAAACTGCAAAAGAAAAGCAAATCAAAATTAGTAGTCCAAAATTTTCTTTCAAAATTATGATTTTACTTGAAGACGTTTCATATTAAGTAAATGCGCAGACTTTTAGAATTTCGTAGTTTATAAAAGAAAGAAAATAAACAAAGAACAAACATTCAAAAAAGATAAAGAAAAAGAAAAAATATATATAGAGAGAGAGTGTGTGGGGTATGACTCAATCAATGACGCTGCATATAAGGGGAAGAGAGAGATCATAACATGTATATATGGTAAGAAATGGTCTATATATTTTAGAACATAGTTTTTAATTTACTTTGTAATGGCGACAATAGTCTATACATTTAATTTAATATTATAAGTGATAATTGTTTTTTTATCAATATTTAAATATAATTATTATAAGTTTCTAAACAAAAAAAATTATAAATATTAGATAATATTCCATATTGGATATTAGATAGCTAATGGATAAATTTATGGTGCCTTTTTCTTTTGGGCTTCACCAATTGTCTTGTGCCTTTCGAGGAAGGTAACCATGCAGTAATGTTGGAAGGTGTAGTACTATTTTGGTATGTGCTTATGAATGAAAATTGTGCTTTGGGGTAGGTATACTAAAGCTTCTTTAATTAAATCAGGAGATTAACTAAATCTCAGCATTAATTTCGTATCTCAAAGGAGGAATATATACAAAAACAAATATATATACACAAAAAAAAATATATATATATATACAGACACACATGGACGCCTAACTTTTGTGGGATATCATTTAATGTATTGGTTCAATTCTTAGCAATGGTTATCAAGGGTTATCAATTGGATAACCCTTATCTCAGCAATGGATATCAATTCTCAGCAAATATCAGATAATTACTTATCTGAATCATGCAGCATTCAATTCAATCGGCAATAAAGGAAAAAATCTCAGTAAATATTCTCTCAGCATTTCAAACAACATTCAACTCAATCGGCAGTAAGAGGCACATATTCTCTCAAGCATATATTTCACAATCTATGCATATTGAACAGAGACAGGCAAATTAATTAAACAAACAAAAAAAAAAAAACACAGAGACCAGTTGATTTCAGTTGAAGTAAACTGAAATCAACAAACACAAATCACAGCAGATCATTCAAAAACACAAACCAACAATAGCCGAGCTTCCAAATTGAAATCACAGCTCGGTTATTATGCCAAGGATGCTACCATAATAACCGAGCTTCCAAATTGAAATCAACAAACACAAACGACCTGAAAACGGCAATAGCAGCTGTTTGAAGTTCACAAACCATGCCAACCAAATCACAGGAGAGCAAAATTGACACAGAGCAACCCCAATTCCAATTAGCTCATCGACTCAACAATTGAAACAAATCCGATTAGCTCATCGACTCAACAATTGAAAAAATTCCCAAATTCTAGGGCAAACGAATTATCAACCCCCACATCTTAAACCCGGCCGACAGTCCAAAAAACAAAAACCGAGGGAAAGAGTCCGAGATGAGAAGCTTACCTCTGGTGAAGCAGACGCCTGAAACAGGAAGCTTTGACTGTGATTGTGAGAGCCGACAGAGACAAAGCAAATGGCGATGAACGATAGCAACCAGGGTCGAATGAGCCGACAGACCTCGGGCGACGGCGATGAACTAGCCCAGGGTAGGAGAGACAAAGCAGACGGCGATGAACTAGCTTCGGCCGCCGGTGATGAACGATAGAGAAAGAGAGTGGTGGAAGCGAGAGGAGGGTCAGCAGGGTGAGCTCACGGCTGAGGCAAAATGAGGTCGAAAACACAAGAACTAGCTTTGGGGTGAGCTCACGACGGCGATGAACTAGCTTCGGCTGCCAGCGATGAACGACAGAGAAAGAGAGTGGTGGAGGCGAGAGGAGGGTCGGCAGGGTGAGCTCACGGCTAAGGCGTCGAAAACGAATGAAAACGAATAAAATTCGTTTTCTAACTTATAGGGTAAAAACCAAGAATAACTTTTAGATTTCAAAATCTGTTTTCAAAATCACTATCATCCAAAGGTGATTTTGTTACGATTTTGAAATCGATTCCTTAGGGAATCGTGAAACCAGTTCCGGAAACATTACCAAACGTTCTCATTGTCTTTCTTTCTCAAACCCAGAAAAACCAGCTTCCAGCTAAAAATTTGGCTTGAAAGTGCTTTTGTTCTTGTAGCGATCCGAGAAGATCATGCTCTGGGATTTTTGATACGAGGTATAAAATAAAGCTTTTGGTTTCATTAATGCTTTTTGTTTGGTTAAAAACTGGTTCATTTGTTCTTCCCCTTCAACAAAAGAAAACAAAATGGTTTTTTTTTTTAATATTTTTTTTGGCTTGTTTGCTTGGTTATACATCAAGTCAGCTCCTTTCTTTCTTGCCTCTCTGTGCGCGTGTGTTTGGTTAGAAAAGCTCATTATATTAATTTCTTCACGTTGGCATTCAATCTTAAAAAAAAAAAAAAAAAAAAAACTATAGTGATTTCAACTATTATGTTATGTTCGAGAAAAAGACCAAACACCATTTATTACGGAGAGAGTGTCCGCTGAAAATAGGTTTAAAACCTAGATATATAGAAGAATCAAAGTATTTAATAACACGGGCTTGAGATTAGATAAAAGCTGATATTTTTGGAATATTTTCCCCATTTTTAAAAGAAAAGGCTGATTTAAAAAAGAAAGAGAGAGAGAGAGAGAGAGGGAAAGGCTGATTTTTTTCGTTGGGAAATATTTTCCCCATTATGAAAAATAAAAAGGCTGATTTTTTATGCTTTATTTTTTATTTAGTATATGTACATGTTGATAAAGTTGATATCATAAATATTTGGAACGGTTTAGCTTGTGTCCGTGCATATGTTAGAATTGAGTTTTTTTGAGTTAGAGTTGTTTCACATTTCAAAAATTAATTAACATTTTTGTTGACTTAAAGAAAGACGAAAATGAGTTGAAATATTTAATTTTGATATGAACACCAAACGGGGCTTAGTGTTTTGGAAAGCATTCTTTATTTAAAAAAAAAAAAAAAAGAAGATTTTTAATTATACATATAACTAGAAGGTGGTTTATAGCATCATCTATATTTGGAACAGTTAGCAACGTAACTTCTATATGTTTTGCCAATATTTATCCTGGCCTTTATGAACTGAATTCTCTTTTGGTTAATTGATGTATGAGGGATGCAAATGGGGGCGGTGTGGTTGAGCCATTTATTAAAATTTTTAAGATCTTTTTGGTATGAAATTCTAAAATTCGTTTTTAGGCTTTTTGAGAACCTTTTTCTCCAGACCCGTTCTAATGTTTTTTTGTTCACTGTTCCTTTTGCATTTCAAGTACTTGTTATCGTCACATTTCTGACTTATAGAAGTGTATTTATGGTGTGCGCCTTTGTTAATGAGCTCCGTTGCTGCAACCAACAAGGAAACTTTCGAGTTCTTATATTATCTTTTTTTTTTTTTTTTTTTAAGGTAGTTCTTATATATTGAAGAAATCTAAACATGCAAATTGCAATATTCTTTGACTTTCTAACTATTCGTTACAACTTACTAAATGTGCACATATTTTGATGGCATGGACGCTATATATATGTCAGTACCATCATTAGAATCTTGCTTTTCTTTCTTATTTGTGGATAAGTTTTTACTTTTGTCTAATTGGAGTTGTGTTATAGGTTTATCTCAAGTGGATCCTGTTACGTTTCATTTCATTTGATATTTCAATCAAATAAGTTTGATTTTGAAGATGAGTGTGTGTGTGTGTGTGTATTCCTTTTTGACGGTAAAGTGTAGAAATATATGTGTCACATTGAATCGGTATCAGAGATGTTATATGTTCATGGTGCAATCTACTTCTTTTTTGTTATACCAAAGGGTCAGTGATTGATCCTTGTTCTGAGCTTATGAAACTCTCATTGAATTTTCTTTGCTCAATTGATGTCTCATATTAATATGAATTAAGATCCTCATCTTTATAATAAGCTCTTATTAAATTTTGATATGCTTGATGATGGCTCATCTTAATATGAATTAAAGCCTCAAACAAAGCTTTCAAATTGAATTTATCAGGTATGTCTTAAAAAATATCAATCCTAGGGAGTGGTTAGTTCCTCTAATAGAGCAATTCTATTCTTTTTCGTTTTTTCAGGGATTGTTTGGTTCTCGAGATGGAGATGCAAAATCAGTTCAAAAAGTTAAAATCAGGAGTTAATGGATTAAAATACTCTGAAAGGCATGTGGAGATAAGTTGGAATTGTTGGCCAGCATCAAAATCTGTTGCATCAAAGGATTGGGAGTGGATTCCATTTGGCGTTTGCATTCGCCCCATTAGACCTCTCAACAAGGTGGAGGTAGACAAAAAGATTATATTTGGAAGTGATGATTAAAGCGATCAGGACGTCTACTCATATGACGAAGATGACCCAGAAAGTGACTTGGAATATGAAGAAAGTGAAGAAGAATATGAATCAGAATCATATTCATTAAAAAGGGCGCCAAAATTCTGTCGTCATTGTTCAGCCGTGATAAACTGCTCGGGCGTGTTTGCAAGGAAAGTGTTTGAAGCACCAGATACCTACATCAAGCAGGTGCAAAAGATAAAGAATGTGTGTGCTTTCTGTTCAAAAAATTATCCGACTCTAAGGGACTCAATTGATAAACTCCCAATCACTGATATGCCCCAGTCAACGGAATATGTATTTCTAGATCGTACAAAAGAATGGGTTTTGCCTGCCACGAATTCTGAATCTATTCCAATTTTTTGTTTGTGGTGGATACGGGTAATGGCTCACCAATTGAAAAATTAGAGGACATGTTGAGGAGGACTTGTGAGGTGCTTCCTGAAAGGGCCAAAGTAGGCATTGTTTCATTTGACAAGAATCAACACTTAGAGAATCGAGCGCCCAAGGTTTTTCTTCATCCATCCAAGGCTAAGAAGCTTCCTTAGTCTACTCCACAACGAACGCGTGTCATCGTTTACTTGCATTTTGGACGCGTTAAGTTATTCGACTTCTAAGGTGAGAGAAAGATATCCTCGGAGTAGTTGTCGTATAATAGCGATGATGGCGACTCCATGCAATAGAGGCCAGCAGGTAAGATATCAATAGTTAAGTTGATTATATATCTATATACATAGTAAATAGTAGAATTATAACCATCTGCATTTAAGTATAAGTTGTTAATAGTTATCAGTTTATATGTAGATGATTTGTTAAATAAAAAATAAACACCGGAAGGGAACCATTAAAAGTACTGGTAAAACTCGATTGTCTTATGTTACTTTTTTGGGAACTAATGTCTGTTAAATTGGTATTAATGCAGAAAACATTTTCTAATGAGTCCATTAGCTCTTATGAATCTCTTGCGGATAGGCTTGTTCAGAACAATCATGTATTAGATGTCTTCACATGTTCAAACAAGGTTTGTTCCTTTAAACTTAAAAATTGCAAACTAAGCTCTTAGCGATAGTAGAAAACACAAATACCTATTCATATTTCTTATTCTTATCTTTTTGTTTTTCTCCGTTTTGATAGTGGATTAACATTCTTGAAGATTTGAGATTATTTTAAAATAATATATATGATTCTTGTGTTTATAATAATGTTTAGGTTGGTGTTGCAAACCTGAAGACTGCAGTTGAAAAGACAGGTGGTCTTATTATTGTCACTACACATTGTAGTGACCGATGTATAGATTCTCTTAAGAATCTTTTTCAGAAAAAGAAACAAGTAACTAATTTATGTTCTGAGTGAGTAAATCTTTATCAAATATGTTGAAGTTAGTAATCTTAATACCTTTCACTTGTTAACGTCCTATTTATAAGTTTGCAGCTTTATCTTTCTTTTAGATGTTAATTCATTAATTCGTTTTTTATGAATTTGGTGATTGTAGAGTTATCTTCACGATCAAATGCCCAGAGGATATAAAGATTAAGGAAATTATCGGCTTAGGAAAAGGGGTAATAGTTCAATTACTCGCAAATCCCCACAAGTGAAGGTCAAGGAGAGTTATGTTAATGGTTTGGGTTTTATTATTTGTTTTGTTTCTAGATGGGGAAAGACACATGGAGACTGTGTGGTATGGATCAAAGGACCTGCTTGACAATTCTTTTTGATATTCCGCCATATCATCAGCCAAAAAATGATTGGATTACTTTGCAGTTTCTCACTAGGTATTATAAATAAGTAAATCAACAAGTTACATATGCTTTTTCCTTAATTTTATTTTGTCTATTGTCTTTACGCATTGTTTTTTTTTTTTTTTTTTTGATCTTTTTAATTTAAATCCCCAGATATCGAGATATTAGTGGCCAAAGACGACTTCGTGTCACAACTATTAATAGAAGAGTGGTTAATTCGATTCACAATTTTCAAGTTAGTTCAATAAAATTATTATATATATATATTTTTAGATCGCAGGAGCTCTATAATATATATTTGACATGGAAATGTGTTGCCTTTTTATAGGAAACACTAAGGATTTAGATGTACAGACAGCCGCCGTAGTGATAGCTAGGACAATATGCATGCGAATGGAACAGGTAATAACTTCATTTGTGTGATTTTTATTGTTTAACAAATTTTGTAATGTATAACTCATTGCAAAATTTGAGTACTGCTAAATCTAATTTATTTCATTTGTTGGTAGCTGAACATGCAGCAATTTGGTGTGGTTCAATGGCTTACTAGAGTACAAAAGTTACTTGATCTAAAAGCCAATGAAGTTTCTTCTGTAATTGTCAAACAAAAACTGAAGGTGTTGTTGCAGTACATGAGCCACATGGAAGAATCGCCATTTGTGAATTTATAAACTTAGTATTTATTTTTCTTATCACACTTCATTTGATATTTGCTATTTTTATTTTTCTAACTTATCTCAATTTCTAGGTTATACACTTTGACAACAGTGATTTAAGAGCATACTATAATCTTTGGCTCAAGCGGGAAACGATAAAAAACTATGCAGTTATGATTCATCCAAGGCTTGTTATGTGATAACCGAGAAATTTATCGTTCTCAAAAAATTTTGTACAAGATATGTAAATGTATATTCATGATGAGACATGTTATAGAATATAGAGCAGATGAAAATTTTGATTTATTGGATTTTAGTCAAAATTTGACAATGAATTAATAAATATAGTGTAAAAGTTAAACATTAATTCAAATCATGATGTTTTAAATTTATTAGAAAGTATGTAGAAAATACTTATTGAGAGATCAATGACTCATATGTAAGCTACCTTGATCAATAGTTAAGATTAGTTAAGCCATTGTAATTTTCTTTACAAGAAATTAAAAGAAGAATGAGAGAGATGAGGGAGAGTGAGCACGTGAAGGGCAGCAGCTAAGTGAAATTATTTCACTTCTTTTAGCTGCAAAGAAGTGGACGAGAGAGAGAAAAAAGAGAGAAAGAGCAGAAGAGGAAAAATCCCTCCTCTGTGTTTTCCTTTCCACCAAGTTCGGATTCTCTCTTCTATAACAAGCAAATCGTTCAAGTTTTCAGCCCAAGAGTCCACAGCAAGACGTTCTTAAGTTTCAAATAAGGTAAACCCTCTTTTTCTTACGTTTTCGGGTGGAAAATTTGGGTTATTTTGAGGAAGAAAAAGAGAATGTGAGTTCTGCATGTTGAGATTTTCTGTTAAATCGAAACATGGTTCAAGTCTAGTTGTTTTTAAACACGAATTCGCAAGTTGATGGTTTAGAAAACCAAGTTTCAGTTGAGTTCTTTTCAAGAAAGTTTTGATTTTTAAGTTTTGAATCAAGAGATGTGGTGAAAGTAAAATGTGAAATTTTGTTTATGAAACCATAGATTAATGATAGTAGAAATGCAGTTTATACCTTAAAACAGTCTTATAGAGATCGATTTTGAGTACAAGAAGTAGAACAAAGGCCATAAAAGCTTTAGAAAAACAGAGGAGGGGATTTCGGACCCAAAATTAGGATTTTGGGCGAAAATTCTTTTTGTTTTTGTCTTCCCTACAAAGTGATAGATTGCACATCTTATTTCCATATATTTATGCCATTTCGATATAAAACTTGTAAGCTCGTTATTGACGAGTGTAGTGTGATTAATGTAGTGTTTGAAAATTAGCCAATCAATTAATAAAACTTCGTTGAACCTAACCCAAGACCATTATGGTTAAATTGGATGGTTAAAGGATTTTTTGAAGTCGCTGAAAGAAATCTATTTCCTCGTGAAAGGTATATTTACTATAGGGTCTTCCCATATTGTTGACACATATTTTGTATCTTGTAAGAACTTTTTTGGTTGATAACAATTAGGTGACACATTGAAGGGAATAAATACTCATTTGAACATAATGAAAAAGCATTTATCGTAAATCCAAGCCAAAAGTGCAAGCAAAAGTGTCCAAGGCTACTCCTCCACCAACTCCTAGCGAGTCAAATACACGTGTTAAAACGGATGACAATAAAACTAACTTCGTGATAAACAACAAGGTTGTTGATGATTCACTCTTGTCTCGAGCCTATTGTTGATGAACCAATTTTCCGTTCCATTTAATCCAATTCCTCTTTTGAAAAAGTTGGATCTATTTTATATTTAGTTGAAGGTTCTTCAAATTTGTCTTTGGAATTTGTTTTCCATGAGGACAATTTTCTTACCAAGCAAGAATATCAATTTCAACAATTGACCATCAAGCATATTGCGTATTTCAAGATCAAGAATTAAGGTCCAATTAGATGTTCTTTTTCAAATTGTTGCTCCATGATTCCTAGGGTTTAAACTGATCCAAGTCGGGGACGGAGCCAAACATATTTTAAGTGGTGGCTTATACAACTTTATTTATTTGTTTTTTAATAAATAACATTAAAGTATAAAAATTTATAAAAAAAGTAAAATTTTAGTGGAGATATATGAGAATTTTTAATTTTTGACGACAGAAAAGCATAAAAACCATAAGTTTTGGGGTGAAATTAATTTTAATTGGATTATATGAGAATTTTTAATGAGGCTATATTTGACTTTTTAATATTGTTAATAAGGGCGAAATAAAAAACTAAAAAAGTTTGGGATAGAAATTAAGGAAAAAAATTTTGAGTGGGGGTCCCTCCACTCGGCCTTGAACACCTCCATTACTGGTCTGAGTGGTTTCTCAACCCTCAAACTATGAAAAAGATTGTACATTAAATAATGATCTAACCATATAATGTTCAGTTTGAAAAAAGTTAATATTCTATTAACTTATCATCCTTAACTCCGTTCATCTTTTTTTTTATAGACATACTCTCTTAATTTCATAATAATTAATTACTTATTATACACCGTTATCTATTTCAAAGATACCTCTAAGTATTTTTATAAAATAAAAACAACTCCCTCACTTTAAATTCTTTTCACACTTGTTTTTTGATAGGTTTACGTATGGAATCTCATACTGTCTCTTGATTTTGAGTTTACCAGTCAATGTGAAAAGATAACAACCTAAATCTTCGCTAATTTGCACCACTTTTTGCTCACGATGTATGTATATATTTATGTATGCATGTACATAGATTTAGAAAATCAAGCACACTAGACGTCGGGAAACAGATATAATTCAACAGATCATCAATATACAATGACTTAACAATGCTAGATCAATCTCTCAAAGAAATTCCACTCCTGAGTAGGGGGTGGTATTTCGTGTCTTTTAAGCCCTTAATTGACATTATAACCCCTGATATAAACCTAACCTATTAAATAATCGTGTCAAGACAAATATAAGCCAAACCTTTTTTTTAAATAAAAGATTGACACAAATACAATCTAATGGGTCTTAAGTGTTGTGTCAACCTACAAACTGTTTACTAAATTCATTAAACCATCCTGATTGAAATCAAATTTAATGCTAAAAAATGGGTAAAAGAATGTGAATCATAATTAAATACCTGAGTAGCAAGTTCATTCATTTACAACCAAAGTTTGAAGTACGAACATCAGTTCACATAAGTGAAAGAACATCAATTAGAAGTTTACAGGATCAAAACATTCTCATGTAGGAAGACTGAGTTTGAATGTGAGTGATGAAGAGAATGAGAGAATGAGAAATATGAACTAAGAAAAGGAAAAGGCGGTAGATTGTGAGAAACAAAGAGATGTGAGGGTGGCTGGGATGGTGTAATCGAAAGAGAGGTGGTAGGTTGGTAGGGAGAAGAAAGCAGGGAGGATGATGTGAGATGGCCATGATTTCTGGAGGATAAGAGAGAAATCAAACCTTACCCCTACCATATTTCCTTTTAATTTTTTCCAAAAATCAAAATCTTTATAGATTCAAAATAGGATAAGAAGCATTTCTAAAAACCATATACGAAATTAAAGGCTTGTAAATAGGTTATTATTGAGTCATATTCGTATCGATCCATATATAACCCATTTATTAAATGGGTTATTACGGGTTAATTGCGGATTTCCGAATTCAACCTGTTCTAACCCTTTATTAAATATATCCAGTGTGTTCAATATATTTTGATCCAAACTCATTTAAAAAAAAATCAAAATTTTCTAATTTTATACAGGTTTTATGTGGTGTTATAACATCATGATCCAAATTACCTGTCCTATCCTTGAGCATTTGAATAAAAACAATGAAAAATCTTAATGAGAATGTAAATTAACAACTTTTAGAAGATAGATTTAGCAATTTAACATGAGTATTTAAACCTCTATTAACATAATTTGAAGAGTTGATATGTAGGTAATGTGAGCAGAGAGGGGAAAAAAAAAAAAGGAGTGTCATTGAGTTTCTTTTTTCATAATAAAATTTTGATTTTATAACTAAGTCCAGAATAGTTGTCTTTTATGTCATTTTATTTGATGGTGCTTTCATTTTGTAATAAAAAATTTTGATTGACCACCCATTGAAAAAATATTATCACGATGATAGTTTCTCATTTTTTGCTTCTTTTTTTTATTATTTTATTTTGGTTTAACTTCCTTTTTTTTATTTGATTTAGTTTTCATATTTGTTATTTAGTTTACCTATAAATATCTGATTTGGTAATTTCAAATTAAAAGATGGTTATTGAATATTGATAACATGTGCAGTGGTTTTTTTTCTCTTTTGCCTTCTTATCCCGCTCTACAATCTCTATATATATATTTCTTCCCTTTAAAAAAAAAAAGGAAAAAGAATCTCTATATTTCTCTAGCTATTTGCTTTTCTCCATCTACTCTTATCTTTTCTTCTTGATGCATCAATAACAACATGGGATTAGTCAATTTCACATAATTTTACTAGCATGTCCTAAAAGATGGCTGTGTCAAAGGAGACGGATCGTGCTGATTCTGATACTATAAAAGCAATACTATGGTGTATATGAAACAAAAAATGAATCCGACAAAAATCAAATACCATATTACTACACGAATGTATGGTATATACGCTTACATGCCAGTGATTATAGATAATGTTGCGATCATATTCACATATCCCAAGTAGTTTCGCAGTTGCCTCCATGAGAATACGAAGACATATTTGAAAAGTTCGCAAGAATGCAACCAAGATTAAAGTAATAAATTGCAAGTGATAGGGTCTTTGGATTCTTAAAATGTACTCTTTGCCTAGAAATCTCCTATATTGGAAAGCTTTAATGTCCTGTGATACTATATGATCAAGATTCCTGTGATACTGATACTTTTTTTTAGGGCCAATGATTCTATTAAAAATTTTGTTGTTATAAGTATTGTTAAAGTGAAGATGTTAGATGGAATTGTGAGGATATTGGCAAACACTTGCTTCGTTGAGGAGAAATTTAATTTTTTTAAGTTTTTTGGACATTTTGGGTAGTGATTATTATTGAAAAGGTGGTTTTATGGAAGGCAAGAAAGGTGATTTTCTAGTTATAAAGGGTGAAAAAATGAAAAGCTTGTACAAGTTAATTGGAAAGAATGTTACAGGTGGACCTATGTAAGTAGAATCATATCATGAAAGGTCTTGTTAAAAAAGTACAACAAGATGATGATGCAACTGAAGATGATAAAGACTTGTACCGGTGAAGATAAAGCATAGAAGAAGAAGAAATTGGATTCTCATATCAAGTAATTTGATGACAGTTTGAATTTGAAGCATAGTCTCTTATCTTATTAAGTAAAACGTGTGAGTTGAAAGAATTTAAATTAAGGTAAAAATCATTAAGTACATTTACTTAAATTATTATTTTTGGGTAAATTCTATTTTAAACATATGGGTACGGGTTAAAATGATGGTCCATTAATATAAAGATGTTAAGAGAGTCTAACGCTTACGTAATTATGAAGTTGTAAGTGAATTTGTTCTCCCGCTTTATGTTTTTACGGTGTTTTGAGTAGATGGGTATTTGCTTAACATTAATGAACGTGGGACTTACTCAAAAAGGTTTGAGATTATTCAATTTAATGTAGGCTAATATATCCCCTACAAGATGGTCTCTCAAACGAGAACGGATCGTACCGATTCTCATACTCTGAAGTAGCAAGGCATCGAGGGAAACAACGTGCCAGATATCAAAATATTTTGTTGCATTAAGAATATATACACACAAACAAGCCAATCGCAGTGTCATATATGATTAACACACACACACACATCTTCTAGACGGTGACCTCTTCAACTATAGCATTGACTGCAAAAATCTAACAAAGAATAAAGTTGAGTTGCAAATAATGGGTCTTTGGATTCTTAATCAGATTTCTTTACCAAAAGATTACCTGTATTAAACAACTTCAGTGTAAATATACGATTAACAATAGTAATATTGCTCGGGAATTGGAGTTTTGTTCTTTCGTTTTAACAATTTTATCATTAAGAATTTTACAATTTTTTTTTCTTTTTACCTCATTAAAATTTACCATTTAAACTCCCTAAAAATTCTATCATTTAATGTGCATCTTCACTAAAACGAGCGAACCATGTCGCCGGTGATACTCCGACAAAAGCTACTTAACTTTTGCTCCAATTCTAGACCTTTCAACCCTTTTTTTTTTTTTCCTTTTTCCTTCTAAAAAAAAATCTTTAAAATAAATGAAGTGGTCCTTCTAAATAAATCTATAGAAATATTGGTCAAGACAAAGCTGCATGTGCAGTTTATGACCAAGAAACAGCCGTCTACTAAAAGTGAGGCACATATAGTTTGCCCCAACGAATAAGAAACTTTTAATTTAGTACAGCAAAGTTCTATTAAAGAAGAGTGGTTCTGATGTTGCTTTCAGGGTGCAAATTTAACCACCCCACAGTGTTTCATTAGTCATCGTGTTCCGTTTATTAGAGGGAGCAAACTCTTGCGACTCCGAGATGCTCTTAACGGACACACGGGGCTCCTTTTGTTTTGTGTGCCCACAACCCCACAACCCCCAACAAAGCATTTTGAGTCACATATTTCCTTGAAATATGGTATGAATGAAAAGAATTCACGTATACAAATTATGAATGAAATTGTTTGGGACCAATAGATGTTGCACTTAAAAATATGCATCCTACATATACATATTTGCTTTTTTTTTTTTTTTTTTTTTTTGGTTTTGAGCAAAAGAAAACGTTAATAATGGGTAGAGCTTTTCTTTCTTAATAAAAAAAAAGATTATTTATGTCATCATATCTCTTTCTTCGTCTATAAAAAAAAATGTACGAAGATCTTAAAAGAATAGGGATAATTTAAACCTTTTCTACTTAGAAAATAAGTCAGTTTTATTTCTTTTTTTCCTTTCTAGAACTCTCTGATCAGACTTTCAAGAGCAATATTTCATCTCCATTCTAATTATTAAAAAATGAAAAAAGAAAACTAGAGAGCTAAACGTCAAATTCACTTATATGGTTGTCAAAATTTCACGCCCGACATGGTCATTAAAAATCCAAGGCCAAAAACATGTTTCAAACCAAATCCTTACAAATTGATATTGATCTTGTGCAAACCACCACCTAATTTTAGCCTCATCACTAGTGCAATAATGGCTCTCCGTTGTTTTCCCCTTGTTCTAGGACAAGATCACTTTTTATGTGAAAATAACACTTTGATGTGGCCAATTTTTTCTAGGATCCTATGTACAGTGCCTTGCCTTCAAAAGAACTATAAGGAATAATCAATCAAATCTAACCACGCGGTGTGTAACTTTGCATCTACAAGACAACACACCTGACGTTTAAAAATTCCAACGAAGCTAGTAAATTTTGTAGCCACACACTTGTCAAATTTTTGCTCTAATAAATTAAGTTTCTTAGTGTTTTTTTTTTTTTAATTGCAAAGCAGTCAAAGTTGCTTAGTTTTACTTTACCTCTTTAATTTACCTTAAGTATTTTGACTAGTTACTTTCTAGAAAGCAAGACTATTTACTATAATTTCCGTTTCTTTTTAACTTGGAGTTATATATGACTTTGACATATGAAATAACATATTTATAAAAGTTGAATTTAAATCACAATATGTTTCTATATGATAATCAAAACAATATGGTGTGTATATATATGTTTATTATTATTTTTTCAAAAAGATCTAATGATTAGAAATGAAAAAAACGCGTTAAGAATATATATATATATATTGTATATGTACCACATAAATTTCCAAAATTAACTATTACGCTTTTTTCTATATCTTGTTTCCCAAAAATTATAATTTTTTTTTTTAATTGCAAAGCAGTCAAAGTTTCTTAGTTTTACTTTACCTCTTTAATTTACCTTAAGTATTTTGACTATTTACTTTCTAGAAAGCAAGACTATTTACTATAATTTCCGTTTCTTTTTAACTTGGAGTTATATATGACTTTGACATATGAAATAACATATTTATAAAAGTTGAATTTAAATCACAATATGTTTCTATATGATAATCAAAACAATATGGTGTGTATATATATGTTTATTATTATTTTTTCAAAAAGATCTAATGATTAGAAATGAAAAAAACGCGTTAAGAATATATATATATTGTATTGTATATGTACCACATAAATTTCCAAAATTAACTATTACGCTTTTTTCTATATCTTATTTCCCTAAAATTATAATTTTTTTTAAATTTATTTTTAGATGTGACAAGGCAAGACCGGCTTGTATGAAGCCCAGTTAGCAAGTTTCTGAGTGGCCCAAGAAGGTTGTGGTTATTAGTTGGGCTGACAATTGCTCTTATCGGGATGGGAAAAACCCCAACATGCATGTCTCTTTTGTTGTGAGGCATGTACAGTTGGCTGCCAATATTGCTTCCCCAGCTACTCACTCCCATTAAATGCAATCAACATATACATGCATATATTTATATATATATGCATATACGTGTATGAGAAAGAGCAATGCAATCAATTTATAGCTCGGACATTTCTTTTCTTTCTTTCTTTCTTTCTTTCTTTCTTTCTTTCTTTCTTTCTTTCTTCCCTAAAAATGAATCCTATTTTGACCCGCCAATTTTGTTGACGTATTGCCAACAAATTATCTACACAATAATAGCACAAATAAAGTTTTTTTTAATTGTGTTACGGTCTTATCAAGGCATTTTGAGTGATTATTTCTTAGAAGTTATATGTGTATCAAGTCTCACAATAACTTATCTACACATAATCTCGTGTCGTATCATGTAATTACATCATCATTGATAATTTGTAACCTCAATTATTGGAAAACGACAAGTATTATTGGTCTTGTTATTGTAAATTAATTATGGCTAATCAATTTTAGTAGCTAATTAGATCAAGAAAATATGTTTATGCATATAATGAGACAAGAGAACTTTTGGCTCAATTTAAATTCTAGTTTCTTTTCTTTTTTTTTTTTCTTTATTTCCTTTGTTGAATGATAAATTCATAGACAACTAAATCATTTTCTCTATAATTATGCTTAGGATTCATTTAATTAAAGACGATGTTTAGGCAATTTATGAAGAGTTTCTATTTTTCTAAGGAACATATTTCAATAAGAAGGTGGTTGGAAAGTAACTGCCGTGGTTGGTGTTTGGAAATAAGACAAAAAAGAGACGTGGAAAGAGTATCTTCTTCACTATCTGCTTGCTTTTCCATTTTATTTCAGTGATAAGATTAATATTTTAGTGGAATTCTATGTCAGTAACGTTGTTTTCACATTTACTTTTTTTTTTTTCTCTTTTTTTTTTAATTTTGTTTTCACTTATTTTTGTTTGAGGGGGATCAGCCCATACGACCAACAGATCATATTGAATGGTGCACGTGGTAGTCCCACCCTCCAATTGCACAAATTTTGGTTCGATTTGCCATTATTATTTTGTATTTTTTACCACTTTATATATTCCACTTTAAATATATATATGTGTATATATATATATAAACTTACAATAAAAATCGTGTTTTTATCATGTGGACGGCGATTTTATTCATGAATGTAGATGTTAAAAATTTACCTACGATCGAAAAATTAAGGGGTGTTTAGGGGATTTTTTGAAAAGTGTTCTCTAAAATTTTTGTCATTTTTTTACAATTTTACCATTTATTTTCTAAATCTCTCTTTCATTACTTAAATTTTAAAAATCTATGATTTTATTATTTTAAATTGACATAAGATTTTTTTTTAAATTACATAAAATTTTAATATGAATAAAACAAGATTCATATTATTAATATTTTTTCTAAACATATTTTAAGTTTTTATACTTTTTCACTTTTCAAACATATTGAACCTCTAAAACACTGTTTCCAAATGTCTCTACAAACCGGCTCTTTAGTAATATTTTAATCAAGCTTACTTTTGTTGAGAAATGACTAATTATTGATCAAGTTATGTGAAGGAAGCCAATGCAGTCGCAAAACATTCATAGGCAGATCAAGTTGAGGAAACAAAAGGAGCATTCACTCCACTCGTTAAATTAAGAAAACAACATTACTACAAGTATTAAAGCAATTATGTGCACCTTAAATAAAATCAGGAATGTTGAAGAAGTATGGAACAACAAGACTGCCAAGATAGTGGAGAAACTCAAAAATTATAACTTGTACAGAAAATAAATAAATAAATGGAGATTGTGATTTTAACATCTTTAGAATAATAAATCAGAGCAACTTAATAGTTTGGGAAGAAAGATAATTGCTGATTTGAAAAGAAAAGTTGTTATAAACTTCATGATCAGGAAATGATTTCAACATGTATAAATAAATCTAATTTTAGTTTGGGTGCGTTTGTCCTTCGAATGAAGGGTTATTTTTTTATTTAATTTTTGTTTGGTTTGTCGTTGATACTAGATTCTAATTTCTCTATTTTTGTTTGTTTCTTTATTTTTTTCCTTGTCTAAAAAATTTGAGAATGTCCTACCATATAAACTCTTTAAAAGGAAAAATAAATGCCTCATTTATTTACCGCATTGCCTTCGTATTGTATTCAAATACAATATAATTTTTATTTAAACGCAAAAGTATTATATTCAAATATCACTCACATCATAATTTAAATCTAATACAATCATTATTTACTATTCTACTTTTTTTATTTTTTTTACCAATCATATCACATGCTCTATTTCTCTCTCTCCTTTTTTCTCTCTACTTTCATCAATCACATCACATACAATATAATTTAAATACTTTCATCTAAACAAATATTTTATTTAAATACAATACAAATACTTTTCATCTAAATGGATATTGCGTTTAATATATTACATTCAAATATAATACGTATACAATGTATTATCTAAACGTCCCATAAGACAATATATGCCTATATCTATCTTGAAAAAAAAAAAAACACCAATTCCTTTAATTTAAGTTGAGGTTGCATGTATAATCTAATATTAATTTTATATTTGACTATAATTATTTAGTTCATAAATTGAGTTTGAAATGAAATATAATTTTTAATTTATTGATTGAATTTTTTAAGACTAGTTATAATTTTTATTGGTTAAAAAAAAACATAAATGACTTGAAAAAATTGGGTCGAGTTTAAAATGAACCCATAAACCAAACAAAGAGTTTGAATTCACCTACTTTAAATAAAAGGAAAAAAAAGTTTTTATTACAAAAATAAATAAATAAAATTTTCTCAAGTGGACAAGAATCGAGAGATGAGAATTGCTCCTTTTTCTTCCCTTTATAAATATCAAAGATTTTTTTTCAACTATTCACTATGTCACACGTGACACACTTACCTCATTTTTTCCCCCTAGTCTCTTGATCATGATATATATATATATATATGACCATGATTTACATCATGCAACCGTAATCCTGAAAATTCCTACCAATTATATGCATGTCTTAATTTTCTTACTGATCAAGTCCAACCTAACCTAAGCAAATAAAATAATTTAATTTAGAATGTTTAATTGGATGGAGACGTTTAAAAACGTCGACGTGCTCTCTCTATCTATGCCATTTGGAGTCCTTTTGACTAAACTCTTTCAGTCCAACTAATTAATCAACTAATAAAATTCTACGCCTACTAATTAATTAATTGAACCTATTTAAAGAAATTGTATTATTTCCTTACCGCACAAGCGATCTACGTTATCCCATTTTTCCCTCTTTTGAGGTGAAAATTAGTCTACGTGCCCTCTAATTAATTAGCTATGGTATACAATGAACTGATTATTTGCATGTTACCCGACAAAATTTGTTTTGATCTATAGCTAGAAGATGGTCCAACATTCTAATTATATGCATTATATTGGCATATGCTTATATTTAATAACCAGATATATCTGATAATTATAACTTTTTGATAAATAATTTTTATTAATTAATTGATTAATTTGTAATTTTATATAAAATTATATGCAATATAATACTGTTTAGCAACTGTGGATAAAAAAATAAATTACAAATTACTAAAAAATATCATAATAAAATCATGTAGTTATTTCAACAATGTAAAAATGTGTATTTATATGTATTATATACAGTAATTCATGTATATTGCACTGCCCATTTCTTGATGACTTGGTTTCCCTTGACTATAAGAGCACATTTGGGGCAAACTTTCGCTTTTTCCGAGACATCTTTTTTCGATATTTTTATCATTTTTTATTATTTATATCTTTAAAACGTTATAATAAATTTTAAATTTTAAAAGTCTCTAACTTTATGTATACAAATCTAAATGAGATGGTTTTTTTTAAATTAAATAGAAATTCGAAAAGAATAAAATAATATTCATATTAATATTTTTTTCTAAAATTTTTTTAAAATTTTATATTTTTTCTCTTAAATATATTTTTCAAAACTTTTTTTTTTTCAATAAAAAAATATTGTCTCCTACGTCCCAAACACCCTCTAAATATTAGTCCCACCGCATACTGTTCTCGGAGTTTGTGCACGCCATTAGACTCCATATCAATCGCTGCCATGCACACACACCTTTTTTTTTTAATAAAAAAAGTAAAAAAGTAAAAAATTAAAAAGAAAGATAACTACATACCTTTTTTTTTTCTTAATAAAAAAAAATCGAAAATGTTCTCACGTTTTCCGTGTACCGTTTATTTGTAAATCTAATTAAACCACAGAATGAATAATTCAATCACCACAAACTCAAACTAAGATCTAAAAGAGACATACACTATTGTTATTCCTCTATCGTCAGTCATCATTGCAGTAATAAGATAACTATATGCTTAAATTATATATATATATATACACACAAAAAGAAGGTTCAAATTCAATATCGAATATAATCTGATATATTGACGTGAATGTTAATTAAAATTAATAGAAATGTAAATTTTTATATAAATAAATATATATATAGAGGTTTTCATATTTATATGATATATTTTAATATTCTATTTTTATATTTTCTATTATGTAAGTTCATATTTTTTAATAATTAAAATATACATTAATGATAGCGTGGAATTTATTTGATATTGAATTTGAGATCGTTTATATACATTTATGTTGAGCAATTCTTTAGGTCATATAAATTCTAGAAACCTAGAAAGGAAACCGTGAGGAAGCTTGTGAGAAATGACTCGGAAGCCAACTCCGCCCGAAGGCCAAGTAAAAGAGACAGCTATTTGCTTATAAGCATACACGGTCGACACAAAATTTACACTGGAGAGAGAGAGAGTGTGTGTATATATATATATATATATTGGTGAACGAAAGAGAGAGAAAATTATCGTGCCATAAGGAAAAATCCTCTAATCTGACGATAAATGCAATAACGCGATGACTAGAATTTAATGTCATTGACCTTCCTTACCAAAAAAAAAAAGGGAGGGATTGTACGGTTGCATTAACTTCCAAGTCATGACATGGACCAATTATTGTGATGCCTTGCCTGTGTAAAACTTTCTTCTTTCCAACTATTTTTTGACTAAACAAGTTAACACAGCTGACCGTATCAACACCCTTCACGTACTAACATATACATTTACCCAAAGAAGAGCAGTTTATAACAAGAAATGTATATATGGTCCAATTAAACTCCATTGGATGCTTTTCCTATCCCCCTTCCCATCGCTTTACAAGATTAGTTGTCGATCCGACGGTGCACAAAGTTGACGGCCGTAACTTTCCGTATAAATTCGTGTAACCTTGTTTTTCAAATATTTTATATGTAATTTTGTATGTAACTAAATAGATATATGAGTATGTTAAATTATTTTAGTAAATACTATGTATCAAGCAAAAAAAAAAAGTTGATATATTAATAATGTTAGTATTATACGTTTTAACTTTTGTGTTATCGTATCGTATTATCTTATTGAAATGATAGGGTCATTGGATTGAAAATTTGAATATCCATGCTTCATTGGAATTATTTTCATTAGAAGTTGTGAAAAGCTTGCAAAACATAGCTCATGTAGGATATAGGATATATATATATATAGATTACTTGCTAATGTATCACCAAGTCATCATGTGCTGGACAGAGAAACGAATAAAAAGAATTCTGGAAAGATCAGATTCTTTTTGGGCAAATTGCCTCACCATATCTTGAAACATTGTGGTACTCCCTAGCTAGTTGTAATTCTTTGTCCTTTCATATGAGTTTTAAAACGGACAATCAAAGACCCTATGTAATGAAACTAAAAGGTTTTCTTTCTTTTTTTAAATTATTTTAAATATCCTCAAGTAGTGACCCCACGACAATAAAGAAGATGATACATATATATAGGTCGAGCTGTAAATGGGAATACAGTATGAGAGAGAGTAAATGGGACATAAGACCGCATATATGCAGGATCTTGTACGGCGAGGTCCTTTTCGTTTCTCTCTTTGTATATATATATACATATATATATATAGAGAGAGAGAGAGAGAGAGGCATATAGGAAAATTGAAATGAAACTATATTAAACATATTTTTAAGGGAACTTCATAGAAGATACCATTAAAATTTGTTGGTTCTTTGGACATTTCAAAGGGAGCAAGTAAGTAGTGGGTCGGTGAGTTTGGTCATCCTGTACGACCTGATGTACGGTCATCACGGAAAGCCACTTTATTTCTAGACTAGATAAGTTGAAATTCTCTAGCCACACAAAATAAAGTTGATGTTAGTGTTTTATTTTTCTCCAACCAAACTTTTATAAGAATGAAAAATATATGATAGGATGTGAAAAAGAGACTTGATATAGGTACATATATATATATGTATTAACTTTTAGATCGTTATTAGATCTTAAAAAATATACGTTTTGATATGACTTGAATCAGAATTCACAGGTAAACACATACACAATCGACGGTTATGCAGTACAAAAGGTAAAAAGATCACCAAAATACAAAAACAAAAAACCAAATAAAACAAAGCTGATTTGCGACACATTTTGATAGCGTTTGGTATTGTTTTTGAAATCTGTTATGTTTTCAAATTCTCTGAATTTGAGATCGTTTTGAAAACAATTCTGAGAACGTTTTTGAAATTGTGTTTGATTTTATTTTCTGAGTGTATGTTTTGAGAAACAAAAAAGTGAAACTGTATTTGGTTATATTTTTGAAAACCAGTCATTTTATAAGTATTCTATAAAAACATATTTATGTTTGATTTAAAAAAAATTTATTATGAATACCAAAAATTAAAAATTAATAAAAATTTTTAATTAAAAAATGAATTAAAAATTAATAATCATAATATTTAAGTAATTACTATATCAATTAAATCTTAATTAATCATAATAATTAAATCAGAGAAATGGGAGAAATGGAAAAAATGAAATCAGAGAAAACGACTTTTAATCGTTTTCAATTTTACATTGGGAGCAAAGGCAATTTTGGATTCGTTTTGAAATCTGTTTTCAAAAACAATACAAACCAAACACAATTTCACACCAATTTTGAAATCGATTTCCTAAGGAATCGTGAAATCAGTTTTGGAAACAAAACCAAACACCCTCTTTATTTGGGATTTCCATTCAGCTCAACAAGGCCATTTCTTATCACCTTCCTTGGTATGGGGCATATATGTGTATATATATAACTGCTTATACCATATTTTCTTTTATCTTTGATCTTTGATCTTTTATCCTTTATCTTTTATCATTTTTTATGTTTTTGGATTCAACACCATAATAGTCAATAAAAGTCACGTCTATTATTCAGCTTCTTACTTTTTATTTTTTACTTTTTGTGTTTTCTTTTTTTCTTTTTCTTGGTGGAAATCAGGAGTTTTCTGAGTGTCTTATACAAAAGGCCCTTGTCCTCTCTTCCTACTCCACCGTTTTCTTTTTCAACCACCTCATCCCTCTTGTTTAAAAAGCAACGTAGAGTTGAGAATATTCTGTCACACAAACTATTACCTCGATTGGTGTGATTATTTATTTTGTTTCTATTTTTTCCTTATTTGAATCATGTTATGGTTAAAAAAAATTTTTTTTTCCCCAGAACTTAGGGTGAGTTTGGTTGGAAGGAATGTAATGAAATAGAAATTCTGATGTTTGGTTGACTGGAATATAAAGAACGACTATTCCTTTGGAATGACTTTTCCACCAATTTGGTGGAATCGTCATTCCATCCATAGATGGGAGGAACGACTATTCCAACCCATATTATTTTGTCTAATTAAAAGTTAATATAATATATTCCATTATATTTATAAAATCAAAACCAAACAATTGAATCGTCTTTCCTTTCCATTCCCATTCTCATTCCATGTCATTACCTTTAACCAAACTCACCCTAAAAGGTGTACGAGGGCATTTTAAAGGTATATTTTGAATTTTTTTAATATTTTTTTACTTCATGATCATTTTTTATAATTCATATTTTTTAAAATTTTATATTATATTTAAATTTTAAAAATTTATAATTTTACATATATAAGTTTAAATGAGATTATTTCTTTAAATTATATAAAATTTTAATAAAAATAAAACAAGATCTATATTGATAATTTTTTTCTAAAAATTTTAAAAATTTACACATTTTCACTCTAAATGGTTTTTTTTTTTTTTTTTACTCAAACACGTTTTTCAACATTCACTTTTCTTCAATTTTTAAAACATATCTTTAAAACCTGTTAAAATAAACCCTTAAAAGTAATAAATAACTTATTTTAAAATAACTTACATAAATTTATATTTATGGTAAATTTACTTCTCAAATTATTTTCATAAACACATGTTTTACTACTTATTGACGAAGTATCTTTACAGTAAATCTTTATAAATTATTTTGTAAACAATTTTTTTAGGGTAAATATATTATTTACCTCTAATATAATTTTCTTTTAAAATGCCTATATTAACCCTTTGGATCTATGTTATATTTAAGCCTTCCATCCTGGATGGATTAAACAGCTCCCCAAAAAAAAAAAAAAAAAAGCGATTGCGTAAAAAATTTAAAGAGAAAATATTTAAGGATATCTTTCTTTCTTTCTTTTTTGGAGGGGGAACAAGAAAATAATGTCCAAGTCAATTGTTAAAACTATTATTCAAATGTAATTTCAAATATGTTGCTAAGCACGATAATTTTTTTCATTTTAAATAAAAATTCCTGAAAAAAAATACAAAAAATTATATTTGACTTAACATGAAGCTACTAGCTAGCTAGAATCAGAAAAATACAGATAGACAAGAAGAGAAATTAAAATATTAGAAACTATAACCACTATATCCCTTTCGATTCACGGCTAAGTCTAAAAATACGTTCAACATTCAACTCTCTCTCTCTCCGAACCAAAAAAAAAAAAAAACAACAAAACAAGAAAGAAGCATCTCCATTCTTTTGTTAAGTCAAAACTGCTCATAGAACTTATGTTACTTTATTTTAATTCATTTTTTCAATTTCGGGTGGATAAGCTTGAATAGAGGACATTATTTCAATTCAATAATTTTCCATTTCACTTTCAGTTAGGTCGTTGATTGGTATATATACAAAATTAAGCATACTCATTTTGCACATGGTGATGGTAATAATCCATAATGCCATGTGAATTACGTATAATAATCCCACTTTGCAAATTATAATATATGTTCGTATATAAATATATATACACATATATATAAACAAGATACATATATGTACGAAGTGGGGTTGGTTCATTTTCTCTACATTATCCAATATCTTTTGTCTCTTCTGGTTTTCTCTGTCAAAATAATCTCTCTGATTTTTTGTTAGCATTAGTATTATTATTTATTCTTGTGTAGTGTTAATGTAAAGCCATGGCATTTTCCCCCAACAGAGAGATTAGGTTTCTTAAATTTGTGGTCTTCCTTTGTGGTTTCGTGACCATTAATCAATACAAAATAATTTCCAAAAAATAAAATAATTAAATTAAAAAATATTAAATCAAATTGCAAAAGAAAAAAATAAAAAATGCTAAAGTTGGAGGTCAAAAATGGATCTGCTGCTACGCGCAGGATATTCTTCCAGCTTCAACACACGCATATATATGTCAGATTCGGAAAGAGAAGAGAAAAAATGCACTTTTTTTTTTTTTCATATGATTCGGAATGAAATAAAATGTTTAAATTGAAATTAATTGATTTAAGAATAATATTTGTTGATTTTTTATTTTAAAAAAAAAGTTAAAACTGGAATGAAAATTTTGAATTTAGGTTTGAGTTTTAAACTACCCTTGAATAAATACACAAAAATAATGATAAAATCTGATAAACCTAAGATCTTCTTTGGCAACTTCTAGAATATTTTGTCATAATTTAGCGTAAAATTCATTGAATAATTTGCACAATTGCCACTTAAACTTTTCGGTTCTTAAATAATATGTATCTTTTGAGTTTAACAAAATACACCGTGAACCTCAAAATCAATAACAATTGACGTCTAATAACTAACATAAGTTAACAAATTGATAGTTTGCAACACAACATAATTAACAATCTGATTTGAAAAATGTCAAGTTTTACATTCCCTTTTGTATGAATCTCATCATGTCCCAAATTAAAATAATAAAGCAATATTTATGATCATAAAACCTGCACTTTTGTCATATTAATAGGTATTATTGTTTTAAATCATTGAATTAATTTTTTAGTAGCCTAATCTGTGATTGTTTATATTAAAAATTTATGATGTAACATGTATAATTGTTTCTGATACTCTTGAAAGGATGATCTGGCGATCAAAGATATCAATATCTACTTGTAAGAAAAAGAGTACAATTAATACTAGAATTCTAATTCCTAAATATAGATTGGTGGGTTTTTTTTTTTTCCTAAATTTTAATTAAGTCAACATTCCGTCCAAGCTTAAATGTCTTGCCTAATATTAAAATATATATATATAAATAAATATAAATAAGAATTGTAAAGAGTCAAGAACACATGGGGGTGGTCATATGGAAAGGGCCCGCAGGAGGAAGAGGAGGTGGGGGAATTGAGGCAATTGGATTGTGATGGTAATGTCGTTGATACGTTGGGAGGGGGTCGGTGGGGTTTTGGTTGGGGGGGGGGGGCGGGGGGTGGTTGGTGGCACTGCTTTCCATTCAACCATCAGCATCCCCGATCGTACGGCCCATTCCGGAATGACTCGTTGCTGACGCCAATCCCCACAATCGCCCTTACGGGGCCCCTCTCCCCATTATCCAACACATGATAACACTTTTTTTCATTTTTTCTTTTTGTTTAAGGACTCGACTGAGGAGAACTATAATCTTTCTTTCTTTTTAGAGATTAAATTAGTAGAATTCAGGAAAAAAAATTAAGAATAAAAGTTAAAAAAATATATTATTATAATTTATAAGAGTGTATTGGAATCCTCCAAGACGAACTCTAAATATAATGGTGAGAATTGATTTTCTATTATTAAACTGATTTTTTAATGATTTTATCGATATATAAATGCCTACTTTAGAAAGGGAGAAAGAATAAATTATAGTTTTCTGAAAATAATTGAAATAAATTATATTGATGGAAGTAGAACTACTTTCATCAAAGAGTTTCCGGTGCTGGTGATTAATATAAGGTCATACCTAGGATATTCTCGTAAAAGTATAATTATATCACATTTTACTTAAATATTGTATGTCACAAGTGCACCTTTACATTGCGTTTTTCCAAATTAGACAAAATGTACTCTATGTACTCTTCGAATTAAATAAAATTCATTCATAATTTAGTCAGAATTAGCGGTTTAATAAGGTAATAATACCCTTCAGAAAACAGATGTAACTTTGATTTTTTTTCTTTTGTTTGTTTCCAAAAATGGTTTCAAGGGAATCCAGATTCTGCAAACAAGCCGATACGTATTACATGCAAGTTGGCAATAAAAAGTCAAGTTTAAAATAAGAAGAAATGACTCTCTTACTTAGTCTTTTGTGGTGGAGAATAATGGACTTCTAGAAGTGAAATAATTAAATAATAAAAGCTGTTATTGGATCTTATGTGATTTAACGTTCTTGAACCTTTCACTTCATTTCACACTTACACACGTATATATGTATATTTATATATTTATATTTATATATATATATAGCTGCAATTTCATTTCATGTAACCTTGGAAAGGGCCAATGAGTATCCAACCTACCAAGACAACACGGCAATGAGACAATTGCATGATTTCGACAAGAAAGCTAAAAATCCTCTTTAGTTTTGTGGTTCTTCTCTATCAAACCAAAATATATAAAATATTGCTATAGGAAATTCCGTGGGCGAACATACTCTTCCAATTTTGAAATATTTTGCAATATATATATAAATAAATATATATTTAAATAATGCGATTCGGTTATTATTATATCCTCTCTCTTGGTGTTTATTTATTTATTTATTTTTGTTTTTTCTTTTCTTGTCAAGCAGAACTTTCCATATGTATAAATAATTCAATGATCAAGACCACGAAATTTTTATAGAAAAAACCCCACTTGAGTCTTGCAATTATGCATAGGTGATGGCCAACGAAGGGTGGGACTAAAATTGGCGTAGCCTTGGCCCTTTATTGAGCTTTGCCTTGCAAGAAAGAAACTCTGATATCCGCTTATTCCAACTAGAAACCTACAAAAACGTCACAATTTTCAACACTATAGATGAGATACACACACACACATATATGGTTATAGATTTCATTTTTCTTAAGATTAATTATTGCGGTTTTATTCGATTATTACATATTCAATCTAGTAAGAAACTTGATTTATACAAACGTACATTTTCATATAAAATATATAGGAATAATATAGTTACTAACGGATACTTTTTCACACTTTCTCATTTCCTTTAATAATGAAATAATGTGACAAGTTCTTAGACAAACTAGTGAATTGGTAACATCAAGTTAAAAACTTTGGGGGAGTTTGGGACACCAAAACAAACATATTCAAAATACCTTTTTTTTAACACTTCATCACTTTTTACTATTTATATCTTCAAAACGTTACAATAAATTTTAAACTTTAAAAATTCATAACTTTTTATATATAAGTCTAAATGAGATGATTTTTTATTAAATTATACAGAATTTTGAGAGAGAAAAAACAATATTCATATTGATATTTTTTTTTAATTTTTTCATCTCAAATAGTTTTTTTCCCAAATATATTTTTCAAAACAACCTTTTTCCAAACCAAAAAAAATATCTCCAAAACCTCCCCCAAACTCCCCCCAAACTCCCCCTTACTATAGTAGGCGATGGGTTTTTTTATTTTTAAATTGTGATGTACTAATAATTTCTTACGTATAACAACTTTAAGTCAAGTGATCCCAAGTTTTGAATGATGCAATTTATAAGCATCCTCAAAATTAATCATCACATTTTGTTTTCTTTTAATAAATTATTAAAGTGATAATTGAAGTACGATTCTTTTCTTTTTTTTTTTTTTTTTGGTTTCTAGCTAGGTATTATATATTGTGTGAGATGATCAAAAATGTATACGCACTGCGTGTGTATATATATATATATAAAGCATGTTTTTATGCATATATATATATGTAGATTCATTCTTGATGAGATTGCATTTTCTATGTCTCTCGTTCCTTCCCCAAAGATGCATCAAAACGAGCAGCCCAGCTAAAAAAAGAACTTACGCAAAAGAGAACTTGATAAATTGACAACATATAAAAGATCAAACACTATACATATATTTTTTTAAACCGTGGAGAGAAAAGATTTTTGCATAGTGGGAATCAGACAAAGGTGATATGCAGAAGTACTAGTGATTCAAATGGCACACAGAATGTAACAAGTTTTCCATGCATGATGACATGCATGCACAATTCCCCACGCGGTTTGGAAGGAAACTGTGTGTATGATAGTAGTGTGTTATGTATAATATATGTGTGAAATTATGAATATATATATATATATATTGCTTATGCTTAATGCATGATTGAAATTCAGTGACTGGTTTATCCAAGCTGGCACCGTCAGTTTGCAGTTCAACAACTTAATATATATTTACATATACACGCTATATTTGAAAAATTATTGTAACATATATATAACAATATATATTTTCCGAATTTGGAAAATTTTGAAAAAAAATGTATAAAATTAAAATGATATCCGAAGTGGTAGACAACATGGGCTTCGGCGGTTCCTTTAATTATAATGAATACAGGTTGTGCATACAGTTGCTTAGATTTTATTATATAATTGTTACAGTGAAGAACATTAAAAGGAGAAAAAAAAATTAAAAGGAGAAAATGTTGGGTTTTTAAAAAATAAAAATTAAAATTGGATGATGAGGTTCATCAAACAGTATAGCTTGAGTATTATTGAATCAGCAAACATTCTCAAGCTCTTGGCAACCTATTAAAATTCATTTTTTTAATTTTTTTTTTTTTCCCTCCTTCTCCTTAGTCAATTCAGAAGTTTCTCTTTGGATGTAGAAGACAATGATAATATACTATAAATTGTATCTGTGAACATGAAAACTTTTCCAAATACAATACAATATATATTTGCAATATAATTAAATATATACATATAAATATGATGATAATAATTTCTCTTATAGTATATAACTTGCTAAGTTTTATGGGTTTTCCAATTGGGTGCTTGAAATGGGTACGATGAATGTGTTTGTACTATCTAAGGTTTTTTATTCATGCTTCCGAAGCTAATGTTATTGTCGACATTATTGGAGGCACTATAAGTGGTTCTGATTGGTACACTCCCTGTTTAGGGTACGGTATAGTCCACTTTCTTGTTGGGTATGCTTCTTATTGTTGTTCCATTTGGTTTTTTTCAATTTCACATCGTATAAGTATATTTGTTAGACGAGATTTAAGTATTGCTAAATAATATCTAGCTTTTCTTAAAAAAAAAAAAAAAAGTATTTTAATTCGGAATAGAATATGCTTAGACTAATTATACCTACGATGGCTATTAAAGTACTGGGATTTTTAAACGTGTGAAATCCAATAAGAGCTCGTTTGGATTGAAATTTTAAACTCAATTTTATGTTTGGTTCGTTATTTAATTTTAAGCTTTTTATTTAATGATTTATACAGTATTTTAGATTCAAAAATACTATTTACAAATGTTCTTTCCTAAAAAAAAAAAGATATTAATCATATGAAAAAGTAAAGGAAAGCATGATTTTTAATATAAATTCAAACCCAACTTTTATTAATTTAAGATGAATTTTCTAGTTCAAACTTAAATATTAAATATAAAATTTATTTCATAATTCAATTCATTTTAAACTTAATATAAATTTTCTAACTTAAAACCCCAATCCAAATGAATCCTAAAAGTATTCGCCGTCATATTTAAACCAACAACGACTGCTATGTTTCGGTCTATATAATTCATGAGTCCACTGTCATTCCCTTTATAAGGCTTAACTTTATATTTGAGACACCGGACCAACTCAATCCTTTTAGGCTCATCTTGAATTTCTTCTAACATTCAATTTACAAGTAGATTAGGCTTTCCAATTTTCAACTATATACACTACCTAAGTGATGAGCTTTCTACATATTAGAGTGGAAATTCACCACCATAAAATTCACAACTCTTTAAATAAAAGGCATTAATTAATTTAACTCAATCTACATCTTATAAGCCTATCATAAGGGATCCACAGATGTACTAACATTCTCTCTCTCTCTCTCTTTTCTTTTTACTGAAATAACCTTCAATTTTCCACCTTTTCAACTATAATATGTTGTGAAATTTCTAGATTACTATGGAAAATACTGATCAATCTATCAGGCTTACTTAAGTACTTGAAGTTCCTCTAACACTCAATTGACCATTAGTAGTAAATTAGGCATTAATTCCACGTTTCATGAAGTATATGGTCCAGTGTAATTAATGTTTCTAAATTATTGTTGAAATTAAACCAGCCGCGAAAAATCGGAAACCTCTTATATAAGAGACATCAAACCATCTAATCCATGTTAATCAGACCTACCTTGAAGTTCCACCGAAGCACCATCAACTTGAATAAGTAGTAGATTAGGCTATATTCCACTTTTCAAGCATAATTATTAAGTAAAGTTTCCAGATTAATCATGTGGAAAATCGCCCTACATATATATATATATTTATATTAATGTACGGTCCAGTTTTGGCTAGTAGTAGTAGTTCCATACCTTTATTGCTATAGCTAGTCAATAGTCATGGTCCATCCTAAGACTAGATCTATATATGCTTTTCAAGTCTCAACCACATCTCTTTGGCTACTCACTATGGGACGACACTAAATATCTTCTTTGATATAATGCCATCAATAATAAATATTACTGGCAAACTCAGAAAAGAGCCTCGCTTAATGCTCTAACCTAACTGTTTTTGTATTATTCATGCATAGACTAGTAATAAAAATGAAATAAAGAAAGAAAAGAGCAACTTGATCCACCTAGTTAAAGTTCTTAATTAACGACTAACTAGCTAAAACATTTATATATGTATATATGTATGTATTTGTTTGTGTGTGTGTATATATAGGTGCAGGGCAGAAAGAGGTGGGGACGGGGGGGCATCGGCCCCCTGAATTAAAAAAAAAAAAAAATCTACGTTAGCTCCTATGATTAAGATTGTCTATAATTTTTTCCCCTATGATTAATTATTTTAAAATTTTAAACTTATTTGATCTCTTAAAATTTTTTAATTACAATGTTTACATAATTTTTTTCAAGAAAACTTTAAGTTTTGCACAAGTTTTTTTAAACTATTTTTAAGTACTTGCATTTAAAATTTAATATCTTAAACGAATCAAAATCTAATATACTACTATATCAAATTTCATTATACTATTATATAAACTCACGATTTTTTAAATCCTAATCTTTAAAATTAACTTAAATTCTATTACAAACTTCATTTATAAGAAAAAAAAAAACAAATATATAGGTTGATAAATGATGAAAAAAAATTTCATTGTTGCAATTTTGGTTTAAATTTTTTGTTTAATTCATACGTATTGTTCCACTACTGTATAGGGGTGTCTCATGTGAAGCTGTTTGTCTAATATAAAGGGACGTTGCAACTTGCTCTAATATAATGAATAAGGTTACGTAGTTGTCTTTTTCTTTTCCTTTTCCTTTTCCTTGAGAACTCCTTTATGTGAGGAAGAGAAAAAGAAGCCACTGAGTAAAAATAATTAATAATATATAAGTTTGTTATGTCAAGCGCATGCATGTAAGCATGTACCTAACATATATTTATATATATACATATTTATTTATAAATATATGTTTACATTTCCTTCTTTAGACTCTTTTTTTTTTTTCTTTTTTCTTTTATCTCTCCAATTCTCAGGTAATCCTACCCAATTTTTCTAACTCAAATTCACGTTCATTTTATCAACCCAAGAAACTAGGTATATCTTACGTATCCATCTCTGAATTAAAGCAAACATTGTTATATGGTGAACATCTTTTCCTTGGGTAACACATAACATACTCTTTCAATATTCTTAAGCTAGACATACTTCCCCAAATTTTGGATATTTTGTCCCGTTTTGCGTCTGGTCTTGCTTAACAATTTGTCCTACATTCCTTATAGATAAGTGGTGTGTGTGTGTGTGTGTGTGTGTATACACATCTCACCCTCCCCACGGCATGTATATGTTAATTGTAGACGCAATTCACGCTTGCATGTTCCTAATTTCGTTTCTTGCTACATATTGTTATTGCTTCTTTAAAGTGTGTTCCTTTTCTTTTAATTAGGGAGCATGCCAATTACCTGAAGTGTGACTTTTTCTAGCTAGTGGGTTTTTCGAAATTCCTCCCCCAACAAAACCCATGTTCCCAAAAGGCTAAAACTCTCACATGTTAAATCACATGAAATGGTGAATCACGGGCAAAATATCACAAGTGTCCATTTTTGCTTGAATTCTACCATTAAACAGAATTTCAAGCGCTTACCAATTGGACAAGATGACCGACTTGCCAAAAAAGATGTGAAAGTGAGCTATATATTTGAATTTTTGTTTATTCGGTAAAAATAACCTTTACTTTTTTGTCTTTTTATTTTTTTCTCATTTACAATCAAATATTAAGAAGGAAGAATTAACCAAATAACATATTTTATTATGATGTTTTAAAATAATAACAGGGTTAAAATTAATATAATTAAATAGTATAATTTAAATTAATTATATATTAAAATATCAAATTTATCATTTATTTTTTCTCTCTCTTCCCCCTCTCTCCTTTACCTTCTAGTTTTCTCTCTTCTCTTTCTCTTTTTCTCTTTACCTCCTTCCCTCCTTTCGTTCCTAATGATACTGCGCCGAAGGACATCACAACAACAACAACAAGAGTAGATTGCATCGACAATAGCAATAGTAATAAGTGGCAAAAAGATTAGATTATAATGGAATATTGGATTTTCATGAAAATATGAGAAAATAATTATAATTCTAATATATTTATTCACAATATTTCTAATATTTCCATAATTTTCTATATTATAAGAAAACCAAGAATAGATTTGAAAACAAATAAATTGTTTTTTAAAAAATAAATAAAATATATTATAATTTTATTAATTTTTATAAATATGCTATATATTTAATAAATGTTTATAAAATATGTTATATGATAGTAGTTCAAATTGTGTAATTTTGCACTATTATTATTGCTGTCGAAAAAATTGTTTGGACTATTATTAAGGTTGTACTTAACATAGAGCATAACATGATATTTGAAGAATTTTGCAGTACATTTAGAACAAAAAAAAAAACTATATCATAAAGACATAATTTTAAACGCTCAACTTTTTTTTATTATAAAATTCTTCTTTTTATGATCATATTTTATCCAAATTTTCTTTCCTCACCTTTTTTTTTTTTTTTTTAACTTGTTCCCTTCTCACTATTATTTTACCTTTCATCTACAAATCTTTGTCAATATTCACAAGCCCTTTATCCCTTGTTTAAAGGGTAGAGGATCCAATTGTAAAAAAATAAAAAATAAAAAGGTTGTAACATCAAAACCACGCAAATAAAGGCGCGTGCAAACACGCACAAACGGTGGCGGAGTGTGTTGGTGAGGAGGTGAGCTAAACGCTCGGAAAGGAGAGTGAGAGGAGAATACGAGAAAAATTAAGGTAACACGTGGAAAGAGAACAATAATCGAGGACATAACTGAAAATAGGCGTTAAAGTTGTTGGGGGGATCAAAATCAAATTTGAAAGTCACGGAACTGTACCGCAACGGACTACGGAAAAGATAACCTGTCCGGACCTCTAATTGCGCTGCCATTGAAAGTTAAAACGCTCATTGCACTTTGCGCCTCTCTCTCTCTCTCCTTTTTTTAAGACTCGTTGGAGAGAGTGTCCTTGGACATATTTAGATGCCTTTTTAATATTTTTTTATCTTATTATTATTTATATTTTTAAAATTTTATAATAAATTTAAATTTTAAAATTTATATATATTAGTTTAAATTAAATAACTTTTTAAATTATATAAATTTTTTTTAAAAAAATAATATTCATATTAATATTTTTTATTTTTCACTTTAATTAATCTTTTTTTTCAATTATATTTTTTAAAACTTACTTTCCTTTGACTAAGAAAAAGTCTCCAAACAATACCTGTCCCCAAACAGGTTTGTTTTTAATCTATCTACTATACTGTTTGAAAAGGCTTTAAAATTTAGGGGGCATTTGGAGAAGTTTTCAATTTTAATTTTACTCAAATACAATATAATTTTACACCAAACACAAATTTTACAACAGTGCTACAAAAATAATTACTATTCAAAACATTTTTAAAACAATCACATCAATTTTTTAATTCCACTATTTATCTCTATTTTTACCAATCATATCAACTTTTCAATTCTAAAATATTTTTCATCCAAACACACATTTCATTCAAATACAAAACAAATACTTTTCAACCAAATATAACATTCAAAAAACAAATTTCATTCAAATACAATCAAAATACAATGCGTTTACCAAACGCCCCCTTATACGAATGAAGATAAATCAAAAAGAAGTAAAAAAAAAAAAAAAGTAGTATTCCAACAAAAAAGAATACGAAAAGTACGGAAAAAAGATAATTACATTTTTAGTTTGTGATCAAATGCCATTTTTGCAATTAACTTTCAAAATGGTTTAGAACAGATTATTTATCTATTGAGTGGTGTGTGGGAGTTTGAGAGATGAAGTTTTAAAGGTCGAAAATAAGTTAAGTTTTTAAAATATATATTTAGTCAAAATGAATGGTTTGAAATGAAACAAATATAAAATTTTAAAATATGTTTTAAAAAATTATTAATATAAATCATGTTTTATTTTTTATGAAATTCTATATAATTAAAAAAATCATATCAATTAAACTTTATAAAAAAAAAGTTATAGACTTTTAAGATTCGTTTGGTTTATAAGTTAAGTTTTGAATGATATAAAATTTTTATATTTAAGTTGGTTGATTTATTTATAATTTTTATTAACTTTTTAAGGAGAAAAAAAGGTAAAACTTAACCTAAAATATCAATTTGGACTTGTAACTAAAAGAGGTCTTAAAATTTGAGTTTATTTTTAATTAAGAAATAGAGATTTAGAAAAATAAATAGTATAATTAGAAGAAAAGAATTTAAAAAATTTTGGAATTATATTTTACAATCATTCCCAAAATGAGGCCTATGTTGCTCGTATTACACTTTTTGTCCATCGAATTTTTAAAAATCTTGCTAGAAAGGTATATGCATCAAGTAAAATTACAAATTTAAATTTTACTAAATTACACATGGTCCTTACGAGTCCCTTTTTTTTTTTGTTTTTTTCGAAATTTAAACTGTCAAGCATAAATAGACTAACTTAGCAAACTTGATAGATCATAAACTTGTTTTGTGGCGTTTTAAGAGCCATCAACCAAAATGAAATTTTGCCTATACTTCAAAAACTAATGTATTGTGGTAGTTTGGTTATTAATCGTTTTTGGGCTCATTAGTCATTAACTTTGATATCCTTTTTAACAATTTTATTCCTGATCATAGAATTAAAAATAAACTTTCAAAATGTAAAAGAGAGAACTATTTCTTATTGCTTGAAAGTTTAAATTTTTCAACAATATCCGCGTAAGTTTTTACTTCATTCTTTTGGAATTACTTGAAAATTATAATATTCCACACCTACTAAGATTTTTGTTTTGTGATAAAAATTCATTGCATCATGTGCTACATTATTGATTTACCACTTTAACAACCTACTCAACATAAATAGGGGGATTAAAAATGAAAACAATATTTTTCACACTATAAAAATTACAAAAATAGAGGTATATATACATATGGATGAGAGTTTCATTTTTTAAAGGGAAATTTTTTTTATTTCGGATGAGAAATTTTTTTCATTCTTAAAAATAAGATGGTGCTTGGATGTGTTAAAAAATTTTCTTTTTGAAAACAAAAAGTTATTTAGAATGAAAAAAAAAGTATTGAGAAATGTATATTGTTAGAGAATTGGAAAATATTTATGTTCATTTTTTAAAAGTTCATGTAAAAGACATGTATGAAAAAAAAAGATTCCTTTTCTTTTTTTAAAATGAGAAAAATGATGAAAAAACTTAAAAGAAATATTAGTTTGCAAAACTTTTTTTTATTCGAAAAATAAACCTTTCATCCATACATAACTGTAACTAATAATTGCAAGAGAAGAGTTTCCCTTCTAGATGAATATATACATCTCTCTAAGTGACTGTTCAAATGGTTGCTAATGTAAATAGAACAAAGTTATTATTACTTAATTGGACAAAAATTAATATTTATTCCCAAGATTATTTTGTCTGAAACACATGTTCTTAGAGTTATTCAACTATGAAGCTTAATGGTGACATACATTGTGACATCAACACGCCTTGTTCACGTTAGTTTTAATTTTGAAGAGGCATACTAGAAGTGTGACTTCAGCTTGATGTTTTGAATTGAACTCTAATTTTGGTTTTGGTTTTGAACAAGAGAAGACCTACTTAAAAAAAAAAAAATAAAGTGTTACAAAGTTGTGACACATAAAACTAATACTAGTGTGACAATGATACAAGAACTATGACATAATTTCCAATTGGACTCTAATTTTAGAATAAATTATGCACAATGGAAGGCCTGTGGAGAATCTGGCTGTACAAAGTTGTGCCACATAACACAAAACGAATTAGTTAAGGTGATAATGCTATAAATAATATGCTATAAATTATATTATATCTGACATATAATAATATAATATCATTTAAGAACTATTGATCCTTTTAATAATAATAATAATAATAATAATAATAATAATAATAATTTTGACTCTGCCATCATAGCCATTGCATAAATGTTTAAACACGTCTATTTGAAGATTATTAGAAAGCTCAATTAGTGTGATGAAAAGATCGAAACTTGTCCAGTTAAAATACGCTACCCCTGTCTCAATTACATCTAATCACAATACTTCTGAATTATAAAAAAATAACCTCCGCACATAGTTTGTATCATTTCGTGATCATCTATTAAGAAAACAATTTGCCAAATCATTAGAAAAGTTTCAGTAAGATACAAAAAGATTACCCTATTGAATTAAAAAATTATAAACTGTCAAAATTTTTGTCAAATTTCATTAGTATATTTTTTTCAACTCTAAAATAATTTAGATTTTTTTTCTTGCTCCAAACCGTTTTGGGGGCACATGTTAGTGTCTCCAAAACACCTTTTATCCAGCACATTATTACTTTTTATTATTTATGTCTCTAAAATAATACAATAAACTCCAATCTTTAAAAGTCTATAACTTTCCGTATACAAGTCCAAATGAGATGAATTTTTTTAAAATTACATAAAATTTCGAAATGAACAAAATAATATTCATATTGATATTTTTCCTAAATTTTTTTTTAAATTTTATATTTTTTTATCTCAAATAATTTTTTTTCTTAAAAATATTTTTTAAAATAACTTTTTTTTCAATGTAAAAAAATATCCCTAAATATTGCACCCAAACAGGCCCATATGGCCCCACAGGAATTTTTTTTTTCACATGTGTGGCCCTGTGGCCGTATTTATGTCTATGCTTTCATGTGAAGCTTGAAAAGGTAAAAGGGCAAACAGGGTCTTATGACTCGAGAAAATTATAAAATAAAATAGCGGGACAAAGGAAGAATGCCAAACATCCTGTTTTACCTGCCCGTTAATGGAGTCCTAAGTTTTAGACGCAATACATGCCAAAAAACCCAAAAATAAAAAATAAAATAAAATAAAACAAAAATAGAAATAGTTAATTTATTAAAAAAAAACTGCAAGTCATTAATTGTACCTGCCAAGTACGCCTACCTGTACCTCCCAAGCTTTCCCCTCATCATCACCTTTCCATGTCTTACATTACACAATACACACACAACCTTCCACTTTCTCACTCCTTTATATATTCTCTCACCTCGCGACTCTCTCCTCACACGACCCCAAAACACTCGCACTCTATCTTTCTCTCTCTAAAAGCAAGAAAGAGAAAGAGAAAAAAAAGAAAGAATTTGGAGAATAATCTCTCTCTAGAAAACAGAAAAAGAAAAGAATAATGAAGCAGTTGATCCGACGGCTGTCGAGAGTGGCGGACTCATCATCGCAGTACAGCCTTCTCCGGCCGGAGACGTGGCGGTCGACCGGAGCGAGCAGGACGGAGTCGTTCAGGGGCAAGCTGCTGCGGCGGGGGACGGCGGAGAAGGCGGTGGTGCCGTCGGGACACTTGCCGGTGTACGTGGGGGAGGAGATGGAGAGGTTCGTGGTGAGCGCGGAGCTGCTGAACCACCCGGTGTTCGTGGAGCTTCTGGAGAAGTCGGCGCAGGAGTACGGCTACGAGCAGAAAGGAGCTCTCCGCATCCCCTGCCATGTCCTCCTCTTCGAGCGCCTTCTAGAAGCTCTCCGACTCGGCGTTCCTCCTCACTCCCCTCTCCTCCGCGACATCCTCGCCGACCACGATCCCGACCAGATCCTCGTTTCCTGATCTTCATCATCCCCACCACCGCTACCGCCACCACCATCATCATCATCTTCATCATCACTACCGTCCATTTTTTTTTTCCTTCTTCTTTCTTTCTCTGGATCGTCGGTAAAGAGAGATGTTCTTTTTTTTTTTTGGGACTTTTTATTCTGTAAATACACTTCTCGATCGGAAGAAGAGGAAGACGACGAAGGATTTTTAGGAGTTTTTTTTTTTTTTTTTTTCTCTTTCACTTTTGTTTTTGTTTTTTGTTTTTTTGTTTCTTGTTTTGGTTACGGTGTAAAGGAAAAGATACTCGACAGGTAGCTCTAGTTTGCTCTCTGTTACTGAAGCAGCAGTGTTCGAAAAACGGTCATTTTTTAGCTTGTTCGTTTCTTTCCTTTTTTTTTTTTTAATGTCCAATTTCTTTATATATATGGTGTTTGGAATGACGGAAAGGATAGGAAAATGGAGGAAAGTTGCACGCGATCTCGATTATTCTCGCCTCCCCTGAACTGCAATTTTGTTATCTGTTCCGATCCCGAGAAATTCAAATGGACAAAACATGACGGTAGAGAAATTCTCATTTCCAGAATTCTCGCCATCCAAAAAGTTCGGGCTTATAACTTATTAACGTTTTTGATTATTAATTTTCTCGGCATCCAAACAAGCAGGATTAAGAAAGAAAGGAAAAAAAGAAAAAAAAAAATTGTTCGTAAGTTCCTCGGCAACCGCCGATCTTGAGGGAAGCGTTTGAGGCGAATTTACGGAAATGGGTCTCTGGGGCGTTTAAAAGGGACACGATTGGAGCGGGTCAGAACTGTAATTTCATAATTACGTTTTATCGCCGTCCTCGTTGATTCAGGCGCGACTCGAGTAAAGTCACCGGGGTAAAGTTCGTGGTTATTGGGGCGGGGCGAGGGTGTTTTGGTAAATTGAATTGGATTGTACGGACTATGGGGATAATGATGGGATAATGCTAATTTGACGGTGTTAGCTAAGAAGCTCCAGCGTCCTACAAGAAAGTGTCAGCTGTCGTAATTTTTATATAAAAAAAAATCTCTTAATTAAATAAAATATTTCGAGATTTTTTCTTTTTGCTGAGAATTAAAAAAAAAAAAAAAAGATGCACAACTTAAACCACGTATCATCACGTAGAATAATGTCAGCACTGTACGACAGAATTATTCTTGAATATTAAATTCCCTTAAATTAATATTTTGTAAATAAATTATACTGCCAATATTTTTTTTTTAAGGTAAGGCTTCAAAATTCATTTATAGGCCAATGTTAGATATTTGTGCTCCTAAATTTATTTTTTAGAAAATATAATATTAATAACGTATCTTGTATTTTAAATGTAATATAAGGTCGAAACGTATAGTAGAAATTCTACAGTTGAATTTGATAAAATAAAAGCAGCTTATTTTCCCAATGAGGTTTTCAATGTCGTTTTTCTTTTTAACTATCGATTTAATCGTTGTAAATTTGTCAATGAATAGCATCAGTAATTGACGGACGATGTGGCTGAGTTACTTTTTACAATTTGAAAACAAATCCTATTTAATCTACTCCTTTCGTTTTCAAATTGTTGAAAAAACTATCAAAACAACTGTGCATCTACTGGTGGAAATTTCCTATTCCACCAACACCAGTTTGAGCACCAATCAATATATAAAGAACAGAACATGAAAAAATATATAATATATATAATATTATTAAAGTAACAATCCGGAATCATTGAATAACGATAAAATCTATTAATAACTTAAGAAAAATATGAAAATCGAATATAACCTGATATAAATTTTTATAGATTATAACAGCTATCCACTAATATAGTTTTCTCCTAAAATGAGAAGAAGCTAAACAAATACCTAAGTAATTGTAATTGCAGTGATAATTTAATAATAATTCACACTTATAAAATGTTTGATAAAATATTGTATTCGTATTATGTTTAAGTATAATGTAATTTTTCATCAAAAAGCAAAAGTGTTGGGTTTAAATATCAATCATATTACAATTTAAATCTAATACAATCATTATTTATCATTCCATTTTTTAACTATTTTTACCAATCACATCACATATTCTCTTTCTCTCTCTTTTTTTTTTTATCAATCACATTGCATATAATACAATTTAAATACTTTTTATCTAAACGCATATCATATTTAATATATTATATTTAAATATAATATGAATATGATATAAACATATCACATATTTTTTCTCCTCTTTTTTTCTCATTATTCTTATCAATCATATTATATATAATATAATTTAAATATTTTTTATTTTAATATATATTATTTTTAATATATTATATTTAAATACAATATAAATATAACGTATCATCCAAACGTCACTTTAATTCTATGGTAAAACAAATTTGATGTGAAGTTCTAATCGTCTGTCAAAATTTTTTATGGAGGTGAAAACACAAGGCATAATATATAACGAGGCAGTTGATATGCCAACATCGATGATTTCAAGAAATTGTTAAAAAGGAGTCGTACGTACACAGCCACCAACAAAATATATGGCGTGGGATAATTTTGTTAAAAAAAAAAAAAAATCTGTAAATCAGATCAGATAAATGCAAACAAACATGCTCAGATCAAGGTGTCTTTGAACCCCACCTAAAGCAAACACCAACGACATGATTTATGCCACAAACACCCTATCACCTAATGTGGATTTGGTGGGCATATAGGGCTGCATTATATTATGCTTTTTCTGACTTAATAGCTAGAGAACTAATTAACCGTACTTTGGCTCTTTGATCGGTTAGGTAAATATATACAAACATCTCATATAGGTGGTAATATATTATAAGGGGAATTTTAACGTTTTGTACTCGTAAATTAATTGTCTATATTCTTTACATAATTTAGGCTTGGTGTCTTGTATATTATAGCATTTTTTTTTATGAGATTTATGACTTCTACATATATTAAAAAGAAATAAAAATGTGGTTTATGAGAATTTAACTTCGTTCTGCTGAGTTAACCGCAACTGATCTGGTGAAGTGTGTATATAGTGTGTGTCTATATATATATATATATATGTTCGCCTGCGTTTTGTTCTGGGCTGGAGCCTGTTATAATACAACTAGATGAAATGCTGATTTAGGTATGAAAATAGGTGTATTTATTAAAAATTTTCAAGTTACAAATGCTATAATCGTGGAGCTTTTTTCAAGCATGTTTAGGACGTGGCTGATCTTGATTATTCTTACATATATTTAGTAATGAAAGCTTTTGCTATAATTACTTAGCTAATTTAATTTACTTGATCTCTAGCACAATATAATGTATATTTATTGAAAATTTTTCAAATTTTGCCTAAGATCCTTTGGTCTAATGGCACGAAAAGGGGGTCGGGAAGGATTTTGGATGGAGTTTGTGGGCTTGACAATACAATTATAATTTTCCTTTGTTTTTTATAGGATTGTATGTGCTGTGACTTGTGACACACGTGAAAATTTAACAAAAAAATAAAAAATAAAAACAAATCAAATTACAAATGCTATAATTGTGGAACTTTGTCAAGCATGTTTACAAGTGGCTGATCTTGATTATTCTGTGTTATTATTTAGCAATAATGAAATCTTTCTTGCTATAATCAATTGGCTAATTAAATTCACAAGATTTGTAGTGAACTCCGCTTTGGATCTTCATATTCCTAAGTTTTATGATAATATGCATATAATTACATATATATCATAACGAATCTAATGAACTTCAGCACATAAACAATAATTACTCAAGAGTCCAACTTGTTACATCGAAAACTCAAAGAAAGAATAACTAGCTAAGTTGCAAAACAGAAGCATACATAGATTTATGCGGAAAAGTATTTATCGGTAAATAAACAAATATAAGGAGTATCATTAAAAACGACAAAAAAAAAAAAATCACTTAGCCTCGTTTCAGTCTGAAAAAAGCTCCGAATAATCGTGTCAAATATTGGTCGGCCATGTCCCCGGCCAAAAAATATAAATATATAGTTAAATAAATTATTCATAATTTTCTCCTATATTACACTTCTAGTTAGCCTTCCATTAATATTAAAGCTCTGCATATAATATCAACTGAATAAATAGTCTCAACTAAATGATTGGACACCCGTAGGGACACGAAAAATGCCATAATTTGAACTGTGAAGTTAAGAAGCATCTGGCAGCTATATGTGTGTGAGTGTGTATAAATACATATATATATATATAAAGAGCTGATAATCTGCTAGTAAATAGGTTTTTATATTCAGAATTTATGAGTTTTGTTTAATAAGTGTGAGCTATAACATTGTAATAGATATTTTTCGATATATATATTTATCTCTAAAGATTATATATGTATATAATATATACATATGTATATTATATTATATATAAAATATAATATAAAGATTATATATACGTGTGTGTATATATATATACATCTTTAGGGATAATGATCTGTGAGTAGGCAAGGCTAACGGGCATGGATATCATTGAGGAAATGATCATCGCATAGAGACAACAATTAGTGGAAGAATCGTCCTTTCCTTTGGGTTTTTGCATATTTGTTCATGATGACCCCACAAGAGAAATTTTGGCTGAATTTGTGCAAAGACTTTTTCTCATCACATGTATAACAAAAACCCAACAAGGCGAGAGCACATATAATTAACAGTCCTACATTAACTGTGATATTGATTTGATTAACTTTAGTTGTTAACTAATCTAGTAAACGTTCTTATAAATGGACCCACGTATAGAGATATAGGAAATATTAAAGCTTGAAAAACCCTAACTATAAAAAGTATAACACTTGCGTTTTCCCTTTTCGATCCTTACGAAAGATCATCGTGTTAATCTTTTTCCGTATCGTCTTCATTTTATCAAATGTTCTCGAAAAGACAGATATTTAGGCGGAACTGAAACATGTGAAGCCAAAAACATGAATACTACCGATCAAGATTTTGATCATGATCGGCACATTGCCCGCTACTGCTACGTATTTGGTAGCACTTTGTTATTTGTCGAAACGTGGAAAGGGGAACATCTACTTTTTTGATGATTTTGATTCACTTTTATTGGGGTTTTGCCCCTTTTGTGATATCATTATTCAGCTTTTTTGGTAGTGTTGAATGTTTTTCCAATGCGATGATAAGTCAAAAATTTTGAAAAAATAAAAATAAAAATGGCCGAAATTTATGACCAAGTCACTGACCACACTACACTCTCTACATTTTAACGCCTAAAGTTGTGGCTCAATGTTGACTCTTATTATAAATTATTAATTTGTTGGAATATTGGATGACTCACTACTTTATTATCCTTTCTTCTTTTAATATTTAATTCTCGATTCTAATGTTCCGTACAAAATACCATTAGTTGCAACCTTAGCAAAGTTTATAATAATACAAAAACAAGTTCATAAATTGTGGTTGGGAAAACTTACCATCATTTTATATGGTTGTGTGCGGAGAACTATGACTTAGCACCGGAATTAGATCACGGATTTGGTTTTTATTGCATATATATAATAATTTATATATTAAATAGAATAATAATTTATACACGCTAACACACACTCAATTCATAAAACGTTTCTTAACAAGCCATCTTACCAAGAAATTGGAAAGTTTCGAGAATTCTAATATATTGAATTAGCTAGGTTGATAAAATCTTTATTTTTTATACGCAAGTTCATACACAGTTGGAGAATATTACGGATTTATAAGTAGGCAAAATAATAATAATAATAATAAAGCTTTTAATATATTTACAGTCTTTTCTAATTTATATTAATTAAACCAATACTGAGCTTGTTGTCGCTAGCGTTATGAAGCATTTTTCATTTGTTTCCCTTGATAAGCGCCTATTTTTACTGCCACTTCATTTGTATGACTTTCATGTATGTATATCAGGATACGACGATGTATTAATTTTATGATATTACAATTGGAAGCAATAAAAGAGGACGAAATTAGCAAAATTCCATTATTTTAGGAGAACTTTGATTATTTAATTAGAAATTTAGAATGATGTGATTCGTCTCTTACCGGAGCATAACTGTAATATTTTATTGGAAGGTTTGTAAGATTGTCTTTTAAAGACACATTTCTATATGATTATGGATTTAGTTCATATATCCTCTTATTTATGTTTTCATTTATGTTCATTCAATAATATTATGATATATATGTAACTAATATAATTTTTCTTAATTGATGTAATATGATAGTATAATTAAATACAAAATTTTAATTAAAATGTCATGATATTATTGAATAGACATAAATAGGGCAGAGAAAATAGATGAAGGAGTTAAATCCATAAATTATTATCCTAGTTATAATAGTTTCAATTTTTTTGACATTCAGTTAAAAAGAATGTAAGGTAGAAAATTCAAACAATCATTAGAACGAGATAAAAAACTATAACTACTTATTTAAGGGGTGGTTTGCATTATTTTTTTAAATATTTAATATTGAAATATCAATAAACTGAAATGTAGGAATACTACCGGTGGTAGGAGAATATATATATATATATAACATATTATAGGAAGGAGATTGATGTGAAAAATTTTTGTTCTTCAACCTAAAATCCAAGGGTTAAGAATTTATGGTTTTTTTCATTTCATTTATTTCAATGGCTTCTAGTAATCCTCATGTTATAAATTTTTCTTGACACCTTACACTTGACAAACCCACAACAAGCCATTCCATTTTCAGCCCCTAATCATTATTTCATTTTAACCCTTTATCCTCGCTCTCTCTCTCTCTCTCTTTCTCTCTTTTTCAATTGACTTTTTTTTGTTAGGAAAGTATACACTATCTTTGATATATATATATTCATTTAATTCTAAGGGTCCGGAATGTAATTTGAAAAATAAACAATAGTTTGAAATTATCCTAGCCTTTTCCTTAAAAAATGTCATAATGGTAAACTTAGTTAATATTAAAAAATTAAAAACAATATTTTAATGGAATTGTAATCCATTTTGATTAGCATAAAAAAAGGGGGGAAAAGGGCACAAATAAAAAAAGAGTTGCAAAAAAAAAAAAAAAATTCTCAGTGTCCTTTTTGGCAAAAATGTCCAAGTACATTTTCTTCGTTTTGCCTAAATGTAATATGACCTTTTAAGGGTGTATAGTGTGATTTTCTTTCATTTTTTATAATAATTATTTACGAATTTTATTTTTTGTTTGTTAATTATTTCTCCTGAATGTAAGGACAAAAGTTCATACATACTTGTCAAAAACTCAATATGATAGTTAAAAATTATATCTTATTGTTTTTCAAAGAAAAAAGTGTCATTATTGATAGTTTTCTTTTTTTTTTTTTCATGTATTCAGAAGAAATATACATATACATCTATATTGGGTTTAATTACATCTTATAAAAACTAAAATGTTTTTGAACCTTAAACCTAATTCAGATAATCAATGTTTTAAATTTAATTTTTCAGCTTTTTGTAGTTTATTTGGCCATTATAAAAGTTGTATTCAATAAATTTCTTGTATATATAAACGGAACATGTTTTATCGTATCGCTTTGAATCATCTTATACTTCATAATTTTTTTTGTTTAATATTGTAAAATATTATCTTCTTAATAGGAATTTTAGAAACTAAAATAAAATTTGCCGTAGGCACGTCACAATACTAGTGTGTGTGTGTGTGTGTGTGTGTGTGTGAAAGCTGTGTACAGCTTTTCATAAGCCAGGCTACCACAGTAGTGCACTTATAATATCAGCCAGCTGCTAAAGTTTAAACTTATAAATTAATTAATGTATAACAATCTCGGAGAAAATTGTGAATTCTTTATACCTACATATTTATGGTACGACGTGGACTTCATCATTGGCCTAATACGGAATATTGTTGGAAAATTTAAACACATAGTATGTAATCTAATCGATCAGAAAAAGAAAAAGTAGGGAAAATATATATATATATATATCAAGTTCTTGAAGATAATTGGTCGGTCACGATGGAAGATTGAATTCAATGATTAATCTAAGAATATTGTTAATGGGATATATATACCAGATTTCTTTATACGAGCGCCAGAGTGATGGTTTATTAGTATTGGATATATTTCTGTAGGAAACAATGGCATCATATTATATTATAATATATTAGTATTCTATATACACCTATATATATTTATGAAGGTTGTAGTCTCTTGTATTCCTTAAATTTTAAAGATTGCATGAATAGTATAACAGTAATTTTGTTAAGGAATTTGTTAAAACTATAAAAATAGAAATTGAAATTAACATATAATAACCTTCTTTATTAATTTTATATCAAGTGCTCTACAAGATGCGCATTATAAATTTTAAACGTGACAAAGTCATTTTGTAAAATAAATTTTTTGAAGAACGTTATGCAAATGAGATTTCTTATTAGGTCATTTTTACAAAACACTCTTTAATATTTGATTATGTTATAAGATGTATAATTCAAATTATCCCATTTTTTTAAGTTACAAAAAAAAAAACTCAAATAATTTAACAACTAAAAAAAAAAAGGAACAAAAGGAACAAATACATTATGTAATTTTTGTTCTCTAACTAAAGTTTACACATCCATGTATAAAAGACTTTAATCTTTGACAAAGCCTTACAATTCTTCATGCACGAAGGGTCTAATGTTGTAACGTGTTGTGATTAAGGTGCAAGTGTAACATAGTTTTATTTATGACCTAGAGTTTATAAAAGTACACTAATAATGAATAAATATACTACTTCAATGTCATAATATAATTAATAACTATCATGTTAACCCAAGTGTCAATATTGTAATTTTGAATTAGTCGTTATTTACGATCATACCGGTTTGGTAAATGCACCTTTTTTTTTAATAGACTTATGTAACTATGATATTTTATGTATTGTTAAGTAATTTTACATATGAAAATATTATTTCTAAAAATTTTTACTACAATTTACAAGTACAATCGAAAACATTTCATAATATCAATGCAAGTGTTACACGATAATATAGACCAAAATGTTAGTACTATATATACATATATATTATCTATATATAGAGTGATAGACTGTTTGGTCATGTCTTTTCTTATTGTCACAAAACAGGCCTTTTTTTATTGCCATATAACAGGCATGTTATCGTTACGTGATAACTACATCTTCACTATGTAATGGCCCAAAAAATACTATGTGATTTTTTTTTTTTTTTTGCTCTGCTTTGTTTGTCTATTTTATATAGGGGTAAACAAAAAAATCAACAATCCAACATACCTAATGAACTCACCCAACCTAATCTATTATAATCCAAGCTCAATCAACTCGATCAAGAGATTAACCTAACCCACCCAACCTGACTATTAATTGGGTGGGTTTAGGTTAAGTTTTTCTAAATTCAATTTAACCCAAATCTACCCAAACTATTTATATATAAAAATAAATATTTTTCATATCTCATAATATATAGTATTTATCTTATATTTTACAATAATTACTTGACAATATGTTATATTTCATATTGTATGAGTTTTTATTATTATTTATTTGTTAATTTACAACTTTTATATTTAAATCTATTTTACATATATTTTATTTTTATGTTGGTGTATAACTTATGAGACAATTTTGGAGTTTTATAACACTAATATTACGTTAAAAGTTAGCCTTTTTTTCATATATTTCTTATTTTGAGTTGAATGATTAACTATATTTATATATTATTTCTTTATTATATTCAATCCGATTAATCCACTCAACCGACTTAAATTTTAAATTTTAATTGAGTGAGTTGATTTTAAAGTTAGATTTATTAAGTGGGTTGAATTAGAAATCAACTCATCTAAAATATTAAAAATTCTCAAAAAATTACTCAATTCATCTGACGTTCACCCCTAATTTTATATGTGTGAAGCACAGACAATCCGACTAATATATACAAGTGCATCTATATATATATACATATATATAAGTTAGACCGACTATATATGCCACGCGTGCTAGAACAGTAGGACGAAAGTGCATGCATGGCAATTGGCCCGGCCTTGATTAGCGCCCAGAGGCACATGGCCTCTGCTATCGGGGTACTACTACTTGGACTCACGTTCTCCACATTCATATTAACAACAAATATGCCTAAAATATGTATGTGTGAAATTGTTCACAAGAAGCCAAAAAGAGTGCGTATTATGTGAAAAATAATAATAACAATAATAATAAACAAACGACCAAAGAAAAAAAGGAAAAAAAAAAAAAGAACACGAAATTGGTAGACCGAGAAGAGCTAAAAGCTAGGCTCTAATTCAGATACTAGTGTTGTCACATGTGCCTAGCTAGCTATAAGATTTGGCAATAAACAAACATTCAGAGGAGGTTTCATTCATTATCTGGATTATTCTTATAATATATATATATAGAGAGAGAGAGAGAGAGAGAGAGAGAGAGGGATTTTATACAACTCATAATAGTTGTTTGTCTTTTAACAAGCAAAAATATACCTAGATAGTATCATCCCTAATTTTTTTTGGGGGCTTCAATAGGTGTAGGGGCAGCCCCATGTTTTGACACATGAAAATGAAGATTATATATCTTGCTTTTTGAGTTAATAGCCAATGCATCTAATCTACTCATAACGATGCTATATGGTGAGTTCACAAATAGATCATGTCGAACCAACTCAAGATCTCTCTCTCTCTCTCTCTCTCTCTCTCTCTCTAGGAATTCTATAAATTTTAATGTATAGTCATGAATATTCCTCCAATAATAACATGGTATATTATATTACCTTAGGTTTAATACAATAAAATATTAAGCATAAACAGAAAACCGTACATCAAATGGGCTTAATTATATGAGGCTCCGAATATTGATTATTCTAATATTTTGGACTACCTTTCCATATCGAATTGGCATTTCTGTTAAAGTCAAAACAAATAACTAACTAAACTATTTTTTACGTAGATTATGATTTTGCATATAGCATACTAGCTAAGCACAAGTCATTTTCCCTCATCCGAAAATGCGGATATACTGTGTTTATTCTATTGGTTTTCTATCTAATATTATCAGTAGGTTAGCTGTATATGGAATTGTACAATGCATGATATCACTTGAAATGGAGATTAGTATCCGTAAGTTTGATCCAAATTGGTGGAGCTAATCTTGGAACAATCTTAATTAGTTGAATTATCAACTAAAACTAATGACCTTAACTTCACAATTAAGAGCCAGTCCATTCCTTTATTATTTTTTTTTATGATTAAATGGTCAGAGAAATCAAAAGAATGCCTAACTGCCACTTCATTTAATAGAAGAGTTACAGAGAAATTCTACCAGATGAACAAAATTAAATGACGAACCCATAAAGCATAGAAAATTTTTTTTAAGGCTCATAAACTAAAAAAATAATAATAATTAAAAAAAAAACAATGAATGAGCAGCCCAATGGTTATATAGTTGAATTTATATGTTTAATGGCTATTGAATTCAATAGCAATTGAACATATAATATAATATGATTATCGCAATTGTATCACTATTTAAGTAAAACTATTTGAATGTTTAGTCTTTCACAAAAGTTCAATTCAAATTAAAAACTAAATCTTCACTTTTTTTTTTTAAATCTGTACCACATTCATTTTTCTACTTTTACACTATCTGAATATTACTTTCAACAAAAACCATTCAAATGCCCATTTAATTTGAATATATATATCAAATTCTATATTTGAATGCAAACATTCGGTTTATAGATGGAAATGGGTGACAAGTGAAAAATCAATGATATAATCAAACGTACTATTAATATTTTGGGTCATCTTCATCAGATAAGCTATCAAATTAATATAACGTTTTGGACAATACTTTGTAACATAATCATCCTTGTCTCTGCTAAATCTTTAGATTAGTAGTATCGCTTGATTGATTCATGCATAATTGATGAACTTTACCTTCTAGTGCCAAAAATCTCACTTCCACTATGGATAAGGAAAAATATGGTTGAAAATTGCATCATCTCATCGTGATTCAACCAACCAAAATGTGACCAAATGTCATACAAATTTTTCACAAATTAAAGAAAAAAAAAATATAATGTGAACCAAGAATTGCATTGCGGCCAGAAGATAAGGCTCTCAGAAAAAGTTGAAGCCAATGATTTAAGTGATGTTGATCATTGAGTCATCACTTTGATTGGATAATAAGCAAAATCTCTGCAAGTGAATGTTTGATGGTGATACTATGTCCAAATATGCCTCTAGAGTTTCTCAAAGGTCAATTAAAATTGAATGACGTTAGGATATTGTAACAAATAAAATAGCTTTTTCTTTAAAGAAAATAAATACGAAAAAGTAAAAAATCACATATAACCAACAAATAAATCGACTCCAAAACCTTCAAAATGAGGCACACAGAAGGAAAAAAAAAATGACACAACCAACAAATATATTGACTCCAAAATCTTTAGAGTGAGGTAACACATAATATAAAGGAGAGCTTACATTATATCAATTGATCTAATGTTGATCTGGATCACTTCTCCATACATGAAGAATACAATATATTAAGTTCATATAGGGCATTAACAAAAATGAAAATATATGCCTCAAGTATAGGTGTTTAGTCCACAAGTAGTGCGGCCTTTATTAATGCGGCATGATGAACAAAGTTGAAGAGATGTTATAGTGTTAGTATCTAGCTATATATGCATTGATATATTATCTGGTATATATATACAATAGCGGAGCCACATATAACTGCGTGTAGTGAGTCAAGTGGGCTTAAGATTTTGAAATTTCGATATTTCTCTAAAAAAAAAACTCTAAAATTCAGTTGTGGTATTATTAAATAAAAAAAAACTACTTATGTCCTTATTCAACTATTGAAATATTTAATTAATGCTCTCGTTTAATAAAAAATTTATCCTTTTCTTTTTCACCCTTGAAGAAAATTTTCTGAAAGAAGAGAGATAATTCATATGTTTGGATAAGTCAATGCAAAGTCATTATCTTATAACTGGAAGTACTTTGAGAACACATGCCAATGGCATGGAAATGAAAGAGAAATCACTTGGCACATGGAAGCTCGGCCTAGTAGCACTTGCAGCCGCGTTTAATAGCACATGGATCCATAAACACCCACACATATATAAATATAGTCCATCTTCCATACAATACATATTTATATGTATACAAATTAATGTTTGTTGTTTTGGGTAATGAATTTCGAAAATCCAAAGGTATTTTTGCTCTGCTAAAATATATATATATATATTTATATTTCAGAATCTTCATTTAATGGAACATGATCATGAGTGAGAATACGAGGAAAAGGCTCAGCGCCATATGTTGCAATTTTACGTTAAAACATGTGAGTTTAGATACGATTCACGTGCATTCCTGACAATATTAATCATATGCACATATATAGATATATATAAAATGTAGCAGTTTCACATCAACATATGCATAAATATATATATATATACACACATATAGTTCAGTTGTGATCACATTTAACTTATTTGTAAGAAATCAGTTCAGAAGATCTTCTACAACTCAGATTTGCTCATTATTTATAAAACTCACTTTCGTTCTTATGCTCAATATAAAGGGCGTTAACCGTCCAAATCTTCATATGACACATTAAAGGCAACTAATAGTAAAGCCTTAAAAAATTCAGGATTACTTTTTTTTTTTTTTGGGAAATTTACAATTCAGGAGTGAAAATTTTTTTGAATTTTATGTTCAATTTATTTCATTCACGTGTATGCATATCCCCTCTCTCATCTTTTGTTTGGTTTCAACATGTTTCTTTACCTTTTTTTTTTTTTTTACAGAAACGTACATTAAAGGATAAAGTTTTAAAGAACATATATAAGGATAGTATTTAAAATAAAATTAAAATGAATGAAAATTCAATCCACGCAAAATTCCCCGCTCAACATGGGTGGCTTCGTACCTAGGGGCATGTTTTAACATAGTACAAGAAAAAATTTAGAGCAGAGACTTAGAAAAAAAACAAATACAGAGAGAGAGAGAGTGGGCTATGGCCAGCGCGTCACTAGTCTGCTAGTCTTGGACCTTTGTCTGGAGCTTCATTTTCTGCCGATCTTGGTTTATGTGTCATGTTGCTCGTTGAGGGGTGCTTTCCTCAAATCGGTGCCATTGTGGGTGGGCTCGCCATTCGTTAGAGTTTTAGGCTTGGGGCCATCAAGGGCTGGGCTATGGCCGTCCTTCGTCGTGGGAGTGGCTCGGATCTCGACTGGGCTTGAGTTAGGGAAGCTAGTTAAGAGTGGTTGTCTGGCGTTCCAAGGATGCTTTGGGGATGGATAGTGCTGTCATGGTTTGTCGTTCATCGACGGTGACTGGCCTTGCCAGAATGGATGTTAGGGTGGGGTTTGTGCTATTGGTGGGTGGAGGGAAGCGGTGGCTGGTCTCTTGCCTTGGTTTGGGTTTTTCTGGTGCGGCGATGGTCAGAGTTGCATAGCCATGGTCATGCGGTGGCTAGTGTTAAGGGTTCTCGACTCAGTGGGTTATCAAGGAGGCTACTCTATGGATATTGGTCATGCTTTTTTTTTTTTTTTTTTTTTTATGTTTTATGTTGCTTGTAATAAGGGTAGAGGTTTCTCCTTCGACCTCTTCTGTTGTAGCTTTTGTATTTGTATTCTAGATCTTATGGTTAGAGGTTTTCTATTGGTGGAAAGAGGGGATTTTGGTCCAGTTGGGTCCATTGTTCGGGGGTTTGCATTGGAGTGTTGTGTGCCCTTGATGTTGCTCTTTGGTATAGGCTACAGCTTAGTTAAAGGATGGGTTGCCCATTCCTCTTGGTTAATTGGGTGGTGTCCTGAGTTGGGGAGGGAAATGCCAAGGTAGGGATTGTGTCTATGGTCATTGTGTAGACTATTGTTATTAAAAGTTTAGCTTCAAGTTGGATTAAGATCGTTTAATTTCGTTTTTCAGTAGGGGTGAACAAAAAATCTAATAACCCGAAAAACTCGCCCAATGTTCATCCATATTTTTCAAAAACCCACTTAACACACCCGATGTTCACCCTATTTTTCAGACCACGAATTCCCGAATAGGTCCTTTAAGTCTACTTGTAAACCATGATTCTGGTATTCGAACCGTTGGCTATATTTTGATCTTTTCCGACTTATTTGAATAAAGTTTCTTGTCTCTCTGATTGGAGAGCTTATTGACCAAAACAAGAAAAAAGAAAAAGAAAAAACCTAGAGCATGAAAATTAAATGATCCTAAGTCTTAATTTTAAGTTTCCATTATGCACTATGATACAGCTAAACTTTTTGGAGTTATGAAACAACATTTTTAAATTTTACTTGATAAGAAGAAAAACCAAGTAAAAACAAAAACAGAAAGGAACTACAAACATTTGTAAAAATCACAAACACTAATCAGAAATTATTTATGCAGCCGCTCCAACAGGCACTGCTCCCTTGAGCCTGGATGATCCGTATAGAATTTCTTCGAACCGGATAATCTCGTTTTTGGACCCGTACGCAACTTGGGTTCGGTCATCGAGACTTTCAATCACCTTGTCTAGCACAGACTGACGGCCATCACTGCTGAATCCTCCTGCCTTCTCAATCAAGAAGCCAAGTGGGGCTACCTCAAACAACAGTCTTAGCTTTGCCTTTGCAGATGGAGACAACACATTGGTGAAAATTCCCTTCTCTTTCACAATAATCTGCAGTAATAAAATGTAAATAAAAATTTGGACTCTATGATGATAATATGTATCAAACATGGTAAAATTAATATATAAATATATATATATCTCAATTTTACCATAACGTACATAATACATGTATATTATGTATGTATATTATGTATAGAAGAGACCTGATTAACATCTGGAACCATTCCTCCAGTGTATCTCAGAGTGTACTTCTCTTTGACATAGTAATCAATTAGCTGTTATAGAGAGAAAACAATGAAGAAGTATTAAATCACCAAACTGAAAAATAATTATAATCTTGAAATTTACAGCAAAATTAAGAATTAATTAGAAGGATGATCACCTTGCTGTACTCTGGATTATCAAAAGTAGCTCTCAAGTTTCCAGGGGAGAAGAGCTTTCCTTCACCGATTTCTGTTGTCTCCTTGACGTGCTGCCATTTTCCTAATCAAAACCGAGAAAACGTTGCACCTTTACTCACCGATTTTTCCATGAAAAGAAGGAAAATATTCACGCGACTTTAATTCATTAAGCAAACCTTCATCCAAAAGAAGGAATTCGTGTGTTCCAGGAATGTCTTTAAGAGCGATGACATATGTAGTTCTGGGGCCATAAATCCCCATGGCAGCAGCAACTTGGTCTCTTCCTGTCACTCCAGTCAACTTATCACCCGGCCACACTCCAAAGATTGTCCCGACAGTGAAATTTGTGTCGACGATACTGGAACCGTCAAGTGGATCAAATGCCACACTGAATCCACCTGTTCATGTCAACGTACTGTACAATTACTTCTTGCTTGAAATAGACAATATCCAGAGCTTGATTAGTAAGCACTTGTATCATATATTAGACTTGCCGACCTTCAACCGGGCCTCCCATGTCTTGGAGTTCAGGAACTTCCTCAGAGCAAGCGTACTTGCAGAAGTGTGAGTACTTTAAGGCCTATAAATATAAATACAATTTACCAGGAATAAAGAATCTAGTTTTGGAAAATGCCAATTAACTTACATTGGTTGAACATAAATTTCATTCTTATAAGGAACACTAAGACTATACTTTATCGAACAATGAAGAACTTAACGGCAGTTTCATCTAAAAAATATTTATATATAATGTGTGCAAAGATACAAAATTAATCCTACTAAATGTATACCCTATGCTAAAGGACACATGATATGGTTTGTGTGAGAAGCAGCCCTGTGAGTTGATGACAAGCTTGTGCACTAGGAGACCAAAGGTGTGCGTTTGGCCCAGCGACTCTCGTCTATCTTGCGTCGGTTTTCGGTATCCTCTAGAAGGATTAACAGATTTGGTGCTATTTGTTATGCTTCCGCTACATCAGTGACTAATACTAATTTGGGATTGAAATTTGTAATTAATGAAGCCATGCTGACCTCGAAAAGAAGCTTGTTTGCAAGCATATCCACCGCAAGTTGCTCGTCTCCGAAGGAATTGACACATGCCGTTCCACCACAAGAAGCTGTTCTCACTTTAAAGGAAATGGTCCTCAATGCTTCTCCCATTGACATCAGCAATGCCCTTAGTCCCTTGTCCGGAGTTGCTTTTAGAAGGAATTCCTCCTATAATCATATATATATATATATTTGTTCTTTCATATAGGCCACTCATTTTTAAAGAACTGACTACATTGTAATCAACAAAATAGTTTTTCTTAGATTTTTAAGCCATTCTACTTGTTCTTACCAAGCTATCGCCGATCTCGCATTTTGTCACCGGCAAAGAGGTCTTAGATTTTGAAACTTTTATGGAGGATTTTGGCACAGTTCGTAATGATTCACCGAACAGCGAACTTGATTTTAGAATCTGTACTCATGAATTCAGTTTAATTTCTAAACAACATTCATAGTACAAGGAGAGATTTATTAAAACAGCTAAAACGATCCATTCTAATAGACTCATGAATGAAACCAGAACAAAAATAAAGCAAAAAAGAGGAAGAAGAAAGTTGAATAATCTTTAGTGAACGACATAATTCCAATTTTCTAAGTGTTCCAGTGTATCATGCTACTCTAGGCATTTCTAATCTCTAAATAGTAAAAATTAACAATTATTGAGTACACTTTTATGGAGAGAAAAATTTCCCTCGTGTTTTGCAGGCATAGCCTAATGGTATATTCACGTCAGACTCCATTATAAGATATGGAATTCATTATGGATACAGTAATGCTAGAAGGCTAATTATAGCATATGTTTGAGTAGCTATGGTTTTCGAAAATACCTTGGAGTTGAAAGAGGGAGAGATGGATGAAGGAGACATGAGAGACATCGAATGCTGAGATGAGATACTCGGTAGGAAAGCTCCACGAGTGTAGCAAGCGATACCCGTCTCCATATCGAAATTACGTTAAAAATTGTAGTTTGAATTGGCAAGAGACCGAGCAAGATAAGCTTAGCTTTGATCTCTTCAAAAAGCTCTACTTGCTTGCGCTTGTAGTGGCCAAGCAACGTTCCTGGCGTTTTGGTGACTGTTTTTGATTATGGGGCGTGGACAGACTTGGAAGGAGTGAGATACCAGTAGGATAAGTGTCTTGCCACGTGGCACATTCCTGAGATAGATAGGCTTAGAAATTGATTAGCTTCACTCGCATACGTGTGGCTCAGCTCTGGCGCTGTGAAAAAATATAAGATTAATATATTTCCTAAATTGCCCCTCCAATTATGAATATCAGCTGATGAAACGAGCACTTGTGACTTGTCGTGAATTTGAAACAAGTTTGGATGAAACTCAGTTACAAAGTTCGTTAATTTTTTGCTTCTTTGGAATGCGTGTCGTATACGTATTCGGCTGAGTATCCTTTCTACGAATGTTTGGTGCATACGTGTTTCCAAAGTATCTTTCATTTTGTGGTGCAAAACTTTATTTTCTATGGCCCTTTTCATATTCCCTTTTTTTTTAATTAATTTTATGAACAGAAATTTGTCGAATCCAATAAGTCTAAAGAGATCAAACCAAAATAGAGAAGCGGGAGAGATAATTGCATGACAACAACATGACACAAGAATAATAAATTATGCAAGTTAATCAAAATTTTCAGAGCCAAAAAAAAAAAAAAATCACTTAGATACTCCATTCAACAGGGAGATTTTCTTGGATTTGGCCCTTTTATCCTTCATCATTTGTCGCTTATACTCTTCATACAACTGTAAGAATGATGCTGCGTGACCCAACTCGCTCCTCAATCTTTGGTTCTCCTTAATGTCGCGAAGAAGCATAAAATGCGACGAAAGTTTCTTTCTCAAACTGTCCTCATCGATGGGAGTTGCGTCTAGAGAGGGTTCAGCTCTGGACGGTAAACTTCCTCTTTTCCGCTTGCCATTGGATTTCTTGAGATCATTTGGCGGGTTGAGCGATTCCTGCTCAAGAGACATGTCCTTGAAAGCTTGTATGGGGGAAACATTGGAGAGATAAACCTGGCTGTGAGCAACGTTCATGCTTGAAATACTTGACGCCACGGTTGAGATGGTGGGGTGATAATGCTTCGTAAGAAGATTCAGTTCCCAAAGGACGGAAGCAAGAGCACCACTTAAATTGGGGTCTGAAGCATATGGCTGAAATTTCTGTGCATAATATTTGCGTGAGAGAGAGTTAGAGATAGTTATTTGCATTAAAAAGCTAGTTTGTTTAATGGTGCAACTTCATAAAGCAATACCAAAGCAAAATTAAATGGACAACACCACGTAGAGAAGTTCACCGAGGAACTAAAATCGGATCATTTTATAAAACCTATTCTCTGGACTATATAAACGTCCACAGCCCCGTGAAATATCATGTATGACTATTAACAGTAGGAAAAAAAAAAAAGTAGACACATGATGCAACTATTAATTGGCAAATAGTCCAGTGAATAAATGCACAATTGTATAACAAGAGCTTACCGCAATTGAACCAGAGACTGAGCCACCTCCAGCATCATTTTCCAACAAATTTCGACACTTGACATTCTTCTGAAGAAGATGCTTCAAAGTGACTAAGGCTGCAAAAGTTCCAAAGAAACTTTCATAAATTACAAGCAATCCATAAGGCATGTTTGACAGCAAAACAGGAACTTGTACGAAAGCACACCAGCCATTGACTCCGCAGAACCGAAACATAACGAGAAAGTCGCCAGACGTTTTACAAACGCAGCAGCCTTTTGCATGTCATGTTGTCTATCTTCACACAGCATGATCTTCAGAGCTTCAGCTAACACTTCTCCTTGATCTCTGTACAACAAAAATAAATGCAAAAGACATGAAACTATAGCAAATTAACCACCGCTAGCAAGCAAAGCCAATAGGAAACACAGAAATTAGAGCTAAAATATTTATTCAACCAAACAAGGGATAAATAAGATCCAATGTGAACGAGTAATGGAAAGCTCAACCAGGGTCTAAATAACCAAACATCATGTAAAGGATGTATCTAGAAAAAAAAAAATTTCAAAGCAATTAACCAAATAATTATGTTCTCAAAAACAAACCTTGGACGTGAACAAGCTATAGAACTGACCTTCCAGGCATGTACTCGAGGATAATATTGTACAGTTGAACAAAGAAGTCCTGTAGATCAACATTCAAGGCATCAAGGTTGCTCCTCATCACTTTAAAAGCAACAATGCAGCACTGGAGGCGCTCGGAGACGGTCAAATATTTCCCAGAAGTGTTATTAGAAGTACTACCACCACCAGCAAGTGTTCGTAGATGGCTTATAAGATCGCCCATGAAATCCAAGTCAATTAGATGCGAAAACTTCCCTAAACCTCTCAGGCAGGGAGCAAGCAGAGGGTGGGAACGAGATGCACCAGCAGATAGAGAAGCATTTGCTTCAGAACTTAGCAACAAAACAAGGTAAAATAACCAGTTAGTCTAAAGTGTAAAGGGAAATATAAAAGCTTTGTTAGGAAACAAACCACCAAAAGTGAAAATGTAAAATCTGGCATCTTGCCAACCAGGCAAGCAATTATGCAAAGATAAGAGAACACTGAACATTAGATTCATATCTGACTTCAAATACAGCGTCAAAGTAACAAGGTTTCATGAACAATTATCAGCCATCCATGTGGGTGCTTAAATATGTGTCACTGAGTGTTTATATGCTTTACCAATACGTATGGGTGAGACTGAAGAAGACAAGGTTGGACATCAACAAAACACGGTTTTACTTTGCATAAAAGTAGCTGATGGATTTCTTTCTTTAAAATAATAATAATAATAATAATAATAAAGCAACAGATGAAATTTGCTGCTGGTCAACCCAGAAGCAGATGTAACTATTATATCAGCTCAACAACCAAGAGTCACAGATTAATCAAGTAAAATGAGTAACAATTTTAAGTTTTTCTGCTAAAAATTCTTCCACAATAAATAAATTTGACCAGTTGAACACGCTTGAAAGGTCAGAAAAAAGTTTTATTATTATTATTTTTTTAATAAACAGATATATTCTGTTAAGTTGTACAATCTAAATCTCTTATATCATAAGCTTCTATCAATGGTGTATGAGTGTTTCAAACCTAGAAAAAACTATGCAAGAACTTTGAATTTTCTAATCTGCATATGATGGTAAGTGTGTTTTAAAAAACAATACGTATATAAGGTATAGAAGAACGGGGTCAGTAGAATCATTACACTCATAACACAAGAGCAAACCTGGGTGCTACTGGTTGCACAGAATGCTTTAAAACGCGAAAATATGTCTCAAATACAGCAGAAAGAGTCTCCGACTGCATCCTTCTCTGCTCCACAACATCAGGTGTAAAAGCTACAGACTTGTAATCAGCTTCCACCTTGTACACCATCACAATGTTTACCATAAGTAACACAAACTAGGAATCATAAAATGAAAGAAACCATAACATATATAACTTTGATGCAAAAATACCTCCTCTCTCATCTTTGACATCAACTCTCGCTTACTTCGTTTTCTGTCATTTTCAGGCAATTTACTTGGCCCCTCGACATTCTTTCTTTTCTTGTTTCTTTTGTTTTTGACTTTATTCTTCTCATCAAGTTTTTCAGACCTCCCAAGATCTTCAGCAAATGTCAAATGTAAGAAAACCTAAGTATTACGAGGGAAAAAAAAAAAAAAAAAGATAAATAACGAGGAGTTACATTGAAGAAATTCAAAAACAATTTTTCCCTGCAAACGTGTTTGAAGCTTTCCCAAGAAGGGCTGATTTTAAGTTGGGGCAAGGATATCACACACGGAGGGCTGCTCATACCTCGAGGGCATCAGGATGCAGTTGACAATTATGGGCTTTCACATGATCAGCAATCAATCGAACAGCCTCTGCTGTGGCTTCACCACCGTGTTTACCCTCGTTTGTAAAAATTGACTTTATTGTAGAGCAACAGAGTCTTCTGTTAAAGTAGACATTTAACCTCAGCATTATTGAAAATACATGAATTTTCCTATCCTTTGGAAGGCATTCTTTTCAAATTCCCAAAAGCTCGAGGTAGAAAGAGTATAGAAACAGTAGAACCTTACGACATCATCTTGGGAGCCTATGTATCTGACAACAACGCCTAACAAGCTCTCCCGGAAGTTAAAATGGGGAACTGCATCAAGCAATGTACAGATACAGCGGATGGCCACATGTTGGAATGAGGACTGTTTTTCAAGAGCTGCCAGCATCTGCAAGTAAGCCTGCAGAACACGCAAAAATGATACAAATAAATAATGATTTACCACGACCAAAATGCGAGTACTTCATATTTTCTTAGGAATATCACCAGTTGCTAAAATTAACCAATCACAATGAACCTTTGTACGGATTGATTGTTCAGCTATATCAAATATTTGGTTCCAGGAGAATCAGTTTATCAATTTAGACCATTAACAAACCCATTAAGCATCCACCTTTTGGAACAGAAACCAGGAATAAAGCCAGCAAAGCCTATACTTCTAAACTAAAAAATCCAACAGAATCCATCAAAAAGCGCAATTACAAAACTTCCTGATATTAGAGGCAAATAAGTCGTGTGGCCTTGAGAAATACCATGGATGTGCCATCAAGAATAAATTTCATAACTCAGTCTTATAGTATGAGAAAATTTGTTAGATTGAAAAACCGTATAGCAGAACAAGCAGCCAAAAGACTCACAGTTTTGTTAACAGTTAAAATGAGAAACAAAGGAAGAAAGTATGAAAAGAAAAGAACTGACCTTGTATGAAGACAAAAGAGTTGATTCATAATATCGCATCTTTTTAACATCCTTAGAAACTTTCATTTGCAGTTCCTTCTCCGTAGGAAGCCTAATCCGGTACCTGTGGGACAGGTGAAAAGAGTGAGTGTTAAAACTAAAATATCATCAAACAAATAAAATAAAATAAAATAAAAAATACAAAACAATGCACGCTATGCAAGGACTAATACCCAGGGATAATATCTTTGAAAACAGCCAACAATGATAGAAGTCCAAGTTTGACAATTGCATGATCATCATCTTTACAGAGTTGTAAGAAATCCTTCAAAGATTTAATATTAGCCTCTGGATCAGAAAGCAGTGCAGTTCCAAGCTCTGCAATTCTACGCTTTTTATCTTCAAATGCTTCTTCGGCTGTTATATCCTCTTCCACCTCAGCCTAAACAAAAACGAAAAAGAAAAATTTTGGGATATACAACAGAAGTTTGAGATAAGGTACTCTGCTTGTGTAAAAGAATACGGTTTAAGAAAAATGGAAATAGTGTGTGTGTGTGTGTGTGCATATATATATATATATATTTATACACATCTCGTGTGTTGTGAGAACATGATATGTACATCACTGTATCTCATAACAATTGGAACAATTCTATGCAACAATAACGTTCAAATCCTTATCTTGGTTGTATTCTATTTATCAATTAAACAACTGAACAACTGCCAAGAAACAAACACTAGAATAAAACATGAAATTATAAAGGAAACAAATAAAACAAGAACCTCCAAAAAGACCATACCAGCACAGCTGCTTGTGGGGTTTGTTCCACTGCAGTCGTAGCAAACTCCTTCCCTTGTTTCTTTGCCTCTTTCTTACTTTTCTTAAGCTTTGCCCTCCTTTCTGCCTTTGTCAGCTTAATAAAACTTTTATCAACAGTACCTTCGTCATCATCCCCACCAGTTTCCCCTTCTTCACCAAGATTGGTTTCAGAAGGCTTTGAGGTCTTTGTAACTATACCACACAGCAAGAACAGGAATCTCCATGCTTAGAACTTGAAACATGGTATAAAAAAAATACAAATAGAAATACAAATAAAAAGGAAAGCAGTTTTTGTGCATGAGTTAGAGAGTTGAGTGCAGAAAGAAACCTGTTCGGTAAACAAGTTGGCCATCCAACGTTTTCACAGGAAGAGCATCTACTGGATCCACTTCAAGCTTGCTCTCCTCTTCTTCTTTCTGCAGCTTTTTCTTCTTCAACCGCTCCTCGTACAAAGCTTCTAAAGCATCCTCTTTCACATCAGCAACACGAGTAACATGCCTTTGTACAAAAGAAAGAATCAATCAAATTACATGCATTATGATTAAAACAAAATTCAAAGGTAGAAGAAGAAAAGCCATTAAAAGCAAAAGATTATACACAGCCTTTGCAATCCTAATTCCAAAATACACAACTATCAGACTCAAAACAATAGCAATAACTTATAGCCCATTGAATCAAAAGAACAGGGCCGCAGACTGATGTCTCTTTAAACAAACAACCAAATTCTTGCTTACACCCATAAATTGTCGTTGATTATCATTCAAATAAACCTTTAACTGCAGCCAGTTTCAATCTTTTTCTTTTTTCTTTTAATTTGGGGGTTGGGGGATTCAAACTGCTCACCTTACGGTGAATTACCACTAGGCAGTGCTTGCAACCACAACAAATTTTAATGTTTTGAAGACCCCAAGAACATTTTTTGTTTCTTTTAACTTGCTTGACCCCTAAGCACGTTAAAATTAATCTTTAAAAAAAATAAAATAAAATAAACACCCAATTGGAAGACAATATCTATACCAAAAAATATACACTTTCCAGTAATTTATGAGGCTACAAACTAATTCTAGAGGCTAAATAATCTAAACCTTTAATGGCAGCAAGTCTCAATCTTTTGGAGACCCCAATAAAAATATCTTATTTATTTAACTTGCTTGGCCCTAAACACATTTAAAAAAAAAATTCCCAGAAAATACATATTATCCACAAATTGACGAAGCTAGAAACGAATTAATTCTCTAGCTAAATTATAATCTTCAAAACTGCACTTTCTATAACCCAAATTCTACTAGGTCAAGTTTGCTTCAATCCCAAATTCCCATTTCTAAGATGAAACATTTACTGAACAAATAGCGACGGCCTAAATAAATGAACAATTAAATTAAGCCTAAAACAAATACTTAAACAATACTAATTAAGGTTAACAATCAGATTAAGAAAAGTCGATTATTAGATTGAAAAGAGACGAACTTGGTGATGGAATGGGTATCCAAGCGAGAGACCAAGCCGGCGTAGTCTCGGTTCTTGTCGATGAACTGCAAGTCCTCATCGGAGACTTCGATGTCATCGTCGGCGATCTCCGGCGGAAGATCCGGCGGAAGGATTATCTTCTGCTTCTGCTTCTGCTTCTTCGTCCCCATCTTCAATGCTCGCTTCCGGTGCTGCTTGTCTAGGGTTTTAGTTAGTGGCGTGTTTGGTCTGTTTTTGACAGGGGGTTTAAGCAAAGTTGGTAAAACTTAAAAGTTCCCTAAGAAGGAATTAATTACGAACTAGCCACAGTTTGTACCGCAATATTCAAATTAGTCCTTTCCACATGTTGTCGTTTTTCCTCTACCTTTATGGTTGTCACATTGTTGTCGGTTTTTAAAGTTATTGTCGTGTATGACTTGTGTAGTAGTAACTAGCTGGTGATGTCGTTTTACCAGATTGCTCTCTCTCATATATTAATATTGTCGTTCCAAGGAGCCGTGTCGTTTCGCGGAGAAACCGTTGTTTTCGTGCTTCTCTTGCTTTCAAGTCATTCGCCGTGTGAAAGTGATGTTGTCGTTTTCAGTTACAAGCTATTGATTAACGTGTATACGTTGTCATTTGTTCAAGTGACTGTGGCACACTCGTTGTTTTGCGTATAAAGGTCGTCGTTTTCTGTGGCACACTCGTTGCGTGAAGAAATCGTCGTTTACATCACTTTTTGTCGGTTTTAGGCTTTATTGTCGCATCAAAATAATGCTATCGTTTTCTTAGACCACGTTTGGACAACACATTTTTTTTACATTGCATTTGAATGCAATACAATTTTCCCTCAAATACAAAAATATTTCATTCAAATACCAATAACATCATATTTTAAATTCAACACAATCACTATTTATTATTTCATTTTTTTATTACTTTTTTTAATTACATCATATATTTTCTCTCTCTCCTTTTTTTTCTCTCTACTTTTACCCATCACATCACATATTTATTATTAAAATATAATTCAAATACTTTTCAGCTAAACACACATTGCATTCAAATGTAATGTTAATGCTTTTCCTCCAAATACAAATTACATTCAATACATTACATTTAAACGCAATGTAAATGTAATGCGTTTACCAAACGAACCCTAAAGAAAATGTCGCACACTCTGTTCTAGCCCTTCTTCGTAAAAATCCTTACCGTCGTTTCTTTTCTCTCTCTCTCTGTGGCAGGTCTAGCTTTTCTTTTTTCTCTTTTTTTTTTTTTCTCTCTCTCTCTCTCTCTCTTTATGCTTGAACATATGGTTCTAATTTGATAAGTCTGGTTAGTGGTCTGAAAACAAAGATTTACTTACAATATTCAAATTAGTATTACCCTTATATTTCACCTTCTTCTATTTATGGAAAGTTTTTGGTTAAATTATCATGTGAGTTTGAATATTTTGCTCGACTAATTCTCATATTGAGGAGCCTAGCTAATTATTGAGAGATGAGTATTATAATACACAGAGATGTGAGCGAAGATTGAAAAAACAGTTCTCTACGTACTCAACACACACGCACACACACACACACGTAAATGTATATATAAATATATATAAATGTGATCTAATCCTCATTTTAAACCACGTAAAATGTGGTCTCTTTTTTATTCCAAGTTATGCTTGTTTTCTAAAGGTACATGTGCACTTGTTTATTGTGTTAACTTAACAATGTAAGATATTTTTCACCTTCGTACTAAAGTTGGTTGTATTTCTTGTAGCTTTATTCCTCTTCAAGAGGACGAGGTTGCCCTCATGCATTGGCAAAATTTACCATGTCCTAATCTTGTAAGGATCTTTTTTGGCTTAAAGAAGCCCTACTTGTAAAGTTTAGATGATAAAGATAATGTAATTTATTTTAGTTCTTCACCGAGGATGCCCGGCTCATATTGAATCATGTAAAATTAGGGGCCATAGCATATTACTATGTATTACAACAATAATTGAGAGGTATAGCTCCGACTAGTTTGTGGAAAAATAAATGTATAGTGTATTTAAAGCCTTTCCCTTTATTTTATTAGATGTTGGGGATACCAACTATATAATTTCAACTTTTTTTTTTTTTGTGTCAATCAATGGCATATGAATGTCATTCTCTTATTATAGGTGTTCTAAAATTTAAAACCTCATTTAAGTAAGGATTACATCTATCTATAAAAGATGACAATTTATCATCATATAAATTGGTTTAAAAAATAAAGTTATGATTGGAGAGTATTTCTAATATTTCACTCATTTTATTTATAGGAGACAAAGTTGTCCCACGTTGTTTTGAAACAATGGCTTTGATTCTCAATTCTTCTATAAATACTCAATGAAAGTATATTATGTTCATATTTACGCCAATAAAGTAATTACATTGACTTTTTCAATGTCATATTAATGTAAATCTAAAAAGGTACTTTATAATGCACAATATGTTTGAATTCGATATACTTATGGAATGCTTCCACTAATAGAAAAATTCAAATCAGTTGCTTAAAAACGAAAAACCAAAACTCCCCCTCTTTTTCATCTAATCAAACAACAGAATAGAAGTATAAATGAGAAGAGATTCTCTTGTGCGCCTCTAATTAACTAGTTTATCAAACAATGTCTTGAATTTAGTAAACATCGACCTCAAGACGACCAAGTCAATTATTTTTAATTTCTTGATATTTGGATTAATTCGAGTTGTGTATTCAAATCTAAAGGAGAAAAAGTTGAATTACATATAAAAATTAGTATGGTAAAACCTATATGATTTCACCTCAGTTTTATGTACATAACAGATAAAATAGTGTGAAAAATAGTGTGAATTCACCTAAGAACCTATTTCTAGTTACTAGTATCCAAACAATATGAGTGATTTCAAAAGGCCAACTAAGCCCTACTTGGCACACTGTCTTGAAGATTTATATTGAAATGGAAATCCAAAATTAATAGGTGTTGAAAGAGAGAAAAATAAATATGATATAGATTTTAAAAAATGCAAAAGTAACTTCAGATTTGAAACAAAATGATATTGTTGAATTTAAAATGATAATGATGATTCAAAGTGATTAAAATAGATTACAGCCTGTGAAAATATATATATATATACAGTGCTCAGTCTCATCATTTCCACTCTAGTTGATCACCAGTTTCCTGCACATTTCATGCCTTTATAAATCAAATAGCTTTATTGAGCTTTTCTAATTGAGAATTTCCCAATATTTGGCATACCTTTTCGCACTTTTTAACACTATTATTTGTACCCACACGTGCACATACCTTAAACACAAAAGGCTGTCTAAGCCCAACAGAGGATATATACCATGGTAGACTTTTGCAGAAAGTAAATGGACCCCTTTCATTTAGTGCTGCTTCAGATAACTTTCCAATCATGTTGTGAAACATCTTTCGGAATCATCGAATCTATTTCCCTATTTCCAAATGTGTCATTAATGTGGCAGGCTGCTGCAGTTGAACCAATCGCAGACCGATTTGATTTTGGATGGAAGCTAAACTAGCGGGTAGGCTTTGAAAATATTCAATTAACTTCTATGGCTGACATAGTGGGTTCTTCTATCATTAACATGGTTTTTCGATTATAATTTTCTTTTAAACAATTTGTAAATCAATTGATTTATTTATATGTAATTTTATAAAATTATATGTAATATGCTAAATTAGTGGGAAATAAAATCATTTTACATATAATTTTACATCAAAATTGATTGTAAATTTTTTACAAGAAAGTTACAATCAAACTGCTTGAGAGATGATAGAAATGCCCACGTATACATAAACACATGCTTGATTAAAATTGTGTTTAGAAACGTTGTTTTGCGCCATAACACTAATTAATAATGGTACTATTAAAGAATCTTCGTAAAAAAGGAATAAATTTAAAAATTTTCGAAATCTCAACTCTAAACTTGGTATTTTAGTATTAACTTATATGTATTTTAGGAATGCATTTTATATTTAAATAAAAAGTATTTAATTTGTATTTGAATGAAATATGTGTTTGAATGAAAAGTATTTGAATTGTATTTTAAAATTGAAAAGTTAATGTGATAGATAAAAATAGATAAAAAAATTAAAGAAAAAAAATTATGATATAAATAAAAAAATTAAAAACCTAACAAATAATTATTTTTAAAAAATAAAAAAATAATAATTACTTTCATAATATATTTAAAAAATATTATATTTCAATATAAAACTTTTATATTTAAATAAAAATTATATTATATTTAAACATATTATAAATATAATTATGATTGGAGCACTTGAAAGCTCTAACATTATCATGGAAAACCGATCATGAAGTGAGCCCACGTCAGGACAAGGTATTGCTGGATTTCATGCATAATAGGGTATGATCATGGCTTTAAAACGTTAATTGTTTATCTATACCTTCCGATCCCTGCTGCTATAAGGTACGAAAATACTGTGATAATTAACTAGTTTGTCGAGCAGTGTTATTAATGTTAGAGGTTTTATTTAGCTGAACCAATATAATAAATGCATATTTATATGACTGGCCAAGGGTCGAGAAAAGGGCTTCTATATTAAGATTTATTAATGATGTGCATCAAGTAGTACGGGTGGTAGTAGGTGGGGAAACCAGGCCTAGTTTCAATATTGTTCAGCAATAAGAAAAATGAACAAGTTCTATTTAATTGCTGCTATAATTGACGTCTCTCAAATCTCAATGCCATTGATTTTGACTCTTTCGCTTCTGTTTCATCTTCTGATAGGTTAAAACATGAGCGTTTAATTATTTCTTTAGGGCTATGCGTAGACGTAAAGCAGATATATATAGGCACAAGTGACAGTACTTACAGATATTATTATGTATTTTACATGTATATTGTTGAGTGAGTGATAATTGCTTATTATGTCTTTATTATATTTTAAAATTTTTAAAAAATATTTGTATTGTACTTTTAAATTAATATTATCTACATATATAAAACTATTTTTAGTTTACCTATCCTAATAACTTAGGGGACGGTGAGATATTTATATTTTAACTATATTCAAATAAAATATAATTTTATATTAAACGTAAAGTTTTATATTTAAATATAATTTTTTTTCAATGGTGCTACGAAAACAATTATTATTTAAAAGTTTTTTAAAACAATCACATCAACTTTTCAATTCTAAAATACTTTTCATCCAAACATACATTTCATTAAAATACAAAATAAATACTTTTCAATCAAATACAACACTCAAAAAACAAATTATATTCAAATACAATCAAAATATAATGCATTTACCAAACGCCCCATTAAGCTTTTAAGATAGATTAGTAAATTAATTAGGAGCTTAATTATTGCCTTGAAGTTACCATGAAATCAACATTGGAGATTTCACATTTTTTCGGTTGTCCTACTTTTACTTATTTTTATTGGATGATGCCAATTCTAAGGTTGAAAGAGGTTAGTTAGAAAAAAAAAATCCATAGATGTGAAATTTTGTCACGTAAGATTTTCATCGTGGTAAATTTCTATAATGATTAACATATAATGGTTGCACTTATACTAGAAATGAATCATTATAAACCTTATATATGCTTTTTTTTTTTTTTTTTTTGCTTTCGATAGAAAAAGAGTAGGGCGTGGTCTAGTTCTTAACAAATACACATATATTAGTTATCATATTATGTAAGTAGATATACATATATACGTACACATTAATAATGATGCATTGTTGATGTACAATTGGAAAGGCTAAACACCACGCAAACTTTTTTTTTTTTTTAGCAAAATTGATCTCAATATCAATGTCGTGATCGTGCACAGTGCTTGATGCATGATATTTTGAAAGACAAACAATGGATTTACATGTGGTTGTTATCAAAGTAGCCTGACAAACGTAACTGCAGTTTGGCACTATCGTTTTCTTTGTTTTCAGGGAGTTAATTAATGATTCTATTCAAAGCCTATTAATGCATACAAAATTGTAAAATCAAGAATCTATATATATCCTTTCATATATATTAAATGTAAAATCAAAGATAATTACTACAAGGACAAAATTAGAAATCAAACCAACCTGATTTCCCTCGCTGCAAGCAAACTAAACTATAGTTATAGCCTGCAATAGTACTACAAAAATTAGGACTCGTAAATACTATCATAAATGTGCAAATTGAAAGAACGAGAAGATAAATAAGATTCTTTAGTTAGTCCACAAATTAATATTTCTTTTTCCAATATATTCTCCCTTTAAAGTAGAAAGATTATTGGAGATTAATTAATTCATTACTAAACTTGCTTTGAGTTCCATGTTCTTGGGATTTATGAGGGGCTAACGTATAAACAACTAATGTTGCATATATGTGTGTATATATATATATGTGCGTGCGTGCGTGTGTGTGCGCGCGCGCGCGCGCGCATACACGTATTCACTGGCTTTTATATATACACATGTACGGACTGGCAAACACATGCAGATACATTATCAATTGAGCATATTTATGGAGTGGGCATGATAAATTAATTAAAAGGGTGCACACTTTATGGAGGAGTACTAAGTTGCAAGAAAACGAAACTGCCACCAATATGATGAAATATCTGTTCGTTTGGGGCTGACACAAGTTAATTTGAAAAATATATATATATATATATGTGTGTGGACTACACGTTGTCTAAGTATAGATATATCTATGTATTTGAATAATAATTTGTTCCTTCGTGAGCTACTTACTGAGTAGTAGAGTACAAAATGATATATATACAGATACATACATGTATATGTATATATAATATCTGGCGGCTAGCGAGAGGAGGCCTTTGACTTGAAACCTCTCCTCATGCACATAATGTATAAAGCAATGCCTACTCCTTCTACATTAATAGAAATTTGTCATTCTTCTACAAAGCCAAAAACTGCGTGGGAAACCTAATAATGACCCGTGAGCCATGCATTTATTGTTATTTAACCTTGCATTAGACCTTTCAACGTCTGCATTAAATGTGGCTTTTTTATCATAAATTCCACGCGTCTCATAAATGTTTACAGGTTTACTTAGTTGAACTGTTCTTAATGGTGATGCTGACCACAAAAAGCCATTTAAATTTGTCTCCCCTAAAAAGGTCTTTTTCTGGGTATCTGGGCCTAATAGGGCGCATATGAAAATGGAAATATGTTTGCGTGGGTCAAATTCAGCCTCAAGTTTGGGATAGAACAAGAACCAGAGAAGCTTCCTTAGATCATCTTCCATATAATATCAACTTAATATATTAATAATAAATTTTGAAATTTAAATTAAATTTTTTTTATAATATAATATTTTCTTTTATATTAAATTTATTATATATTAAATTTTATAAAAAATTTATTATAATACATAAATTATATCAAATCTCATTTTTAATTCTTATTAATTATTTTCTTATATATTACTATAATAATATTCTTTTTTATTTATTTAAATATTAAAAGTTTTTTTATAATTTTTTAACATAATAATAATGATAATAATAAGTAAAAATAACATAGTACATTATAATATATTAAAATATAAAATAAAATAATATTATTTTTTATTATTTTATAATAAATATAATATTAACGTATATAAATACTTTGAAAATGACCTTACTTTAACTTCGTTATAAGTTGAAGAAGTTTTAATATCTCTTAAAAGTTGAAAAGTCAAAAATTTAATATAAAAAAATACGAGTAAACAAAATAGTTTGAATAGAAATGCATGATAGTCTTACTTGGGTGAGGGTGATACCATACTAGCTAGTATCACGCACCCACTACAAAAATAAATAAATAAATAAATAAACTCTAAGTTACAATATTTTTTAGGACACTTTTAATTATAGTATTTTTATATAATTATATATCATTTTTAATTATAAGATTGTGATTAATATGTATTTAGTTATAAATTTTTATTAGTCAAATAGCATGATTAACATTTTTTTTGTGATTAAAAGTTTGTAGTTAAACATTTTAGTCACAATAAAAATTTATAACTAATTGTATAGTAGTCATAAAGTTATAACTAAAGGTGACATTTAATCGCACAAAAACATTATGACTAAGGGGGCATTTGTTTTTTGTATTATGTTTGCATTACATTTAAACGTAATATAATTTTCATCCAAATGTAAAAGTGGTGGATTTAAATACTAACCATATTACAATTTAAATCCAATTTAATCATTATTAACCATTTTACTTTTTATATTACTTTAATCAATTATATCATATACTCTTTATCTCTTTCCTCTTTTTTTCTCTATTTTTATCAATCAAATCACATACAATATAATTCAAATACCTTTTATTCAAACAAATATTATATTCAAATACAAACACTTTTCATCCAAACTCATATTGTATTCAAATACAATGTAAATATAATATGTTATCCAAACACTCCTTAAAAGTTTTTTGTTTTATAATAAAAATGTGTGTTTGGACATGGTGATTGGGCATTTAAAGTACTTTTGAAGTGTATTTTAAATTTAAGATGAAAAAATTTAAACTCTATATTTTATAATGGAATAACTGTAAAATGCTATATTATGATGCAACATTATTATAAAATGGATACATGATTATTTACATATGTTTATTACAAAATGGATACATGATTACTTACATGAATATTATAAAATGGATACATGCTATATTTACATATGTTAACTATTAAAGTATGGAGGCATTTGATTACCCAAAAAACGGGGGATTTTCATATAAAATTGGGACACAATTTTAGAGTTAAAAATAGAAAATAAAAATTTTATGCATGTACGGACCGATTCATTTCCATGTGGTTACGCGATTTGTAATGGCACAAAATTATTAACATGAACTACTTTTTTTTTTTTTTAGTAAAATAAGAATTATGGTAACTAATACTTATTAAATTAAGCTGTCTCCAGTACTATCCTAAACATATAGTGGGTTGACTATAAACCATAATATGTTAATTAACTCATGTAATATATGGTTGAAGATTACCAATATAATATCTATATTTTGTTCTTTTTCGTTTGTTTTTGTCTAATATAAATGGTACTTCAAACCCATAATAAGAGAAAAGACTAGAAGTGGGCAGGAAGTAGCCTAAAACATTAAATATGGTATTTACTGAATTGAACTCAAGCTGTTGATATTGTAAAATTAATTGGACAAGCTGGATAGAGAGGGATATTCCTTCGGTACAACTTATAAATTTCATTCTCCTTGCTGTTGAAGTAAAGTTTATTGGTACAAAAAAAATTAACAATTTAGGTTTCTTTGGTAAACGCATTGCATTTCAATACAATATATTGAATATAATTTATATTTGGAGGAAAAATATTTGTATTAAATTTGAATGTAATGTGTATTTGAATAATAAATATGTGATGTGATAAATAAAAGTAGAAAGAGAAAATGGAAAGAGAAAAAGAGTATGTAATGTGATTAATAAAAATAATAAAATAATAAATAGTAATTATATTAGATTTAAAATGTGATGTGATTGACATTTAAATATAATACTTTTGAGTTTGGATGAAAATTACATTATATTTGAATGTAATGCTGAAAACAAATAGAGTTTATTATATATATAACAATAAGAATGAGAGAAACAAATAAAAAATGGTGAGTCACTAAACTGTAATGGGCATGGTTGTAGTAATATAGGAAAATTATACCCAAAAAAAAGTTTGTGAATCTAAAATTAACTTGTTAGGGTAGTTATTGTAATTTTACAAAGTTTATTACGTTTAAAAAGATGTGAATTTTTTATTATTAATTTATAAAATTTTTCATGGTGTATTGTTACTCGTTTATGTACTGTTTTGTACCTATTTTTTCTTTCTTGCCACGTTTTGTGACACCGTCTCTGACATAATTTTAGTATATGATTAATATTTAGAAAATCTTGGGGCAATTTTATGCGACCTAGTTGTGTATTTAGTGCGCTCTCATTTCATAATCCTAAAACAAACAAAAAAAAAAATTCCCTTATCTATTTCATGAAATGCGCTTTTAATTCTAAGTGGAGTATTTATTTCGAGGATTTACTACTATCGACAGAAAATGCATTGCTACTTTCTGATTCATTAAAATATTGGTGCCATTACATTTATATAATCAAGCATATAAGTTCTTTTTTTTTTTTCCTTCTTATAATATACATATGACTCATATTTATTAAAAAAGAAAAAGAAAAACAACACTCACGTATTTCAAACATAAGAACTTTTATCTAAATTCCTACTCTCCTACTCACTGACTTAGTTCCATTATTAATTGGCCCGCGTAGCGTGATTAGTTATGCTCGTCAAATAATCTATGCATCCAAAGGGGTGTATTTTGGAAAATGATAGTTCATTCACAGATTAATATTTTATTTATACATAATTTCAGCCATGACTATGTACAAAAATTTTTATTTATTCATATATGCTATTATATTATGTGCGCTAGGTTATGTTTGTATCATATACAAATATAATATTACTTAAAAAAAAAAAAAAAAAGACGGGCGATATAGTCCTTGTTCCATTAGAGATATTAGATTATTTATTCTTACCCCTCGTGGTATACATATTGTATTCACGTTGCATTCAAATATAATGTAATTTTCATCTAAATGCTAAAACATTTTATTGAAATACTAATTACATCACATTTTAAATCCAATACAATCACTATTCTTTATTTCACTTTTTCTATTGCTTTTATTAATCACATCACATATTCTCTTTCTCTCTCCATTTTTTCTCTCTACTTTTACCCATCATATCATATATTCATCATTAAAATACAATTCCAATACTTTTTACTCAAACACACATTGCATTCAAATACAATATAAATATTTTTTCACTAAATGTAAATTGTATTCAATGTATTACATTTAAACACAATGTGTGTATCAAATGTATTCAATGTATTACATTTAAACACAATGTGTGTATCAAATGGAGCCTTAATTTTATGTAGTCTATTCCTGTTTATGGCCGTGAAACATACGGTATTGCCTCCATAAATGGTTGAAAACAGCATTTACCTAAAATTTGTGGAACGATAAATTATATATGTCTGTATACATACATAACTGTGAATGTACCGCACAACATGTGGAGCTCATCATTTTGCCCTTCTATTCAAAGTCATTTCATTTGGATATAGAATTAAAGTGATTAAAAGCCGTGTGGAAAACGATACTATATACATATAGTTTTTATTTTTATTTTTGGAATTTCTTTTTAAATATACATACTTATCATAGTTTCAATGTGTCTTTAAAGTTACTTATCTACTACTACTAAGGATCAATAGATCCATTGAGCTTTTAGTGCTCCCGTGGCAAAAGTATATGATAGTTTAGTCTTTGTCCTTGACAAAATTGAAATTATAAATACGCTCCTAATTTTCACTAACTTCTTCCTAAATGTTGTTTTGACATAATACCTAACCTTTGAATTTAAGAGAAAACTACTTACAATAAATGTTGTTTTGGAGTCCATTCACTTGCATTACCCAATTTATCAACATACTTCATATGTTTATATGTTCTATATAAATACACTATACACGTGAAAGGAAAAAATAGGGCTCTATTGGCTAGCGTAGCCAGTTATATAATCCTCAAGCAGTATAGGCAGTCAAAGGGTCGATCTAATCAAGAGAAATTTTATTTTCTCTCTTTTCCCTCTCACTTTGGTGCATCATATGTTTAACTAATGCAACAAAAAAACATGTTTCTTTATTCTTGATAAAAAAAATAAATCATTAATGTCATCTCACTCTTTATATATCCTATTATCTATAGCAAAAATCCACATATCCCTTAATAAAACATAAAAGACATGACCTAATTATATATATAAAGAGGATAAGCTAATTAGTTTCCCTTCCATCACGACAAGATTCTAGAGTATCCATCGTGTCAAGAAAATAAAGCCAAAGATAAATCTACAATCGTTGGACCAATTCATTTGTGACCAATAGAGAACAAATATATATGATGTAGGCAAGCTAATTAAGCTTTAAATTATATTGCAGATTTAGTTGTTAGAAAAAAAAAATGACATTATCCTTAAATAATATGCATAGTGTATGTATATATATATTGATTAAAATGACAATAATTGTTAGTATATACACGTTCAGTTGTTTGTTACTTAAAACGTAAAACAGCTGCCTCATTTTCAAACTCATTGATGGTGACTTGTTTACATTTGAAGTGAAATGCGTATGTCCCCATCAAACATATATCTTACGGTGAACATGAAATTTAACCGCCTTTTCTTTTTTATATATCTCAACGTACGACTTTTTCTTCTTCTTCTTCTTCTTCTTCCTCTTCTTCTTTTATATATAATATTTTTCAAAAATAAAACAAACAAAAAAACGAAACCTACGTGGGACTGACGTGATTTATACGCACAAGTGTCATCATAATAAGTATAATGCACATGAAAGGCGGTCTTTCGGTGGGAGTTGCACTCGTGAGTATTCAATTTCACACATTTATTAACGTGGGATCCACACTCATTGAATTGTATATATACATTGTTCGTCGCTAAGTGTCCTTTTATTCATTCATTTATTTATTTGGTCATGACCAGCAACAAGTGTGGCCATCAATTATGTTACGGTATCTAACATCAATAATTAATATTCCAACCAAAAAATGAATAATTACTAAAAGGGTATTGTTGTTTATTGTTAAATTTATCAATTCTAACCAGATTTTTTATTACTAACTCACATAGTATATAGATTATTATCATTATTTTGTAAATAGATCCTGTTTATAAGAAATTTATGTATAAATTAAAAAGATAACAATTAATTATCATATAAACAAAAACATCGAGATTAGAGTTGGACTCACTAGCACTAATCTTAAATGATATGGCGCGAAGCATTGACCACAGACTGCATTTACGTATTCTGTTTTCTTTTTCTTTTTCTTTTTTTTAAGCTCTGTAATTCTAATGGTTCATGTAATAATGCACATTACCGAATCAAGGGCTACTGTGTCGGTAAGAATAATAAATTTAATTTATTGAAGGAAAAATACACGGGCATATTTGTCTTTACATAGTAGATTGAAAGAGCCAATTAGCACAGGCAATTACAATGAGTTAAGTATTCAGATATCTAGGATCTTTCCCTTCTTTTATATCATTTGGCCACCTATAAATTAATTGCCTGGTTTAAGATTTCACACATGGAAAATTTAAAGAAATATTTAAACCCCAGAAATTAAAAAGGTGGATTGTGATCATTTCATTAATAACCCCCAACCCCCCCGGGAAATTTTTGATTATTCTGAGAAAATTAATTTTGATGAGAAAATGATTTTTTTTCCTATAAATATACAATGGAATAATTAATGATATATAATATGTAATGAATGAATATATAATATGTACAGTCAAGAGGAAAGAAAAAAACATTAAAGTCATATAAGAAGGTAGGTAGGCAAAACTTTAAAGACTATGATAATATTTAATTCTCATTTAATGGTTGTTAGGTATATTAATGAATTGGTCTAGTAAATGGCCATAATTAGCTCCATGCAACAACCATTAAGCACATCAGTTTGACAAAGTGTAGTTAAATGCTCTTTTCAAACATTTATAGGACACAACCATATTTTGGGACTTCACTATCCCGTTTTTAAAATCCCGTACCAAAAAGTCCCTAGAAATGGACAAAAACCACCATATGCCCTACCATGTGACATAGGTTATTACAGAGATATTAACCATTTTATCAAAACACTGAAAAAAAATCCAAAGGCTCTAAAGATCACATTCAAATATACTATATGGGTTTCCCTTATTTTGCATGGAAATGTATCTTCTACTTGTTTAAACACTCCATTAATTTATATTTTTGTTAACTATCTTATCTTTAATTTCTTTCCTTTTTGTTTCGGTTGGGTCAGGATCTGCAAAGGTTATATATGTATAGCAGAATAACCACAGCTAACAAGGAGGTGGAAGTTCTATTTCATGTGGTGTAAACGCAGACCATACACAATTGTCACCTAACGGGAATTGCTTTACCTTACCCTTAAATTTGGGACATGGTTTTCTTGGGTTTGTAGATTAAGATCCGAGTAAGCTTACCACAAAAAAGTTATTTAAGGGCCGCTGTAGTAGGTTTACAATTAATTCTATTAGAAGAAAAAAAAAAAAAAAGAGCGAACTAGTGCTTATCAAAGACTTCCCAATGGGTCACACATCTTAATATTATTCTCGTCCAAACACGTTTAATTATAGAGTTTTAAGATCCGATGTTTGCTATGACTATATAGTTGGGAACATTTTATGGTTACCCTATAAAAAAATTAACTTACTAATAGGATTATGTTCTCAACCGTCAAATCTTTTTAAAATTTAGTCGTATTGTTTTTTTTTTTTTAATTCTAATTTGATCTTGGTATTAAGAATTATGTGCTACATTTACCCTACACCCCACCCCGCAACAAAAAAAAAAAAAGAGTTATCTGCTACATATATCAAAAAGTTCTTTGAAAAAAAAGCCAATACCTAAAATGTGAAAAAAAAAAAAAAAAGTATTGCCCTTTCTCTATACTGCCTAGTCGAACTATCCCTTTTCGTTGGGGACTATGGTATGAAAAACGTGTTTTATACATACATGCATACATATATTCATATATTTGCTGAATCATTTTTTATTTTTTGGAAATTAAGTGCCCTTGAAATTTCTCAAAATCTGTAAATACATATATAGGAGATATTGGGACTATTTTACTGTTTATTCTGTGGTTCATTAAAGTGGTTTTTACATAAGAACTTTTTCCTCTCATAATTGATCAGTCAAACAGAAAATTCTTTTCAACTTACTATGATTTTTTTTTTTTTTAACGACTACCTTTGAACTGAAATAGAAGGATTTTCCACAAAGTTTTCATTAGAGTCAAGTTGTTTAAATATGTACCTAAAGCAATTTAAAAAGCTTTACATTGAGAGCGTTTTTCAGCGAACTATTACATGAAGCGTTTTTAAGGATATGACCAAAAGTAGTAACGTTATTTCAACCTTCAGTGCAAGTTATGAACTGAAATCCACGTATTTAACGTGTGTTTAATTAATTGCATTATATCATGTCATTTAATGAATTCAAATATTATAATACAAAGAAAAATCAGTTAAAAAAACTTTAATTTAAAAATAACTACATAAAACATACTTCAATTTAAAAATAAATACATAAAACAAATATGACATAATATGATCTATTATACACTAAAATTTGAATATACAAGGGATTTGAATCCATCTAATGTTAATTGCATCATACAAATAAACTTATTAATAGTTCTTTACTCCATATTGAGACCAATAACCATATAATATGATCATAATTAAATCATGCTCTAAAATCTTCAATTGTTTTTCATTGTCTGATCAAGTAAGGAATAATTAATAAAGCATGAAACTTCTATCAAATTATGGTACAAAAGAGCAATGAAAAACATAAAAATTTAAACCCCCCTTCCCACCCTTTTTTTTTTCCACTTAAAAAATGTACATGTACTCTTCTATTACCAAGAAACTTTTTTTTTTTTTTCCTTCTCTTAAGAAAAACCATCTAAACTTGTGATCATCTATCATATACAAAAATCATATCAAGCATCATAAAAAAAGAAAAAAAAATTCTAAATTATTCTCTGCCATTCCCTTTCAAATTGTCATGTTGAGATCGATCCGAGGTTTCTTCATCAAGGGCAAGGGGATAACAGAGTTGCACCTAGGACACTTGGGATTGTTCTTCATTATCAACACATAAGAAAGGCAGCCAGGGCAGCCCGCTGCAAATGGCGTCGAGAACATCTTCTCATCATGACACTCCTCCTCTTGCGCGTCCCTCATCGACGAAGACGACGAAGAGTAAGACGGCGATGACGACGACTTCCAAAGCGGCGTGGTCGTTGTCGTCGTCGACGATGAAGAGCGCCTCTTCGCCGCAGCCGCGGGCTCCTTCTCCGCCCTCTCGAGGGCGAACTTCACCTTGTCCAGGGTGCACACGCTTTGGTAGTTTGGTGAGGAGTTCGAGGGCGGTGGGGATGAAGACTGTGACTCTAGCTTCAATTCTAGGCTTGCGTCATCAAAGAGGTTCAATAGCGTTTTTGATGATGGTGAGGCAGGGAAATTCAAGTCTTGGAGCTTTGGCACTGTTGGATTGGTTTGGTGGTGCCTATTTTGTTCAAATGAAGAATTTGTGGCACTACATCTTTGAAGGTACACTTTCCCCGACTGCAAACAAAATAAAAAATAAAAATAAAAAGTGAGTAAAAATATCAACTTGGTATTAAATTAGTGTGATGAATGATCAATAAAATTTATTTATTGAAAAAAGGACAAAATTTTAAGAATGTACCGCAGGATTATAAGTCGCAGAGAGCTCTAAAGATAAGCATTAAATTGAATTTGGGTTTGAGCGTTTTCAAATAATAATGCAATATTAAATACTAATTTCAATGTTCAGTACTCATTTTCAAAGGAATGATGAATGAATAAATATTTTGTACTTGATAAAAAATACTGCTTGTTGGATCGTTTAACTTTTTTTGAAAAGTCAGAAGAAACTCAGGGGACAAAAAGAAAGAAACTTGAAAAGTCATGATAACCTTTTTTCTTTTTTTTTTCCCTTTTTGATGTTAATTTAAACCCAAAAGCTCAAACAGACCCCAAAACAAAAAAACAAAAAAATCATTTAAATCAATCAAAAAGAATAGTTCCCTTTTTTTTTTCCATTTTCTGGGCAAAATATGGATGTTGCAGTGCAAATTCCCGAGAAACAAATAGAACCGAGATGGGAAAACGAAACCAACCTTCAAATCCAAGCGCTTTTCCCAGCCGCTGGGGACCTGCAAATCAAGGTCCAATTCCTGGGCGTCGCTGACGAGCTTGGAAGAAGAAGAAGAAGAAGAGGAGGAGGAGGATATGGACCCACCAAGCAAGTCCCGAGTAATCAGAGCCGTTGATTTCTCGGCGGCCGATGAATCATTACCCATCTTCGTCCCATGTTGATCTTCCTTGTATCCGCTTAGAACCCGAACCAGAGAGCTCACGTCAGCAGCCATTTTTAGAGAGAGAGAGAGAGAGAGTTCTTCTACTTCTTCCTCTTGCTTTGCTAGAGAGAGAAAGTGAGAGAGAGAGATGAAATGAAATGAAATCTTTTTGGGATTGAACAGGCCTATTTATGGAAGTAAAATATGAAACGGAAGATTTTTTGAAAAAAATTAAATATTAAAGAAAAATGAATTTGAGTTATTAAAAATTATTAAATAATATTTTGAAATTCAAAATGAACTTAATTTTTGCATTAATTGGTTAAATTTTTTTAGATTAATTGTGAACATTTAATGTTGGGTTTTGGGGGTTATTTATTGAAATGGGGTTGTGGAGAGGAGTGGGAGGAGAATTCGATAAAAAGGAGGCACCTAAAGTTATGGCAACATTAAATGCCTTTTGAGAGTATACAAATCGAAATGGTAATGCCACACACTTACTCATTTGTTTTTGGCCCTCTAATTAAGAGTTATTTGCGCTTTATGCCCCTTTGTTTTGTTTTTTATATACTTGTACCATTTAATTCCTTTTTGTCCCTACTTTGGGGTGGATGTATATGTATGATGTTCATTGTTTGTTTATATTCTTTGCAAAACTCTTGAACGAGCCTTTTCACCTCCTTTTTAATTATTTTGAAGATGGAATAAATAAATCCCTTTTTTTGTTGCTTCTGAATGTAAATTTAGTTATTAATTGGATGGATTTTTTTTTAATCTTTTGCGTGTGTTATTTACAAGTACGAATATTTAAGGGGCGTTTAGTAAACGCATTACGTTTTAATTGCATTTGAAAATATTTTTTTTTAGTGTTGTATTAAATTGAAAAGTATTTATTTTGTATTTGAATAAAATGTTTGTTTGGATGAAAATATTTTAGAGTTGAAAAGTTTATATAATTGATAAAAGTAGAGATAAATAGTTAGGGATGAAAAGTTGATGTGATTGTTTTTAAAAACTTTTGAATAGTAATTGTTTTCGTAGCACTGTTGAAAATGATTGTATTTGAATGTAAAACTTTATATTTGGTATAAAATTGGTTTTCCTAACATCAAAAAATGTTTATCAAACATGCTCTGATAGAATAATACGATGATTTAGTATATTTTGTACGTTGTATTAGTAAAAGTTTTTTGTTTTTTAAAGTATTAGAATGACCGAGATTATAGCTGGCTAAATAACAAAGCTAAAGGACAAGTTCTATATGTTTGGGCTATATTTGTTGGGTATTTAAAGAGGTTAATGCTAATTGCTTGGTGTGAGCAAGCATTCTAACATTAAGCCGGGCCAAAAATAAATTGTCAAGCCTTTATTACTACACCCACAGGGTCAATCCAGTGTGTATAGAAATAATTTAATTACATATTCGTATAGTTTCAAACTTTTTATTACATGAATAATTTAATCGTAATTTTATACTTAATTCTAATGTAAGATGTAGCTCTTGGTCCCGGTTTTTTATTAAAATATTCATATAATTATATTGAATAATGGGGATGGATGAGAAATTCATGAATTTGAAACGTTTGTTGTGCAATTAATTTAATAGTATTGAATGCATGGGATTAAGACATTAAAATGAGAAAAAGAAGGATCAACAATGAATGCTTTATACTAAAAAGCGGGCATAAGCATTTATCTGTATATATTCATGCAAATGGTTTAAGTATATTAAATGAGTATATCTGAGTGTTGTATACATGTATAGTATTATAACCAGCAAAAGGGTCTAGCTGCAAGATCAAAGTTTCACAATAAATGAGTTCAAAATCATACATTTACCATTTCATTAAACAATTTATGGTACATAATTCATTTGTTTTTAATTTGGTTAGTCATTGTATTTTTAAATCATAATTCTTGTATGCCACGGAAAGTCACAAATATTTATGATCAACCACAAAGGTTTCAATGCAACATTTAATGTATGGGGGAAGACTCTTGAGATGACCAAACCATGACGCTCTAGTTATGTTGCCTAGTGCAAAAGAGGAAGTAAATTGATGAAAGGTAAGAAATTAATTCAAAATGGAAAATGAACGCGATGTGATAATATTTGGGGAATTTATGACTCTTTTTAAAGAAAAAAAATTGCAAAAATGTTCCCTCTCTCTCTCTCTGTTTTGAAAAGGAGAACTGTAATTCAACGCGTAAAAAGTAATACAACCATCATTTCACATACATAACAAAAATACACCAATTGATTCCATCAATAAACTCGAATCAAGCGTCAAAAAGAAAATAATAAATACATTCCCAAATAAAAGATTCCCAAAATGATACACCAAAGGCAACACGTTAAAAACCACAAAAGATCTTATGAACGAAGTCAAAACCAATATTACTATATTAGTTTGGTATATCTTAATTTATACGACAGTTTTGTAATTTTTATGTTATCATGTTTGGAGTATTTTTGTTACATGAAAGAATTTTCTCGTGATTTTTACATTAGACAGTATCAGTTATCTGATACGATAATATTAAAGTAAAATGAGATAAGATAATTGATTATGATAATCTCTTTAAAAAGATAATCATACCTTAAGTTTTTTAGAAAAATATCAGATGACCATTAAAATAATTGATGAACTGATGTGAATCATCAAATCCATAAATAAATGATCCACTTGACATTAATTAATCACTTATTGTTTTAGTGACGGACCACCCATAGCCATTCACTAATAAACCATCAAGTGACGAATTACAGATAAAGCATTTTCAAGGAAATATTCATTATTCTAATTGAAGTATATTTATTAGTTAATGTTCAATAAAAAGGCCATTATCTATAATTAATACGATGAAGATTTTTGCAAACCTCTCTTATGAACATTCAAATTTCTTTTGGGCAGTTAAATACAATGAAGATTCAATCTATGAATAATGGCTATGTCTATGTGGGTAACTCAATAATCAAATTTAATGGCCTTTATAAAAAGCAATATATGGATATAACTAAGGAAATGAAGGGGCTGGTTTGGCTATAACATGCATGTTATTTGCTAGTTAATTTATCCCCAATAGAATTTCGACCTTCACTATAAATTGTCATCACTGCTATTTGTTATTGTTATTATTTCACTCATACATAATTGAAAGAGAGAGAGTGTAATTGCTGGAGGAAACGTAATTCAAAGTGCTTCACTCATTTACTTTTCTCTCTCTTTTGCTTATGGGATAATGTATTTAGTTTAGCCTGATAGCATAAAGTAGGCTGGTCTTGGTTAGGATCGAGTAGTTTTTACAATTGTTGTCAACTCAAACTGAGATAAGTTGTTTTTTTTCCAAATTTTATAGTTGTGACTGCAAACTAGAATAAGCCTTATCGAAACCGAACACTAGAAGATGTTTGGTTAATGTATTAAATATAATTTGTATCTGGATGAAAAGTATTTGTATTATATTTGATTGTAATGTATATTTAGATGAAAAATATTTAAATTGTATTGTATATGATGTGATTAATAAAAGTAAAGAGAAAGAGGATGTGTGATGTGATTGGTAAAAGTAATAGAAAAAGTATAATAGTAAATAATGATTGTATTTGATTTAAAATGTAAGGTGATTGATATTTGAATGTAATATTTTTATATTTAGATAAAAATTACATTGTATTCAAATATAATACGAATATAATACGATAGATAAACGGGATATAAACTTTTTAAGTGATAGGGTTTATTTAAAAATTAAAGATGTTTGATGTTGGTTTGACACCGAACTACCTCTATATATATATTTTATATAAAAATGTTATATATATATATATAGAAAAAGTTTGGATTTTATCAATCAGGTCAAAACAGATAGATTTCCCAATAACTTAAGGGATTACCTCCAAACCATAAGTATCAACATAGGCAAGCAGCCTAGATTTGGCTAATGGATGGGTAGCGCCGAACGGCCTATATTATTGTCAATTAGTTCTACCTCATTTTATAAATTGCGGTTTTTTATTTAACATCGAGTGTGAAAGAGAGTTAGTGGGAGAGTTGAGTTCTTGAATCTTTATTACACAATAGATTTGTACAAATTCAAGTCCATTCATGGAATTCAACCTGATTAAAGAGTCAGATTGATTGTTGCATTTATAGCTGAGTTGTTTAATTATTAATGAGTTGGAAAAGAATTCAAAAACCACGCAAGCAAACAATGAAGTTATTAAATGCTTTCAAATTTTGGTTCACGTCTCTCAACCCATGATAGACTTCTTATTATTCATTACTCATTAAACAAAAATTCTTTATCTAATTTTAGTATTTTAAATCATACCTAACTAAATGTATTACAATATATTAATAGAAGAAATTATATCTTTTTAGATTGAAAACTTGAATCCTTACTCATTTTCCATATCAAGTATTCAATTTACCCCCTTTTCTTTTTTAGTCTTTTTCTAACCCATTAAATCATTTTGTTTGTTTATTTTTTTTTTCTGTATTTTTAACGAAACAATTGAATTTCATAAATTCAAGTGGTGGTTGGATAATGAATTATGTTCATTTGTTTCAATGGTACCAAGATATTTAATGAAATTTTTTTTTTACCCATAAAAGATATTAAATGGATTTTCTAGCCAAGGCAAAATAACATGTGATTTTTGGAAAAAGTGAACTTTGACTATGATGAGGATTAGGGAAACAAAGTTTTGACACGTAAAAGGTAGGCTGAAGGTATAATTAATATAATGAATATGATATCATACCTGGTCTCTGACTAAACTATATTGAATCTTCTAACTTCTAAAACCATATTAATTTATTAGTGTCTGACTATTCTATTTAAATCTTCTAAGTTGTCCAATAAGATTTAACAATTTTTTGGAATCTGTTATTCCAGTATTTATATACTTTGCTCTTGTTATTCTTTTGCCCTTTTGTCCTTCTTTCATTTTTTTCCCACCAAAATTCCTAAAGATAATTAGTGGATTTTTCCTGGAATCTGTTATTCTTGCATTTATATACTTTGCTCTTGTTGTTCTTTTGTCCTTTTGTCATACTTTCATTTTTTCCCACCAAAGTTCCTGAAGATAATTAGTGGATATTGTATGAAAAGGAAATAACAATAAAAGGGACAACCACATAACAAAGTCTTATTAGGAGAGGAAAACCAATACGAATAGCCATTTAATGCATATGTTTATGATTATTATCTAGTGGTTCGGATTTTTTCTCATTTATCACTTTTTATTTGAGATTGTAAAAGAGTAAAAATCTTTAATCCGTTCTAAATTGGAAAATATTTCAAATATGTGATTTTTTTTTTTCCTGGCATTCATCAAAATATCTGGAGGAATTTTGTAGGCTACTTCCACGGGGGGAAAAAGGAGAAAACATTATAAATAGTGGACTAATTGGGCTGGAGTTTTGAAATATCTTTCGGGCTGGTGACAGCTCAAATCTGGGTTGCATTTACTTGGGCATCCTATAGCCTATCCTCAAGAACATGATGATTGGTTTTTATAAGGGTTTTTTTTTTTTTTTTTTTTTTTTGTTTAGAACGGAAAATAAGTCAAAATAAAAAGAAATAAAAATGAATAAGTCAAAAGTTTAATTTAATAATAAATAGCAAATTTGAATGTAAATTCAAATTTATACCTATATGAAATCTTAAAAATATTTTTCAATAATTTACACTATATATGCATCATTTACACTTAATTTATACAAAATTTATATTGTAAACTCAATTTATATTCAATATAAATCATTTATCAAATTAAACAAACCCTAACCCTAACCCCAAAATTAACCCAAACTCTCTTTCTCTATCTAGTAGCTGTCCGACAACACGATCGGTGGTGACGTTGAGTTTGTGCAACACCACAAATCGCCAACTAGTAAGCAAATCTATAATGACGGAGTTCGCAAGGCTTCAATGCTATAGATCAAGAGGCAACCCCTACCATCGAGCTTTGATGATCATGAACGATTTTAGTTGTGGGGCTATTTAGAGTGTCGATGCGTAGATCTTGGATAGCTAGAAACTTTCAATCTATCCACTAGTGGACTTGATTTCACCGTTGGCTGTTGACAAATTTGCAATTTTACTCACGACTAGTCAGAAAATCTTCGATCTCTCCACTCGTGACTTAATCTCACCATTGGCTGTTGACGAAACTTGCAATTTTGCTCACAGCCTACCAAGTAAGATCATGACTCCAAACTTGTAAAAAAACTACAAACCTAGCAAAAAGAGAAAAAGAGAAGCGAGAGTAATCGCGATCGGAAGAAAACTCATGACTGATGGCATTGCTCATCGAAGAGAGTAGATTGCCATCATGATCTAACAAGAGAGAGAAAGAGAGGAGAGAGAAGAAAATAAGAGAAAGAAAGAGGAAAAGTAAAAAAATAAAATAAAATAAGAAGGGGAAAACTAAATATAAAAAATAAATATCACTTATATAACAGTTAAGATATGCTATTAATTTTCAATAGTTTTAAATTATGCTATTTATTTTTAAATCACAAAAAAAAGCCTATTTAATGTAATTTCTCTTTTTTTGGTATGTTTTTATAAGCTTCTTAGGTCTAACGAAATTTACAAAAGTGCTAAGACATAATCATAAGGAAGAATGAAGAAAATATATAGCTATTTTTAATAAATAATTGATGCAAATGTTTTTAAAATGTTTATAATAAATAACAAATTTATCATATAAATAATCAGTTTTTGTTAGATTTATTGGATAAATGATGCATTCACATATCAAGTAAATAATTTATTTACGTCTTATAAATATATTATTTATTTAATACAATTTTTATTTATTTAATAAATTTTTTATTTAAAAATATGCTATTTATTTCAATTATTTTCTAAAAACTGCTATTTATTATAATTTTCCTATTCATAATATTCTTTTCAAATTTATTTTAGAAAATTCTATATGCAACTAACATAATTTATAAAAATTCGATGATTCAAATAAAACTTTATTTTATATGTCTCTTATAGGAAAATTAAGTTGGATAGCCTTTTTTCTATCTAACCTTAAATAGATTTCCTTTGTTTTTCTTATTTAGGTAGATGGATGATGCTAGAAATTTAATTAATTAAATTTACCTTTTTACCATTTTGCTTTGGGTTTCTTCTTCTTCCTTTATTGTTCTCATTTTCTAGATCTAGCTTTTTGTTCTTTTAGGGAGAACGGAGATGGTGCGATAAGGGCGAGCAGCGACGGTGAAGGTGAGCGGTGATGGTGATGGCAAGGGCAAGTAGCCAAGGCAACAATGATGACTTTTTAATTTCAGCTTTTTTTGGCAACGGTTTGGTGATTTGGTAGAGTAGAGCGGTGAGTAGTGACGGAGTGAGAAGGGATGGTGAAGGTGAACAGCGACGGTGCGAGCAAGGTCGAACAATAACGACGACGATGACGACGGCTTCTTTATTTTGGTATTTTTTTTGTCACAACCGAGAAATTTCATTATTCTGAATATGTATAGTGTATGTACACGATACATTTCACGTTTAAAAATATAAAATGTATGATCTAATATTGTTTAAAACGAAATAAACTGTTTTAACAATATTAAAGGAAAGGAATTCGGTATTAGAATATTTTACCGAACTGAAATAGGAAGAACGGTATCAATTTGGTATCGAAAAACATAGAAGGTGACCTATAGTAAGCCAAGGGTAGGGAAAAGATGAAATACCTATAGAAAGGATTTTTGGCTAAACGGAAGTGATTGAAGATAAACCGATCACACGGACGGCCTCAAAAACCCGCCTACGTGATTTCGGTAAAATTCCTTTCGGTTTAACTTTTGGTCAAAAGTTTGATTAAGATTATATAATGAATGAAAGGCTATGGTGTATAACACTCATAGGAATTCTAGGATACATAATGATCCAAAGGCTAGGGTTTAAAGCTTCTTTGATCTAATGACTAGGATTCAAAGTCAACACAGTAAGTCAAAAGTAATTTGGAAAAAAATTCAAGAATTTTCTAGGGGAATAAGTGGTGGATTTGGAATGGAAAATGAAGAAAAATCAACACAAGTTTTCAAGTTGGCCTAAAAAAGTTGCAAAAAAAGTCCCTAAAAGTTTGCAAAAGGGTCCCCAAAATTTTTACTATCTAGCTATCCTTTTTGGTTGCCATTAATACACGGTTTGGACATGGAAAAACCAGAAAAAATTCCAGTTCTAGCTGCGTTGCTACCGTGCTTCATCCTCCCCCTTAAGTTAAGTTTTTCTTCAAGTTTTTCACACCAAACTCACCCAAAATCCTTCCTAAGCTCAAGTGATCTTCCTTGTGAGGTAAGCTTTAAATTTTCAAGTTTTTTCTTGAGTTTTTAGGGAGAAAAACCATAAGCTAGTTGGTGGTATGGTGTGATGAATTTTAAGCTTTTATTTTGTTAGATCATGCTTTAAAAAGTTATGTTAGCATGTGAATGATACAATGGATTAAGAGCTTTAAAACAAAAATTGGTGCAATATTTTCAAAAAAAAAATATGTGAGCTTCATGAGGGGTGTTGAATGAAAAATTTAAGTTGACTGTTGATAGTTTCTTGATTCAAAAGATTGTATATAGTAGATGATTAAGTTAGAAAAAATTAGAAGCTTGAAACTTCAAAATGTATGCACAAATTCAAAGAAAAACCATGGGTTGTTTAGGTGATGAAATGAGATTTTTGTGAGGAAAAATGTGTATGTGAAATGTAGACAAAAACAGAGGGTGAGAGTAGATAAAAATGAATCGAAATATCATTAGAAACGACTAGGATTTTATAGAAATTTTTATGTAAAAATTTTGTGTTTTTACGTAAAAATTAGGCCTCTGATTTAGTACGTAGCAGGTACATGGTTTTGAGGTGTCACCTAAACACCGTGAACCTAAAATTTAAACGGAAACGCTGTCGAAATTTTTAGAACAGTCCGAAGGGTATTTTGGAAACAAAAGGTAAAATGTAGTCAGGCTTTGAAAACCCGAGCCCTCTCAATAACCTAGGCTAGGGAAAGGATGATTGACGTTTTTAATATTAGTAAAATATCCATTCGAAGCTTTGAAATGCATGAAAAAAAAGATTAACGGCCGATGGTCGGAATAGTACTACTCAAGGGTCGAGTGAATAGTAAATAGGGAATTTACAGTAATTAATGCTATAAAAATATGATAAGGTTTAGAAAATTTTATTTTATGATTTTTGGACTTAAAAAATCCTGTTAAAATATTAAAGTGAAAATGTTACGATCTAAAGACCCTTCAGAGACAAAATGGTCATTTTGACCAAAAGTTTCAGAAATATTAGAAAATGACCATTAGGGCCTTAGAATAGTTTAATTAAAATTCTAAATGCCAAAATTAAGTTTTAAGTCAAAGAGAAGTAGATTTAAGAAGAGGAATTACGTTAGGGACGAAATGGTCATTTTGTCAAAAGTTGGAAACGAAAGGGTCATTTTGTCAAAAGTTAAAACAAGGACCGTTAAGACTTGGAATAGCAAGCTAAGGCCTTAATTGAGGTTTTAAAAGCCAAAATCAAGATTTAAGTCGAAGAAACGAAGAAAAATCCCGTTAAGGACAAAATGGTCATTTTGTCAAAAGTTGGGGACGAAATGGTTATTTTGTCAAAAGTTAAAAAAAGGGACGTTAAGGATTGGAATAGTATCCTAAGGTCTTAATTAAGATTTTAAAGGCCAGAATCAAGTTTTAAATCGAAAAAAAGTAAGAAAATTCCATTAGGAACAAATTTGTTATTTTGACCAAAAATTTAGAAAATGGTGAAAATGAACCGTTAGGGCTTTAAACATGATTCAAAGGCTCTAATTAGGATTTTAAAGGCCAAAAGCAAGGTTTAAGTGGAAAAATTCCACTAAAGGGTAAAATGATAATTTTGTCAAAATTTGAGACACAATGGTCATTTTTTCAAAAGTTAACGGAAAAATAAAAAATAGGTTAATTAAGATTTTAACGACCAAAATCAATATTTAAATAAAAGAAAAGGATGTTTACAACAAAAAATCCTATTAGCGACAGAATGGTCATTTTGTCAAAAGTCTAAGACAAAATTGTCATTTTGTAAAAAGTTAGCAGAAACCTCATAAATTCATAATTAGGAAGTTAAACGTATAAATTTTTACATTTTATTAAGTTTCATGTATGGAATAAGTATCAAAAATAACTGTGGTTATTTCGATTATAGGACCCCGATCCAGACGCGACAAAGAAATGTCTGCGGACCCAGAAAATGAAAAAGGAAATAGTAGCGAAGTATTTGTAAGTTTAGACATCTTCTTGTCTACAACATGAATTAACTTAATATGTCTATGTGCTATATATAAAATGTAAATTATATATGTAAGGTGCTATATACACAATGGTGTGTCTAACAAAATATATACAATAAAAGAAAGACATATAAAGTGTTTCAGACCAAGGGGCAAAGAGAATGTCACCTGATCGAAACCATATGAAAGATGGTAATAAAATCACCTATTGGCTTACCGGCCTCCTCCAAGGTGGAGGTTCTTCATATTATATTTATGTTAATATTATGTTAGACTGTTGAGGATTGACTAGTGGGTAGTTTCTTAATGTCCCTCTCAGTCATACGCATACTACGATACGATCAATATGGGGTCCAAAACCAGAACATAATGAAAAATAAAGACCCAAGATTAAAAATGTAACCAATAAATAAGCATAATATGCACTAACACCATGTTTGATGCTCTGTGCTATGTTTAATGTTCTATGTTAAGTATGTTCAAGTATACGTTAAGTATGTTTATGATGTTTAAGTATACGTTAAGTATGTCTACGATATTAAGTATATTGAGTATAAATTTTAAGTAATTATGGCGTCCCGCGTACGTTACCATACCAATCAGCCCAGCTCTGACGCCGACCGCGATGGCTAGCAACCTCGTGGGTCGTCATCCTCTCACTTAACATACTTAACTTCCCATTCTTAACGTTCTCATTTTAAAAGCGAAAGTAATTTTTATAACAAAATTTTTTTTAACTTACATATTATGTCTATATCTCTATCATACTCTTATAACATATAATTCATAAATTTTTTTCTTTCATCTTCCTTTTTGAACGCTCAGCGAAAGACTCATGGTAGTGCCATACCCTCGCCCAGTCCATTGGCACGTGCAGATCCTTCCGTTGTCCATCATATTACTTTAAACTAACAGGTTGCTTACCTGCAACACATAAACAACTAATGAGCTAGATGCTCAATAAGTTCAAACATACATTCATTAACTTATAAATACTAGTAATATATATTATTACTAGAATATATGACATCACATATACACACATCATACACATCGTCTATACATATCCTCGAAACATAACATATTATGTTAGCCTTTTCATGCTCATTTATCTTTTCGTTCATCATTCTTATCATTCTATGGATCATCTCTTATCATTCTAGTTTAATCTCTTCATTTCTTTTCTCTTCATTCCTATCATTTCTTAACTTTCTGTTCTAAACCTTTATAACTTTTCTATCGTTTTATCCTCATCTCTTATCTTTTCGTATTTTATAAGTTAGCAACATATACACTAGCATAACATCACGTAAAAACATGTCATTCACATCATACACATAACATCAAATACATTACATCACATATATTAATTCTATTATGTTCTTTTAACTTCGTTTTATTATTTATTTATTTTTCATCGATTTCATTATGTCATTCTTTCATATCGTTCGTCTCTTTTCTTATCGTTCTTTACTTTTCTTTTCTTTTTGTATCATTTCTTTTCTTTTCTCTTCTTTTCTCTTCTTTTCACTTTCTTTTCCTTTCTTTTCTTTTCACGCTCTTTTCTTTACTTTTCTTTTCCCGCTCTTTTCCTTTCTTTTTTTTCACTCTCCTTTCTTTTCTTTTCTGTTCACTATCCTTCCTCTCTTTTCTTTTCACACTCTTTTCTTTTCTTTTTCTTTCACTTTCTTTTCTTTTCTTATCTTTCACTGGTGGGCCCCGTTGTTGAACGTACCTAGTTGCGTGCTGACAGTGGGAGGAGGGGGAGCGACCCACCTACCTACCTCACAGTCACATAATACCTCACCTTCGGGATTGGTCCATCCTATAATCTACCATACCTTCGGGATAACACCACATCTGCGCGGAGGATATAGACCTGAAGTCTCAACCATATAGGGAAACCGGTACGCCAACCATTAAGTTTTCAGTTTTATTATCTTGCATTCTTTTAGCTTTTCTTATATTGATTTTTCGTTGTACATCTTTTTCATGACATTCATTATCTTTCCTTTCTCATTTTTCATAGAACATTTCATGGGACATTTGTTCTTTCGTTGTTCTATCTTTCTTTCGTAATTCTTTTTCATTGTCATTTCATTCTTTCATTCTCATTTCGTAAGATATATATATATCGTTGTTTCATGTTGTTGTTTTTCTCTTCTTTAATTCTTTACTTTACTTGTATGAATTATGTTAATCACACTTTAGCATATATAACACGTATTACTTATATATCATCATATCACATCACATCATAACAAACAAAACACGTTTAGTTATGTGCAGATAGTTATTCTCTGTTTATCTTATCATTTGCATCCTCCTATCTACCGTATCTTATCATCATACTCCTATCGATCATAGCCTATCGTTCTATTCTATCAATCACATTTTATCGTTATGTTCTAATCCTTTCATCATACCTTTCATCATAACCTATCATTGCTTCTCTTTCTTGTCTAACTCTTTACTTTCATATCATTTTTCATGAAACACCTATCATTTCGTTCTCATAAAACATACCCTTTCTTAATTTCTTTCCTCACCGATCATCGTTGCTCTATCAATCATAACTTAACTTCCATAAAACCTTTCATAAAACATCTATTCTTTCCTTTCATATCTCATCTCTTTCTTATGCATTCTATCATAACATTCTCATTCTTACTCTTTCCATTCTTCTATCACTCTTTATCACATCTTTACCCTCATAAAACTTTTATAATACCTTTCCTTCGTAATTCAATATATACATATATATTTTCTTATAAATTATTTATTAAAACCTATCTTTTAACACCATCGTAATATTGCTATTGCATTACTATAGCATCATCATAAATCACATCATGACATTTGCATACAAAACATATAAAAAGATAAGCTTGTTTATAGTTGCAGACGAGTAAATGTCTGAACTTACTCATAGCGTGCTTATTCCCTTCTTAGAATCCATCGACATCTTTTGTCGCGTCTGGATCTGATTCCTATAGACAAACTTTGTCCGTTAATCACATTTTCATTTATAGCTTTTATTTTATTAAAAAGCTTAATTCTGATCTTATAACCCTTAATTATAGCCTTATGATAGCTTTTTAAATCTTAATGGCCATTTTGAATTTTTCTCCAACTTTTGAAAAATTACGATTTTACCCCTAACTTTTGACAAAATTACAATTTTGCCCTTGGCGTGATTTTTCATAACTTAAACCTCAATTTTGGCTTTTACAACCTTCATTACCCTATTCCGGGGTCATTGGGGCTCTTTTCCCATAATTTGAGAATCTTTGGGCAAAATGACCATTTTACCACTAATTGGTCGTTTAACCATAACATTTTCATTTTCATACTTATGTTGGATTTTCTAAACCCAAAATCATCTAATTAACTTTTTAAATCTTATCGGACCTTTTCCGGATCCATTCTTATCATTTTACCAATTTTCACATTCCCGACCCTCGGGAAGTACTATTCCGACCTAAGAGTCGGTTTAATGTTTTTCTTGCGTTCTAGGGTCTCGAAGGGTCGATTTACTAATTATAACTTGCTCCTTCCTTCTTCCATGCCCTAATTCCTCGAGGGGGCTCGGATTACCTTCCTGATCATATTTTACCCATCGTTTTCCTATATTACCCCTAGTGCCGTTTTTAGAAATTTCGGCAGCATTTCTGCTTAATTTTTGAGGTTCCAGCGTTTAGAAGAAAACGCTTGAAAATCATCTATCATGATCTAATTCTATCACGTACTATACCAGAGGTCTAGATTTTACGTAAAACTCATACTGTTTACGTAAAATCGTTACATTATCACATATTTTTATTTTCCTCTATTACAGCAATTTTCTTCTTTTTACATACATTCTTTTCCATAATTTTCATACCAATAATCATAAAATCATACAATAGTCCCAAACAATTAAATTGCGGAACGTAAAGAGGTCAGGATTTATACCGAATTACAGTCCGGTCTCGACGGCATAAACCTTAATTCTTCGTTCTTCATATTTGAGGTCCCGTCTTATAATTCCGACTCCGCGTATGCGTCCGGAACGTTGAAGATAGGCCAACGGGCCAAACTTCAATTTTCGGTCACCCGTCGCCGTTGATCGGCGTTGACCGGCAGTGACGGTGGAAAGTGGGTAGTCCATCTTGAAGATCTCGACGAGAGGAATCCATTGGTGGTCTCAATTTCACCATTCGACACCTCTATCGCCAGAAAATCTCCTCAGAAGTCACGGCTACGGCGGCGACGGTGGAACTCCGTCGTGCCGGACTTTTTCCCCGAAATTGGTTGAGGGCTTTTGTTCCCCTCAACCCTGCGGTCATTTCTGCACCAATGGCGTGCTTCAACTCGGCCGAAATAGACGGTTTCGACGGCGGCTCCACGACGGCGTTTCACCGGATTTGTCGAAGCTTGGGCGGCGCGATTCCGCCGGTGTTGAGGCGATCCATCACATGGGTTTTATAGTACTCTTCACCACGAATCTTTTGGAATCAGTTTCATGGCAAACGGTAGCCGGACGGTGAAGAAATCGACGTTCGAAATTCCCGGCTCCGACGAGCTTCGACGGCGCGTGCGGCGACGTGCGGCGGCCGTTTCGTCGCGTCGGCCCACCGTTGAACTCAGCTCGGCGAGAGCTTTCCAACGGTGCCGGCGGTGTCGTGGACGGAGGCCGTACGTGAAAGTTGGTTACTGTACACGTGCGGGTAGAGAGAGAAAGAGAAGGGAGAAAAGAGAGTGTATATGTGGACAAATGACGACATTTCACTTTTTTTTGTTCTTTATATACTTTTTCGTCCAAAATTTCAACATGGGCTATCCTAACTAATTTGGGCGTCCTGAATCTGAACATATCAGTTTTATTTTCATCTGAGGTCATTTCAACCAGTTTCCGATACTGCGAATTCTCGGTCAAAAATTACCTTGTGTTCAATTATCAAATTTGAGCGTGCTGATAGGCTATCCTAACTAATTTGGGAGTGCTGAACTCAAATTTATCAGTTTTATGTCAAGATAATATCATCTTGACTTATTTCTTGATACTGTGAGTGGCCTACACGTGTACACATATAATATCACTATCAATCATTTTTCATCCTTTAACATTGTTAGAACATTTTATTTAGTTCTAAACAATATTAAATTACTTAATTTCACATTTTAACACTTAAATTCAATGTGTATTTATTCTCCAAGAAATATGGATTTTCCCGGTTATTACAGTAATGTATGATATATGTTATGTTAATGCTCTGTGCTATACAGTACGAGTAATTATAAGTCATATATGAATGTTTGAACTTACTGAACAATTAGCTCATGAGTTTGTTCATGTTGTAGGTAAGCAACCTACATGCTAATAGACGAGCTGATAAATTATGAGTGTGATCTGCATGTGCCAAGGGACTGGGTGAGGGTTATGATTCTGCTACAAGTTTTCCGCTGAACTGTTTAAAAAGAGTATTGAAATGATGATTTATGTGTTTATGTTTGTAACAGTGTGAATTGTCTATGAAAAATTATTACCATAGTAATGGTTTTATGACAAACAAAATTCAAACATGAAATGTACGTTTTAAAATGTTTACTATAATAAATGTTTTACGATGATACACTTTTCAAGTTTAGTTTTTTAAAAAAATCCTTATTTTCACATTAAAATGAAAAAGTTAAAATGAGTATATTAAAGAAAGAAAGTATATTGAAAGTAAGTTGCCGGTAACCCAAGAGGTGATAGGCTATCGCAGTTGGTTTCAGAGTTCAACCGTGATAGTACTGTTCAGCCTCCACATAGGGCAGGCCGTCACATTTTTTGTTTTAATAATAATAATAATAATAATAATAATTATTATTATTATTATTATAATCATCATCATCATCGTTAGTGGGTAATCATAATAATAATTATAATTGGGTAATTATTATTATTATTATTATTGGGTAATTATTTCATTTTACTTATATTAATGGAATAAAATGCCATTTAAATAATTGAGAAATGTTTAAGTTATCTATTAAAATTGGGCTTAGTAACGGGTCATTTGCCCACAAATCCCTTTCTTAAATGCTAATTTTCCAAAAGAACTGAATTAGAAATGAAAATATTTCTTATATTTATCATATCTCAAAATAATATATTTTCTTATTAATTTTAAAAATAATAAAAACTAGCCTTGAACAATGAAAGAAAACAAAGAAGAAGAAAGATCTTTACTATAATTTTAAGAAAATTTTTTGATACTTAGACATTGAGCTATAAAAGAATTTAATTTTAACCAGACAAAATTTTAATCCAAACTCAAAAAATTTTTGAATTCGGACATCTCTTCTAAACAAAACATTTAAAGAAAAAAGAAGAAGAAGGATAATAATCTAACGTCGAATCTATTCTTATTATTCCCTCATTGTTTTGGCCCTATGTTTTTTTTATCATACACATTAGATGGTCTGCCATGGATGGCAGAAAATGGATAAAAAGAACCACTAAGTAAATTAATTATTCTAATCCCAAATGGACGCAGCAAACAAATCTTCTTCTTCTTCTCTTTTTCCTCATAAAATATATACAATATTATTTTCTTTCTTGAGTGAGATATCCAACACAAATTTGGAATATCAAAAGGTATGGCCTTTAGCGTTTGTCCTGTTTAACAAGTTTGAATGTGAACGTCCGGATCAAAATTTCTTGTGATATAATTCAGATTCTTTTAAATTTTTGTGTACATAAAAAAATTTTTTGCTTTTAAACATAAAAAAAGGGTGATTTTTTTTAAATAAAAAAATTTTTATCTATTCAAATATTTTTTTATTTTTAAATAGAAATTTTTTTTAATTTTAAATAAAAAGTCATATTGTAAAATTTTAAAATTTAGAATTTACACATATATGTAGAAAATTCAATTATTAATATATCAATTAATTTTTACTTTGAGAATTTAATTTAAATTTTTTAGCATATTAAATATTAATTTAAGAATATTTTATATTTTTTGATAAATTTTAAAAATTTTATAATTTTATCTTACTTTTATAAAAATCCAACTACTCTCCAACACTCACCCCCTTTTTATTATTGCGTCTCCCACCCTCTAATTTTCAAATTTTTTAAATTATCGTTCTCTAGCTCTCTATACTCTCAATTTCTTTCACAATCTCTCTCTCACTCCTTAACAACCGGTTCTTTTCTATCTCTTTTCACAGCTTACAGAGACGTTCGGAAAACATTTTTTAGTGTTATTATGTTTAAACACAATGTAATTTTATACTAAATGTAAAATTATATATTCAAATATAATCTTTTTCAACAGTGTTATGAAAACAATTACTATTCAAAAGTTTTTTAAAATAAACACATCAACTTTTTAACTCTAATTTTTTATCTCTACTTTTACCAATTATATCAACTTTTTAATTCTAAAATACTTGTCATCCAAACACATATTTTATTTAAATATAAAACAAATACTTTTTAACTAAATACAACACTAGGGGTGAACAAAAAATCCGATCACCCAACAAACCTACCCAATCTACCCAACTCGATCTTAATTGAGTGGTTGATTTGTTATATTTAGTTGATTAGGTGGGTAAAAAAAATTTTCAACCCACTCAATTTTTATTGGGTGGGTTGAAAAAATTTCAAAAACCCACCAAATATTCACTCACTTACTATTTTTTCCTTTTTACTAAATGATATTCACCCCCAAGTGTTGTTTAAATTATTTAAATATATAAAATGTATTATTTGATATTCAATATAAATATAATTTTTGGTAATTTAGTAAAAAAATACCACTAATTACTTTAGTATTATTGTATCTTTTAGTAATTTTTATAACTTATATTTATTTTACATTTGACTATTAATAAGATTATATTAGAAATTTTTTTATTTGTATAAAGTCTATGATAGAATTTATTTTAAAAACTATATCATGAGTTCAATTTCTTTTTTTCCAATTAAATTTTTTATTTGTTGTTGGATGTTTTGTATCATTTATTATTTTTATTAATAAAATACATAACTCACCGAACCCATCAAATCCAACCCGATATTAATTGAATGTGTTAATTTTTTATATTGAGTTAATTAGATAGATAAAAATAATTATCAACCCATCCAATATTCATCAGATGGATTAAAAATTTATAAAAAACCACTCAATACACTTGATGTTTATCTCTATACGGTAAAAAAAACAAATTATATTGGAATACAATTAAAATTAAAAGACTTTTAAAAATCCGTACATAGATCATTACACACTCTCGCTTTGCTTTCTCTTTCTTTCTCACATCTCTCTCTTTCTAAACATCACTTTCTTTCTCTTCTCTCACCATATCTCTTCGACCAGCCCAACCTCACTCTCTCCATCTCTGGTCCTCTCTCCTCCGCCGGCAACAAGCCATCGCTATCAAACTCCCTTGCCATCCGACCAGCCTCCTCGAACAGTCGCCAGCCCACGCCGCTACGGCCGAACGCCATCCCTGAGCCTCGTGATCCGCACAGCCCATGGCCAACGCCGCCAGCCGCCCAGTCCAACCTAAGCCACCTGAACGCTGAGCAGTCCGACGTAGCCACCTCTGTGCCGACGCCTCACGGGTGCCAAACCCACGCCCGCGACCCCGCCGATTGGATCCAGCCATCGCTAGCCCTCCCGAGCTGCGCCGCCACGCCCCTAGCCATCCCAGTCGCCGGCGTAGCCCGTGCCCACCCACAACCGCTACGCGCCTCCTCCGTCGCCGTCTGCCTACAATTACCGAAGCCCGCGCCAAACCGACCTCCGTTGTGTCTCACCCACTAGCCTCGCCTCTTAGCGACGTCGAGACTTGAGCCGGCCAGCTGCCAACCAGCCCACCCCAAGCCGTCGATCGTCGCATCCGAGCACCGCCAGCCAACCGTCGCACCTTCCGTCGTCGGCCGGATATTTTCAAAACATAAATGTGTATGTATATATATCTGTGTGTTGTGTACGTGTATATATATATATATGTCTGTGAACATGTGTGTGGATATGTGTGTATATAATGCAACAGACAAAACAACAACATGACAACAAATTTTAAATAAAAATTTTAAATTGATTTGGAATTTAAAATTTGTATTATATTAAACTACTTTGAAATTTGGAATGTTGTCATACAGGTTTAATATTTTGAAATTTTGAGTAGCTAATGTTTTAAAGCACAACAGTTTTTTTTTTAATAAACAAGTATTAAAAATAACTTCACGTAAAATTATAAGTGTTAAAATAAAATATCATTTTAAAATTTAAAGAATGGTATATTAATTGATTGAACTTATCGTAATTATGATTACGGGATTTTTTGATAAATAATTAAATTATTTGTGATTTTATTTTAGGTACTTATTAATCGAAATTTGGAGATAAAAACTATCTTAGAATACATGTTAGAAGCTATCAGTAGATATATTGTCAACAGGCCTTATAGCCAGTTTTGTTTTTTAGTAATTTGGCCAAAAGATTAATTTAAAGAAAACGAGTTTATAAAATTTTATAAATTCTATGATTTTAAAAAATATCACGATTTCATAAATTAAAAAAAATTCAATTATGGATGTTTCAGAAAATAATATGACATATTTTATTATGTAAACCATATTTTTAAAGGAAATTTAGAAAATAAATTTGGTTGTTAAAATCTAGAACGAGGAGTCAGTATACACATAATCGATCAAGGGTTTGTACGAAGAGTGTAGATCTTGATTGAGGACAACTCATCATAGATTTTATGGCTCATACGGATAGTACACGACTTAGATGTACTTAGGGTCACAATTTACATAATCAAGATTTCACATTTCAGATTTTGTACTGTGTCGATATATTATTGCTATACTGATTCAAAATAAAATGTTACAAAAATGATTTAAAAATATCTTATTAGGCTTTTAGCTCATTGTTTAAAACTAGTAAATCCCCAAGAGATAAAACTGATTAAAAGATACAAGTGTTGTGGAATCGCCTTGGAGACTGAAGACTAATGGTGTGTTTGGTACACACATTTAAATTATATTGCATTTTAATGCAATGCAATTTTCTCCCAAATACAAAAGCATTTCATTCAAATACCAATCACATCATATTTTGAATCCAATACAATCACTATTCATTATTTTACTTTTTTTATTACTTTTATTAATTACATCATATATTCTCTTTCTCTCTCGTTTTTTCCTCTCTACTTTTACCGATCACATCACATATTTATTATTAAATACAATTCAAATATTTTTCACCTAAACATACATTGTATTCAAATACAATGCTAATACTTTTCTTCCAAACACAAATTGCATTCAATGCATTGCATTCAAACGTAATGCAAATGTAATGCATTCACCAAACGGACCATAAAAGCAAAAATGTTATTTTCTTTGTTTTGAAAACATATATGTAATTAAGCTCTGAATGCTCCGAGATTGTAAATTTTAAATTTTATTTTATTGTTTGCAATTTAGTTAATTTTATCTAAGTATGCATCTGTGGAACATGGGGAACCTACCATGACATTTTAAAATATAAATGTTAATGTTTAATTAATTTATCTAATCATAATCAGAAACAAAATTAAAAGAGACAGTAAATATTTTTAAAATAAAACTGATAGACCTAGGGATTTGAGATTCTCCCTGATTTATTTTAAATGTCAAAGTATGATTTGGGATTCCAATGGGAATTATATACATATTTAAAGTAAAATAAAATACATACTTATAGTCCTGGATTTTTATTTTATTTTAAACTACCACCAAGACATAGAACTAGAAACGTCACATGTTTTTATTTTGTGAAAGACATGTATCAGGCATTTTCAGAACATGGCTGCTCATGCAAGGAATGAGCCAGTTATACATGATCTGAATTAGAGCTTGTGGGATTTTTGACAGCTTAGAGTCCTAGCCTTCACGAGTAAAGGCAATCCCTAAGAAGCCGATGACTGGTTCCAAGGTGTTAGTAATGAAGATGGATACATACGGACCCAACCCGAGCACAAGATTAAAGTTATTTTCACTTATTTGGATGGTAAAGCTGGCATCTGGTGGAGATAAATTAGAAAAACTCATGATCTGCAAAAGATGACTTAGGAAATGTCAAACAATTGATCTATGATTAATTCTTCACGGAAAGTTTTAGAAATCAGAAGATCATAAAGTTCATGGGCCTACAACGGGGAAACATAATCGTATTCGAGTAGATGTCCAAATTTAGGGAGTTATCCATATTCACTTCTTCGATGGTGGCCATTAAGCAAACAAAATGTATTAAGTTTGAGTAGGGACTCAAACCATCAGTAAGAAGATTATTGGTGGGTATGTAAATCCGAGAAGGAGAAAACAATAGCTCCAAGAACATTTGGTGGGTCGATTAGAAGCTAGCAAGGAACTTGCACCCCAGTTAGTGGAGTTAACATTAAAGGTGGAAAGGCTAACAGTATTAGTAACACCTCTGTTGGAAGGTCAAATCCATATGAAAGAGACTGTTATAATTATGACTAAATAGGGCAGCTAAGGAGGAATTGTCCTTACAGATAGCAGCAACAGGCTCAGTAGCCTTAGCAATCCATCTAGTTATCGAAAATATTTTGTCAACTTGGATCTCGACAATTCCACTAGGGATAATTAGGATTTGGCCAGCCACAGCACAAACCATTACAATCCTCCTTTTAGCCAAATTACAAACCTCAGTCATCTTAACCCAGATGTCAACCAACATGTAAGCTTCCTCACAACCGCCACAATTTAGGTCAGCAGGACCTACTTCATTAAGGAACAACATGAACAATAAGGGTAAAGGAAAGATGATGTACACTATAGAAAGGGTGACCCAACAGTCTAGAACAATCCTACAGTCATGAACGGTATGATCCTGATCTCTTCTAGTTGGATACATATATTGTTTGATGCTGATGCTAGTCATTTTTATATTGCATCAGCATTTGTAAAAGCACTAAAACTAGAAATAAAACTTCTAGAGTCACCTATACACTTATATACACTGTTTAGGAAAACCGAACCTTCTTTGATATGTTGGATTAATGTTACTACATGGAAAGGCGAACAACTTAAAGTCTAGTTGATTATCCTACCAAAGACATGTTATGATGCGATTCTTGGTATAGATTGGTTAACTCAGAATAGGGTAAAATTAGATTGTCATCATCAGAAAGTGATATCATTAACAAGATCAGACCTGATGGAAATCGAACTTGAGGATCCTAATCAAGTAATGACCAGTAAGTTATTGAAACTAGCCATAGGTGGTCGACGGAAGTTATCATGTGTTGCTTCTATTTTCGCGTTAGAAAATGACGATAACCTGAATAATGCCAATCGCTCTACTCTAGTGGTAGATGAATTCCCATATATATATTTTCCTAAAGATCTAACTGGATTGCCATTTGACCAAGAGGTAGAATTCTGTATTGATCTCATCCCTAGTATAACTCCAATATCAATTCCTCCCTACAAAATGGCACCTGCAAAGAAAGTTGAGTTGCAGAAATAGTTGACTAATTTGGAACTCGAAGGATTCATCCAACTCAGTAAATCATTATGGGGAGCATCGATTTTATTTGCAAAGAAACAAGATGAAAGTTTACGACTGTGTATTGACTATAGGCAGTTGAATAGGGAGATGATCATGAACAAGTATCCATTATCAAGGATCAATGAATTATTTGATCAACTAAAAGGTGCTTAATACTTCTCAAAGATTGACCTGAGATCCGAGTATCGTTAATTATAAATTTGAGAGGTGGATATTCTGAAGATAGCATTTAGGACTCAATATGGATCTTATGAATTATTGGTTATGCTTTTTGGTTTGACGAATGCCCTTGTGACTATCCACTATGACGTGACCATCACTTAATCATACTTAAGCATAATATCATAATTTTCTCAGAATTTTTTTTTTATCTATCTTATATGCCTTACCTTAGCCTACGTTTGGGACAAGCTTTTTTTTAGCATTGCATTTAAAAGCAACGTAATTTTCTCCTAAATACAAAAACATTTCATTCAAATACCAATCACATCATATTTTAAATCCAACACAATCACTATTTATTATTTCACTTTTTCTATTATTTTTATTAATTACATCATATATTCCCTCTCTCTCTTTTTTTTCTTTTTACTTTTATCCATCACATCACATATTTATTATTAAAATACAATTCAAATACTTTTCCCCCAAACACATATTGCATTCAAATGCAATGCTAATGCTTTTCATCCAAATACAAATTGCATTCAATGCATTGCATTCAAACACAATGTAAATGCAATGCGTTCACCAAACGAACCCTTATTATTTCAAAATAAATCAATAGTTTTTCATATATTAATACAAATTATAAACATATATCAGCAAGTACTAAACTAGTTTTTATATAATAATTAATCAAAATATTAATCTGGTTTTCAAAAGAACTACTTAAAATATTTGCGAAAGTAAATCTTGTGATGGTATTCATGACCTATTTTCCACAGTTGCTCACCACTTTCATCATCCATCTGGGTTGAACCCGTAAGTTTCTTACCTACAATATGAATACACGTAATGAGCTTTATGCTCAACAAGTACAATGTTATTCCACAAAACCGTAAGCTTAAAAAAAATATCATGAGTCATGCATGAACTAATTATGCTTCATTATGAATTCATTATACTGTTCTTATTTATAATTATCAATCATAACTTGTCTAAGAGCCTATGTGTCTATACCAAGCACGCACAATCATTGAAAAGCTAGGGCTTGCAAGGCCCTAATGTTGCTATGATCAAATCTTTCTTGACTTGGAGCTTAAACATGAATCCTCTCCTTAGGTTGGAAGGTTAGTATGATACATCTAACATGCCTTAACTTATTCATAATTAACCAATTATGAAGAACATAAATCAATTTCATCATATCGTAATCTTTATCATGTTATTTGTTAATTGTACATGAGTAAGGAATATGTATCATACTTATTGTTAAAAAAAATATATATATTGTACGAAAATAATTTTATTCATGCTGTAGACGGAGCTGTACTTACCTGCCTTATGGACATATTTTATACTGCACCCTTGTTGTGACATAGGTGTCTATCTATAATCATCACGTATCTTATTAATACTTGTTTTTAAGTCACTAATATTGTTAGTAACTAAAACAATGGTTGTAGTTTATTATGGCTTTTTTTAGGTATTAGATAACTCCCCTCTTGAAAGTTCGATTAACTACCTCCTAATTATGGTTAATTAATTTATTTTATTAGTTAATTTATTTCTTTAATAAATTAATTAACGTCTCTCTTTCTCTCTCTCTCGGTAAAATTAACTAATTAGCAACTAATTTGCTAATTTGTTAATTGTTGTATTTCACTTAAAATCTCATTAATCTTAAAAGCAGCCTAAAATAAAATTCCTCATTTGTAAGAAATATGTTTCCCCATGATATAAAAATCTACTTTACACCTTATTGGAAGGTGGGTTATTCACATAAACTAATTATCCCATTTCAAAAGAAAAATTCATGGTGTTAAGTCAAAAAACATAGTTTTTGAACCTCTTTTAGAAATCCATTTGCTACTTACTCTTAAAGATGTAATTTGTAAAACTGGCAAACATGAAACTTTAAGGTCTTGATGAGACGGACAACTTTTGTGTTCAGCCCGGAGCTTGGTTCAGACTCTAACTTGCCCTACTCATCTAAAACCTATGGCTAACCTAACTCTATTTTGGGAAATTTTCCAGTTTTTAAGTTCAAAGAAAAATGTTCTGTTTGGGCTCCAAAAATGACAGAAGTTTTGATGTCTACATGATCTATTTTAAGTCTTCGATATCGTCTATATTTTTCTTATTGAGCCCGAAACCAGATTCGGATCCAAGATTGCTCGTTTTTTCAAAAAACCTAAAGTACTCCTGTTTCCAGGTTTAACATTCCAGTTTTGACATCTGACTAGATAATGGCCTATTTTCCTATCTTAATGTCGTTTCTAACTAAAAGTCATTAGATATGAAAATGTCTAGAATAAAATTCCTAAAACTTTTGTGTTTTACACTTTTCCAAGTTTCATTATTATTGTGCTAAAAAATACTAAAAACCGTGGCTAAAAGAAGATGGCAAATTTGGTTTTTGTTTAAAGCCTAATGATCCATACACATCACAAGTCATATAAGCATAAACACAATATCACAACTACATGATCAACATAATAAGATATCTAAGGCTTAAAATAAAACTTATTACAACCCATGAGCATAAATAAACTATAAATCTCTTGAGATCAAAACTTAACTAAAGGAAATATCACTAAGGAAGGGTTTAGTGCATTACCTTAAAGAATTGCTTTGATGGATGAGCTCTAACCCAAGCAAGTCAGAGGCTAAATTTTTGTGTCTTTGGGGCAAGAATAGGTTAGCCAATATGAAGAGGAAGAGAGAGACTTGAGTTCTTTTGGTGGTCTTTGAAATGAAAGAAAGGAAAAATGAAGCCTAATAGCTTCTTGGTCCATTTATATACTAGCTTAATGGCACGTTAACCTTGGTTAATTAAGCATTAAAGGGACACAAATCCTTAGCTACTTTTCCCATGTAGAATCTAGTTAGTGGCTTTAAGGAATGGCTAAAATTTACATTAAATGCACACCTTAATGTATGGTACCCCTTTGTCTCTTAAAACCTAATTTTTTAACAAAAACCTTAAAACCACCCTCCCTAAATCAAGGGATTGTTATCACTTCATATCTCTTGTTCACTTAAACAAGTTTTTGTAGTGTAAATTTTATCTATAAAAGCTTTTTTAACAGTCTAGTTCCTCGTAATACAGTTCGGTAAATATTCAAGTTGTATCTTAACTTTACTGAACAAATATATCTTGATCCGATTCTTATTTTATCTGTATCTAAAATGGTTGTAGGTGCTATTAACTATCCAAATGGACTTTTTCTGGATCTACTATATTATCACCACATATGTGCAGTACACTTATTTTATACGGAATTTGTGACATATGCTATATTGGCTAATTTGGGTGTGTTGATCATAAATATATCAATTTTATGCCTATCTGATGTCGTTTCCACAAGTTTCTGGATACTGTGTGTTTTCTGTTTAGAACTTATCTTTTGTGCTTAATTGACTAATTTGAGCATACTGATTCTTAATATATTTGTCTTGTGTTAAGAAAAGATCATTTTGACCAATTTCTTAATAATGTGTATGACACACATGCACATACATGTAATAACATATTACTTAATATATATATGTGTGTGTGTGTATATATTGCTCAAGAGTAAATCGAGTTATTCTCATTTGTTCCTTTTATTATATAAATAGAAATTAAATGTTCATTATTTCTTTTAATCCATTCAAATTGGTAATTAAATAATACTCATAGGCTTAATTACTTATTATATAGTAATTTTATCCCATGATCATGGCGGACATTATAACCCCGGTAGCTTTCATGGACTTAATGAAACGTGTCTTCCAACTGTTTCTAGATCAGTTTGTCATTGTTTTCATTAATGCTTTTTTGATCTACTCTAATACTCAAGAAGAACACAATAACACTTGAGATTGATCTTACAAACTCTGCAGGAGTATCAGTTTTATGCCAAGAGGGAGAAATGCAACTTCTAGTTATCGGAAGTCAAATTTCTTGGGTATTATATATAGTCAAGGTGTAGCTATAGACTTTGTTAGAATCGAGGCAATACTAAAGTAGAAATGACCCAGGAATGTAACTAAAATAAGAAGTTTCTTGGGATTGGCAGGATATTATTGCAAATTTGTTCATGATTTTTCTTGAATTGCAACCCTAATAACACGAAAACAAGGAAGGACGGTCAATTTGATTGGGACAATAAATGTGAGAATGCCTTACAAGAATTGAAGACTCGCTTGACTAGTGCTCCAGTTCTTATAATTCCCAAGCCCAAGGAACTCTATGAAGTCAGCACTAATACATCGAAAAAAAGACTTGTGTGTGTTCTAATGTAAGTAGGATACGTTGTGGCTTATACATCATGACAATTAAAGACACATGAGAATAACTACCCAATGCATGATTTGGAGTTAGCAGCCATTATTTTTGCTTTGGAAATTTAGAGATGCTATCTCTATAGTGTCTCATTTTGGATTTTCTCTGATCATAAAAGTTTGTAGTATCTCTTTACTCAGAAAGATCTAAACTTGAGACAAAAACATTGAGTGGAATATATGGAAGACTATAACTTTACTTTGGAGTATCACTTAAGTAAGGCTAATATCCTAGCAGACGCTCACAGTCGGAAAGGTGCAGGTGTTCTTACCTTGTTAGTAATGCTTAATTGGAAAAAATAGTAACGGTCAAAGATTATGACTTTCAAATTTTGGGGGATCAAGAATAACTCATTTTGTACAACTTGGTAACTCCACCATATTTAGTTCAACAAGTCAAGGACAATCAACATAAGGATAGCCATCTACAAAATGTTTGGTCAAAGCTTTAGAATGGGGAACAACTGGAACACTAGAACATTCGTAGTGATGGAGTTTTGTATTTCAAATATCATTTAGTTGTTCCACAAATACCAAAATTGAAGAAAGTGATTATAATGAAGCTCATAAGTCTCAATTTACGATACATCCAGGAGTTTTCAAGATGCATAAAGATCTAAAAGAACAATACTAGCGGCGAGGCATAAAGAACTATGTGACAGCATATGTGAAGACTTGTCAGAATAATTTTAAGGTTAAAGCAGAACATCAGAAACCTGGAGGGATGCTACAGTCGTTATCCATTCTAAAGTAGAAGTAGGAAGAAATTATCATAGATTTCCTCATAGGACTACCAAAATTACTAAGTGGCTTTGATGCTATTTGGGTAGTAAGATCAAATGATGAAGTTAGCACACTTAATTCCTATCAAGTTAACGTATAGTAAGAAAAACTTGGCAAAGTTATATCTTGACGAGATCATCAAATATCATGGAATAACACTAACTAACATCTCCGATCAAGATCCTCGATTTACTGCTAGGTACTAGAAAAGTTTCTAGGTAACTTTGGGAATGAATTTAAAGTTCAGCACTGCTTTCCATTCGTAAACCGACGGACAATTCAAAAGGGTTATTCAGATTCTTGAGAATATGTTACGAACATACACTTTGGATTATGGAAACAAATAGATTGACAATCTATCATTAGTAGAGTTTGTCTATAACAATAATTGTTAATCCAACATTAAAATGACACCGTTTGAGGCTCTTTACAGAAGGTCATGTAGATCTCTTACTTATTGGGTCAAACTTGAAGACTAAGTTCATATAGGAGCAACTATTGTTGAGGAAATGACTAAGAAGATTTTGATTATTTGGGAGACTTAAAGATAGCTCAGAGTCGACAAAAGAGTTGTGCTGATAGACGACAAAAACCATTAGAATTTGAGATAGGTGATTTTGTGCTTTTAAAGGTCCCATCTTGAAACGGAGTTTCTTGTTTTAGCAAAAAAGGGAAACTAGCTCCATGATATGTTGGACTGTTTCTTGTTATTCAACATGTCGACAAAGTAACTTATCGTTTAGCATTGCCATTAGAGTTGTTATACGTATATGATGTATTTCATGTATTGTAATGACCGAGAAATTTCATCGTTCTAGAAAAACATGTATATTGTATGTATATGATAATTTTAATGTTTAAAATGTGAAACGTATGATTTAATGTTGTTTAGAATGTAATAAAATGTTCTAACAATATTAAGGGTAAGGAATTCGGTGATGGAAAATGTTACCTAACCGAAACAGAAGAAATGGTGCCCTTTAGGTATCGAAAAACCTAGAAGGTGACTTATAGTAAACCAAGTATAGGAAAAGACGAAATACATACGGAAATGATTTTTTGCTAAATGAAAGTGAAATAAGGCAAACCGATCGCATAGACGACCTTAGAAACCCGCCTACGCGATTTTGGTAAAATCCCATTCGGTTTGACTTTTGGTCAAACTTTGACCAACCAATTATATTATGATGTCATAAATGGAGGAATAACAAAATAAGTTGAATGGAAAGAATTGGAAGATCAATGGCTTAGGTTAAAGAGGTTTTGATCTAAGGGCTAAAAGTTAGCTAAAATTCCACCTTTTACCTTTTTGTTTAAAACAAAATTTTGGGAAATGTTTTCCTTGGGCATCCGGTGGTAGGTAGTTGAATGGGGACTAATTTGGCTGCCCATGATTGGTCCAAAAATTTAAGAATTTAGTTAATTAAGGAAAGAATTACAAACATTAATAACAAAGTGTGAAAAAATCAAGGAATAGGTGGCAAACTTTGTATAAAGGAACCGGATAATGGGGGGGCTGATTTCAACTCTCACACACAGCCATCACCCTCCCAAAACATAACAGCCATGGCCAAGGAAAGAAAAAGAAAACACCAAACTCAACCAAGTGAAATTTTCGACGTTTTCGCACGAAAGTCACATTTTCGGTGCACACGATTGATTTCTTGGGCTAAAACAAGATAGATATCTCTTTCTTGAAACTTTTTCATGCATTTTTTAGGTTGTAAAACCGTGCCTTGCTGCTGCCAAATTTAGAAGAAAATTTGATTATGGTGAATGATGATTTAGTGATTAATAGTTAGATTTTACGCGTTGATTTCGGTTTCCGTTGAACTTGGGTGGAAATTGGCGATTAAACTTTTGAAAACATGGAATTTGGTGATGATTTTGGGGCTGTAAAACCATGCAAGAGTTTAAGAAATTTAGATGTTACGATATTTAATTCGGTGTTACGGAAGTTAGATTGACGTAGGTGAATAATGAAGAATGTGAGAAAACAAAAATTTCATGATTTAACCCTAGGAAACTGAATTTTTAGCTTAGGTTTTTCATGGAAAAACCGTGGGTTTATAGTGAGGTAGATTGAGATTTTGTGAAGAAAAGTTTGTGTTTGAATTGTGGACAAAAATCAAGGGTGAGAATGGAAAAGAATAGATGAAAATATCGTTAGAAACGATTAGGTTTTAATGAAAATTTTTACGTAAAAAGTTTGATCTTTTGTATAAAAATTAGGCCTCTGATTTAGTACGTGACAGATACAATAGTTTTGAGACGTTACCTAAACGTCGAGAATCTAAAATTTAAGTTGAAATGCTGTTGAAATTTTTAGAACGATACGAAGGGTATTTCGGAAAATGAGGGGTAAAAATGTGGTCAGGGTGAAAATTCGAGCCCCCTCGATTATCTAAATCTGAGAAAGGATGATGGATTTTTTATCTACTTTTACCAATTACATCAACTTTTCAATTTTAAAATACAATTTAAATACTTTTCATCCAAACACTTATTTCATTTAAATACAAATTAAATATTTTTTTCTCTAAATACAAAATATATTTCTAAAATTATATTCAAACATAATAAATTTATCAAATACCCTATAAATATTTTTAAAATGAAATGCGTACATTTAAAGATTTGATATTCTCTTTATTGATTTTAAATATCCCTATCTCAAATTTCTAGGTGTGATAATAATATTTTTTTTCTTTATTTTAAAAAATAGACAACTTATTCAAATCAAACCGTGCTACTTCTCATCGCAAAAGCAATAATTTATTTTTATTTTTTCGCAATCACAATCCAAAATGGAATATAACAGATTCTGGACGTCCATTATCCCACTTTTCCCTAAAAACACAAAATAAAATCAAAAGATTAACAAAAACAAAAATAAAATGAAAATGAAAAACAAAAATAAAGATGACAACCCCAAAGTCTAAAACCCGAGTCAGCGTCTAATCAAAAACATAGCTTTTCTCTTCTCTGCACAGAGAGAGAGAGAGAGAGAGAGAGAGAGAGAGCTACAAATAAGCAAATAATCAGAATTAATAAAAAAAAAAAATCTTCAAATCTCTCGTTTCGAAACCCTTGATTTCGATTACGATCGGAAGAAGAAGAAAAGAAAAAGATGCAGATTTTCGTGAAAACACTGACCGGGAAGACTATCACTCTCGAGGTCGAGAGCAGTGACACCATCGATAATGTCAAAGCTAAGATCCAGGTACACTTCTAATTTTTTTTTTAATATTTTTTGGTTTGGGAAAAAGATTTGGTTTATTTTTCTTTCTGTTTCAATCGGCGATTCTGTTTGTTTGGATGGAAAATCTCAATTTGGGTGTTGTGTTAGGGTTTATAGCAGTTGTTTTGGGGCTCAGGCTGTGGATTTTCTGGTTCGATGCTTAGATTCTAAGTTTTAGGTTCTAAGAGAAGTTTTATTGTTTTCTTATTGAGAAATCACTGGTTTTTTTGGTGTTAAAAGAAATTCTGACTATTATTCTCATGGTTATTGATCTTTTTCATTAGCGTTTTATCGGTGTTATTTGTAAGACTTTGTGCGTATATATAGCTTTATACATACATCGATATATACATATATATTGATATATTATTTTGATTCTTAGCATTATGGTATTTTTATTGTATCATATATATTTGTAGAGGAATTTAACAAGGTGAAAACCTTAAAAATTGAAATAATTAGTAAAATAATCTACTTTCATTTTAACAGTGAAAAGACCGACTAAAAAACTCGGTCATTCTGAAGTCATTTTGCTTGTAAAATTTTTGGAAGATTGTTTAACAGATAAAAGAGAGTGATCTCATTTTTGTATGGCTTGTGCGTGTATATCTATTCTTTGGCTTAACTATTACTGTTTATTTATTTAATTTTATCTATGGTTGATAATACGAAATCTGTAATGAGTGAATTTGAGGGTTTCAGGACAAGGAAGGAATTCCTCCGGATCAGCAGAGATTGATTTTTGCTGGGAAGCAATTGGAAGATGGGAGGACTCTTGCGGATTACAACATTCAGAAGGAGTCAACTCTCCATCTGGTTTTGAGGCTTAGGGGAGGAACCATGATCAAGGTTAAGACCCTCACGGGGAAAGAAATCGAGATTGATATCGAGCCGACTGACACCATCGATAGGATCAAGGAAAGGGTCGAGGAGAAAGAAGGCATCCCTCCAGTGCAACAAAGGTCTGAACTTTCCTTTTAATATTGTACTACTTAAAACTAAGCAATTAGGTAGATTAGTTTAAGTAGCAGTTATCTTAATTTATTATTATTATTATTTTTTTTTTGGGGTTGATTATAGCATGATTTAGATTTTGCTGGCTGTGTTAGTACTTTGTGACATTGAGAAATTTGGACAAAATCATTTTAATAATGCTACTAAGATGTCTTTTTATCTTATCCTGTTCTTAATCTGATATGATTAATGTCTATGTTTCCGCTTGTAGCCATTTGGGTGTATAATGCATTGCGGTATAAAAGTTCAATATTTCAAAAGTTACAGTTTTATTCTGGTTTCTTTGGTTTTATATCTAATCAAGTTTAATAAAAGAGGCTTGCTATAGTCCTTGTTTAACAGACTTTCTTATGTACTTTTAAGTTTTTAACCTACCTTCATTAGGATGTTTCTAAAGCACATTGTGATTTTTACAAACTACTTAGTTCTGGCTAGTATATGAAGTAGGCCAGTTTTAAATTGTGATCCATGTTTGTTATTTCTCGTTTTCAAGAGTAAATGTGAGAATCTCAGATCTCTATGGTTACCTCTTGTTGCAGGCTTATCTATGCTGGAAAGCAGCTTGCGGACGACAAAACAGCAAAAGACTACAACATCGAGGGTGGTTCAGTCCTTCATCTGGTGCTTGCTCTAAGGGGCGGCAGTCTCTGAATGAAAGTCCAGCCCTAAAAAAACCAACTTATTCAGGCTTGAATCAGTATTCGCCCTTGATAATTATAGAGTTGCAAATGTTATGTTGATAAATTCCGAAATACACACTAGAGAACCTGTTATAAGTTGGTTACTGTTAACTATATTTGCCGTTATATTTTACCTTTGCTGCATCTGCTAGTTCTTTTTTACCTGATTTCGAATTCTTTGATGGTTATTAATTGGTTGGAAATTTTGGTTGGAAATTTAATTTTACAAGTCTTTCATCAATTCTCCTATACTCTGTTATAATTGTATGTGGATGTTATGTTTTGTTAACACAATAACCCAGGTATCACTCCCAAAAGGCAGTCGAAGTGTTTGAGGACTCACTCCTTAACCCTTACCGAGGGAAAGGTGTTAAGGTTAGAGCCTCTGCTTGCGACTTTGTTAGAATGGAATTTTAAGATTGGAATTGGTTGATATTTTAATAATTAGTTATAATTTTTATTAACTTATTAACAAAGATAAAATTCCGACAGAAATTTTTAGTTTGTATCTGATGTCTTGTCTTGGTCTGTTGGGTGTGCTCGAATTCCGTGGAGTGAAGGGGTGCGGGGAACTGTAACCCTGGTTTCCTTTAGTCAAGTCCGGGGTATCCTATATTGCATTGCATAGGCCATGTAGTAAGTAGAGTGAAAAAAAAAAATATATGACTAACTTTTATCCCGAATTTGAGGGCCGGTTTAGGAAAGATGCCTGGAGGGTTATTTTTTTTTTTTTTTAAGAAAAAAATTGTTTTGAAAAATATATTTTGTAGAAAAAATTGTTTGGGGTGAAAAAAATTTAAATTTTTTTTAAAAAAATATCAATATGGATATTGTTTTATTTATTTTGAAATTTTATGTAATTTAAAAAAAAATTATCTCATTTGGATTGTATATTAAAGGTTCATTTGGATGAAATGTTTTTTTTTTTTTTTGAAAAATAAAAAATTTTTAGATATGAAAAATAAAAAGTCGTATGGAATTTTTTTTAAAAGTGAAAGTTGTTTAGGTGAGTGAAATTTTTTTTATTTAGAGATTTTTTTTATTTTTTAAAAATAAAAAATTTAGGATGTTTTAATACGAAAATTTATGAAGGTTTATTTTTTTTTAAATGGAAATTTTTTATTTTTTAAATTTAAATGTGTCAAACAAACGAATGAATTTTTAAAATTTAGAATTTATTATAATATTTTAGAGATATTAATAGTAAAAAGTGATTATGTGTAAAAAAAAAAAAATATATTTTGGAAACACTAAAAAATGCCCTCAAACGGGCTCTTATTCTTTTCTGTCCATAATAACAAGTGGGTGTTCTTTCATTATTGAGAGATAACATTGGTGTTTGATATTGTGAGTAATATTAACGGGACCCGTGGTATTAAATGCCGTCATTTAATAAAAGGTGTCACGTTATGAGATCATCTTAGTGGGATATTGTTTTTATTGATAACAGTGTTTAATATCTATTAATATTTTGGTTATGGGATATGGTTTGTACATTTTCCGAGGCAATAAAAACAAGAACATCTTATAAATCATGATTGGTAAGCACATGTAAAGGAAATATAATGGAAACAAAAATGAAAAAAATAAATAAATAAAGGATGCGTTTGGGACGTAAAAAAAAAAAATCTCTAAAACACTTTTTTTTTTAACACTTTATCACTCTTCACTATTTATATATCCAAAATATTATATTAAATTTCAAACTTTAAAAGTCTATAATTTTGTGGATACAAGTCCAAATGATATAATTTTTTTTTAAATTGCATAGAATTTTGATATGAACGAAACAATATCCATATTGATATTTTTTTCCTAAAAAAATTTTTAATTTATTTTATTTTTTTACCCCAATCAGTTTTTTTTCTAAATATATTTTTCAAAACAACTTTTTTCCAACAAAAAAAAATCTCCAAAACCTCTTCCAAACTAGCCCAAAAACAAAGATTTTTTTTTTTTGTTAAGAAAATAAAAAACTGTTTATAGGGTTTATGTTACCTGCGACGGAATATCAAAAACATATCTATGGTGCATTTGGATGCAGTAGTCAATTTCAACACAGTTAAATGTTCATATCGATATCAATTATTTTATTTTACTACAAATCTATATGAACATTAAACTCAATTAATTTTACCGTTCATTCATTCCCATAATATTAATTTTATTTAGTTTTTTTTTCCCCTTACAATTCTCAAATTTATAATAATATTTAACTTGAATGGCTATTCAAATATATAAAGGAACATATGTTACATTTGATGTGACAATATAAGTAGTCATCAAAATATCAAATATAACATATCAAATATAACAGGTGATCTAGCTTGATCACTATAATTAAATCAATCTTTTAAAAACACAATAAATTAAAATTTCAAAAACGATCTCAACATCATTCTAGAGAAATTCTCATATTTATTTTCACATCTGGAACAAAAACAATTTCCAAAATACTCCCAAACGGATGTTTTTGAGCTTAACTTTAACTGGTAAAGACGAGTATAAACATGAGATAAACGTTGAACACGAACAGCTCAACTTGTTCTAAATTTTAATTGCTTTTTCGATTTGTCTCTGTCATTGGTCTTGCAACTCCATATAGTAGTGAGGAGTGTACGAGTGCACGGTATCCACAACCTTGCTGTTTAATTTTCAAAACTGGTAGTTGAAATAACTCCTCTGCCTGTCTATTTTGCATTAGTCTCTCTATTGTTTACATATCTTTAATTTATGGTTGGTAGGATGGAAAGAAAATAAGGAGGAAAGTAAGTATCTTTAATTTGAATCACTATTTGAAGATTGTTTTTGGGCACTATTTAAAAAGTTTTCTTTTATAAAAAAATTAAATTTACTTTACAAATCTATAATTCTTACAGATCTTAAAAACGTATAATTTAAGTGAGGAAAAGAACGGAGAGAAAATGATTAATCTCTTATTATGTTTGATATGGATTCCCTAATCTTTTTATATGAAAGAGATTACAATTCGGATTCTTTAAAATCTCTTACCCAGTCTATATTGTTTCCTCATCTTTTCTCCCTACCATATGGCCATGAGTACCAAAAGCCTTTCATTAATCCTCTTACTCTCTCCCTCTTTCCACTTTTCCCTCGTATTAAATAAGCTCATAATGTCGGCTAGTTTGGACTTTAAAGTTCTCATACCTTACACATGTTCATCCAATGTCATTTTAATTTAGGATTGTTTTTGGAGTTTTCAAGCTACTGTACATAAATTGAAAAAATTGATACCTTGAAAATGAAGAAACGTTCTCAATATAAACACCATTGTACTTTCACAATCACTTTGAGACAACATTAATTAATTTTAACATATATTTTTTCTTTTGCTTCTATTTTTATCTCTACCTTATATATAAAAAGACAAAATACTTGTCACAACACACCTCTTCCTCCCTCACATGATTGGTATTGACCCTATCACATAAATTTTTTTTTTTCATTTGCTTATTTATTCTGCACATACACAACGTATGCTCTCCAATTACTTAGAAATAAAAAATACGCGCGTATGTGTTTTTTGAAAACACGACAATCTCGAATTATGCTTGAGTTGTGATTTGGTAGATCGATGTTGATTACTTGGTGGCATTTTGTCTGTTTGTTTGTGTGGGGCAGCCCCATCTCTTTTTTTGTTTTCTACTTCCATTTGCTTTGACAGTGGTGTCTAGCTATCAAGCTCTATAATTGTTTTCTCGCCGCCCACGTTTATTTTAAATATACTCAACAACTTGAAACAAAACTATCCCTACAAAAAATTATGATTTTGATACTTCTATCGTTAAAACACTAATTTATTTTCTTAAAAATAATTTTTAAAATGGGTACTTATTGGGAGACACACATGAGTAAAAATTTACTCTTTACCAACCAATCATGTGACAATGAATGATAAGCTGTGTTCCTTTTTGAACTGTTGAACTGTAAAAGGTAAAAAGGAGACCATGACCATCCTTGTTTTTCGGGGTCAAATATGAACTTGACATAAAAGCTTACACAGTTTTGATGTATGCCATAATCATTCACCCATGCAAGTGTCTTTAATGATTGGTTTATTTGGAAGTTTGTAATGCAAGGAAAAAAAAAATCACGAGAAAAATAAAAAAGGAAATAAAGAAACCAATTATTGATACAGAAATTCCACAAGTGTTTTAAATGGTTAAGCTAAATGGCAACAACAAGTCCTTATATTTCACTTGACCTTTATCAAACCCAAGAGACTATAACTCAAAACTCTATCTTCCCTTCTAAACCATTTTGATTTTGTATCATCTTCCTAAATTAGATTAAGGATCCGTTTGGATGAGAGGTCCATTTTTAAAAAATGAAAAATTTTTAAATATAAAAAATAGAAAGTTATTTGGAATTTTTTTTAAAAGTAAAAAGTTGTTTGAGTGAGTGAAAACTTTTTGTTTCTAGAGAATACTTTTTTCATTTTTCAAAAATGAAAAATTTTGAATGTTCAGATACGAAAATTTAGAAAGGTTCATTTTTCTTAGAATGAAAAATTTTTTATTTTTTAAATTTGGAAGTGTCAAATAAACGGAGAGTAAAATACTTTGTTTGTTTTCATTTCATTTCACTCTATCACGAATATTGTTGCTCAATAATTTTTAGTTAAAAGACTTTTTTACCACTATTATCTGTCAAATGTTTAACCTTTATAATTAATCTTCTAGTTTTTTAATTTTGACGATTTATGTGAATATAAATTGTAGTAAAAAATTTAACTCGACAATAATTCTGCCAAATTGTCCTGTTTTCGGTTATAAAAAAAAAAAAAAGCAAGATGTCAGTTTTTTCTGATTTGGCATATCTTATTAGAATATTTACGGCATTCCCAACGACATGCAAACTGCCTAAATCATCCCCTAATCCTAGGACGATATTTAATTGGTTTTACATAATCAATCATTGTAAAAAAAAAAGAAGAAAAAGAATAACCTAGATTACACCTAAATTGGTCATTTTGGGAAAAAAACAAAAAATCATTGATGTCATTTAACAGTTTACCAAGTCCAATAATAGCCCCAAATTAATAAAAGATTGTTTCAAGAATTTTTTAGTCAGACCTTGGTCCCAATGATAAGTACATATCCTTTCAATCTCTAAAGGGGCTAACCTTTTTTTTTTTTTTTAATTATTAAAAAAAAGATTATAAAACATTATTTGTTCTGAATTTTATGATCTCTTGGGTGCCAACAAGGTAGAAGGCGAAATAAGCCAAAAAAAAAATGAAAAAAGAAAAAAACACAACAAAAAAAAAAAAAAAACCAACAACAAAAATAAAAGCTCTCTGGGGTTGACAATTTACTCTTCATTTTTGTGGTTGATTTATAGTTGGACATATTATTATCATCATTATTTTAGACGGTGTTGGTCCTTAAAATTAAAGTTGGGAGTTTAGATCATAATTATATATGTGACAACTTACTAACTTGGATTTTGACAAAAACAACTTCTATAAATAGGGGTGAACATCCTGTGAGTCGAGTGGATTGGGTGGATTTTTGTGATTTTTCAACCTATTCAACCCACCCAAATTAAGATCGGGTTGGGTTGAGTTCGGTTGAGTGGGTTTGATGGGTTGTGTATTTTATTAAAAAATAATAATAAATAATACTAAAAATTCAATAAAAAATAAAATTTAAGGAGGGAACTTATGATAATTTTCAAATAAATTTTATCACGGATTTTACACAAAATTTTTTTTAATATAATCTCATTAATAATCGAATATAAAATAAATATAAGTTATAAGAATCATAGAAAAATATAAGGATACTAAAGTAATTAATAGTATTTTTCACAAAAATATCAAAAATTATATCCATATTGAATATCAAGTAATGCATTTTACATATTCAAATAATTTAAATAACACTTAGAGGTGAATATCATTTAACAAAAAAGAAAGAAAAAAAAAGGTGAATATTAGGTTGGTTGAATTGGCTTTTAGAAATTTTTTTACCTATCCAATAAAGATTGGATGGGTTGAAAATTTTTTTTACCCATCTAATTAATCAAATGTAATAAATTAACTCATTCAATTAAGATCGGATTGCGTAAATTGAATAGGTTTGTTGAGTGATTGGATTTTTTATTTACCTCTATCCATAAAGGGTAAAACATTACCTATTCCACAAACTATAACCCATGTAAATTTGGACATTTTGCACATCACAATTTCTGAAAAATTTCACTTTTTTACATAATAAAACATTTCAATCCGCAAATATGTCGTTAATCTTATTGATTGGCTATTTAAAGGTCAAAAGCTTATTTTCCAAAAAAAAAAAAAAAAAAAAGAAAGAAAAAAGGGGGCAAATATGACATCTTGAAAAGTTCATTAATCATCCTTTAAAAAAAAAAAAAGAAAGAAAAAGAAAAAAAAGATAACAAAAGAAAAGTTCACGGATCATCAATAGCGGAAAAATGTTCATAGATCTCTCCCTCTCTCCCTTTCTGTTCATTAATGAGATCATATGCATGCAACTAGTCAAATTGTGGTGGCCATGCATTTCTTGCCATAAAATGCAATACATAAGCAAGTCGTACATAAATTAGGCCATGCACCACGCTGTATATTGTGCATCTTGAAACTGTGAACACATATACATTGATGTATTGCTGACTTCAACATTTCAAAATCTGTATATATACTTGATTAGATCACTTAAACTATAAATTTAATAGTATATTAAAGATTTCAACTCCAATTAAAGTCTCTTAGCTAGGTTAAATTGTCAAGAGAAAATGCCACCCAATTTGAGAATTATCAAGTACTCATTATAACTCCTAATTTGAAAAGCACAAGTCATGACGATTTATATTCTCCATATTTTTACTCTAAAATGACAAAAGGAATGTGACATTTTTCTTACTTTCAGAATACAAGTAATAATTACTATTATATCAATCCCTTTTCAAACTAAAACTCTTGCAAGAAAATCCAAGCGCCCGTGCATTATCTAGCATACAACCAAACCCGACAGTGTATATATGTTCACAAGTATGTGTGCATACACACACACACACACACACCTAAAAGTGTGCATATATATGTTCACACTACCATACATATACGTGTGCATAAAAGTGCGAATGCATTTTTTACTTTTGCTTTTTATACCTAGTATTAAAAAGGCAAATGCATTTTTTACAATGCAATCTTAACTTTCCCCTGAGCCATTTTGTGATAGTTTAGTTACTCGTCACGTGACAATTTTTTTTTTTTAAACTTTGTTTTACTTTACTTTATTTTTCAATTCTACTCATCACCTAATATATATACATATAAGTCAAAATCAGTTTTAGCTTTGTCAACTTGGCACATGCTACGTGGCATCATACCCTTTTCCTATGTAAGCCACATGTCATGCAGATGTAATTAATATTAGATAATTATATATATATATTTTTATAATGATATAATGTTGTTTTGGAGTCTCTCTGTAGGTCTCTTCTTAGACTTGGCTACTTTGTTTTGGTCATGAAAAGTCTTCAATGGTTAGTGAAGATTTACTAACCCAATGAAAGATGTCAATATTAGGTGCTAAGATTAAAAGCCCTTTTAATGTTAGTTTCCCTAACAAATGACTTAAGCCGATTTATATTTAAACATGGGTGTTTTCTTTTGATTCGTTTTCAAATGGGTAGACTTTGTTAGACTACTGGTGTAAGTGGGATTGCATGGAGCAGGGGTTTGGCATTGAAATTAAATTTTAAAATAAAGTGTAGTCAATTATATATGTTTTATACATTATATTCAACGGGTACTAACTTGGGCCGGTGACCTAAATCATATGATATGATCAATAGTTTTGATTTATGTCACCTTTTTTCTTTACTATTCATGCCCCTATCATTTATATTAGTATAACTCACTAAAATTCCACTTTGCTGAAATTGTATGATCAATAACTGGGAAAAAGAAATATGTGATTGTAATATGGTAGGATATTCCTATTTTATATTACTGCCTATCAATCTAAAATCAGATTAAAATTAAAAGTTTAATAAAACTTGATAAAGATCTAGCTACAGTAAAGATTAATTACATAATTACACGTCATAGTTTAGTTTTAAGTTTTTCTCATTTCACCTTTATGCTTTTCAAAACTAAAAAGTATCCTCTATGTGTATTCTCATTTCTTGCATGCTTTTATGGAAAAAATGGGGCGCCGAAATGACATAACTACCTTTGAATATTTTGTCCATTTTAAAAACACAAAACCCTAAAACAAACATCTAATTAAAATCTTGAAATTTATTTTTTAAAATATTAAAAACGTTTTTCAAATTTTTTTCTCTAAAAAATAACTTTTAGATGTAAATTTGGTCTAATTATAATTTTTTTTTCTTTTACTCTTATATCCCCTCCCCACGCCACCCCCGAAAACCACACCCCCACCACACCCACGCCAAACCCCACCCCACCCCACCCCCACCCCCCTCCCCCCCCCCCCCCCCCCCCCCCCCCCCCCCCCACACCACCACCACCACCACCAATCTACCGAACACAAAGAGAGGAAGAAAGAAATTGAAACTAGTTCTTTAGAATTTCCAGGATATCTTTACAGTTTCTAAAAATAAAAATAAATTGAAAAATAATTATTAACATATTTTACAATAATTAATACAGTGTCAGTTTTCGTATCTATAGTTAAAATTCTCATTGTAATATAAAGAACATTTTATAAATTAACTAGCAATATCACAAATCATAGCCGTTCAAGTGCCGGACTTACATGCTGTGTATGGTTATCATATACGTACAGGTGTTAGATATTATCCAAAATTAATCTGGATTATCCCTGGAAATTAAAATATCGAATATAGCCTGAAAATCGATTTCATGATTTTTAGACCTATACTTAAACATGTCATGAAGTGATGTGTTTTAGACCTAAAAATGCTTTTAATTTGTTTCCAAGTAATATACTCTCGGCCAAGTAATATACTTAATTATTGTAGGAAAATAGTTAGACATGAAATGAGGTGTGGCTTCACTACTACTATAATTTGTGTTATGATTCACGAGGTTAATTATATTATACAGGGTAAACGCAACCCGAAATACAGTTTGCATACCAACACACACACACACGCACATATATATATATATATCAATGTTATTACGAAAGCCCCCTTTACAAGGGGTTCTACAATAATAATATGGTTTCTTATTTTTATTTTTATTTTTTACTAAAATTGTAATTAAAGACTCACATAGATCTGATTAAAAAAGAAGAAGAAGAAGAAGAAGAGGTGTAATGATGTAATCTACCATGGCTAAGAGAAAGACAAAAAGAAGAGAGAAAGAAGAGAAAAGCTTGGAAAATAGCTAAAAATTGGCCAGTTCTGCCTACATTTTGAAAAGAGTTAAAAAATGCGATATTTTTTTCTCTGCTGTTCAGGAATCTTAATTAATCATCTCTATTCCTGTCTAAATCCTAAGTTACGTATGTATTTTCGCCATTTATCCAGAGGAGGACAAAAATAGTGGAGGTTGCAACTTGCAAAAAAGTTATATACAGCCAAAGCATTTGACTACGGTAATACTTTCTCTCAAAGGTTTTAATTACGAGGCATCATATTTGTTTTGGTAGATTTTTTAAAG